>WNWK01000729.1:275000-394514 GCA_009830355.1 Cherax destructor | reverse complement strand
GCAGGGAGTGTGTGTGGGCCTGTGTGTGTGTGTTAGTTTTGTGTGTATGTGTATGTGTGTGTGTGTGTTAGTTTTGTGTGTGTGTGTGTGTGTGCACTTAGTTATGTGTGTGTGTTAGTTTTTTTTGTGTGTGTATGTTAGTTTTGTGTGTGTGTATGTATGTGTGTGTGTGTATGTATGTTTGTGTGTGTATGTATGTGTGAATAGTAGTGGTGAAATTGTGTGTTATGGTGTATGGGTGTGTATGTGGAGTTTGGAGTGACACGTTGTCTGCAGTGCTTCTCTACCTGGCCTGACCTGACACACCTGACCTACCAGTTAATGTGTGTACTCACCTAGTTGTACTCACTAGTTGTGGTTGCGGGTCAGTCAAGCTCCGGCCCCGCCTCTTCACTGGCCGCTACTGGGTGTGTGTGTGTGTGTGTGTGTGTGTGTGTGTGTGTGTGTGTGTGTGTGTGTGTGTGTGTGTGTGTGTGTGTGGGAACTATATGTGTGTGGATTTATTGTGTGAAAAGTAGTGGTGAAATTGTGTTATGGTGTATGAGTGGTATGTGAGGTCTGCGAGTAACACGTAGTCTACAGTGCTCCTCTACCTGGCCTGACCTGACACACCTGATCTACCAGTTAATGTATTCTATGATTCACCTGTCTGCTCGCCCTTTTCTACTAGAAATTACCAATTGCTATTTGTTACTGAGTACTTGATATCCTATTCCTTATCTTACTATGAGAGTTGACCGTTCACAAACAGCTTAGCGGTTAGGTAATTGGATCTTACTCCCGACACCCCGAAAACCACGCATAGGTGAATACTTGCGATGCGATGCAGCTTGGCCAGCGTGTAGTATCCTGTAGATTGTCCAACTCAATGTGATGTTCTGGCGTATATCCACTTTCGTTTCTTGTCGATATATAATATAACCTATTCACTGTATTTCTTTCACTTGTCACATATTTATTTCACTTTATTATCTAGGGTGACACACGTGGCAACGTCGCCTGGAGCACACTAGGCCCACTGACCCCGCCACCAAATATTTATTTCTAGTGTGTGTGTGTGTGTGTGTGTGTGTGTGTGTGTGTGTGCGCGCGTGCGCTAGTGCGTGCGTGTGTGCCTGCGCATGCCAAGCCTCTCCCAGTTCGCTGTCTAGGTGGTTCCACTTCCCAACAACTAAGGCTTAAGAGGTACTTCCTAACATCCCTGTGACTCACCTACGTTTTGGACTTTCAGCTGTGCCCTTGTGTACCTGTGACCCGCCTCTCAAGCAGACTCGTCCTCTTCACCCTCTCAGTATTTTGTACATCCTTCTGTCGTCTAATGCAATCAGGTCTTTTAGCTCTTTTGAGCTCCTCGCTGCTCACACCTCTTACCTCTGGGATTAGTCTCGTCGTAAACCTTCGCACTTTTTTTCACATTCTTGTCACGCTGGCAGGTGTGGGTTCCATAATGGTGCTACATACTCCAGGATAGATCTGACAAATGTATAGTGTCTTGAGTGATTCATTTTTGAGGTTCTTGAAATGGGACTCACGAAGAAGAGAGGAAGTTACTCCTGACCAATGCGTAAGACGAGAGTTTTCCGAATCACTATGGATTCAAACCCCACCCGTTCCATGGTTTATATTGTATTATGATATAAAACTTGGTAACAGATACCGACAAACTGATTTAGAAAGACACGCAAGCAAACACTAGGACATACACTGTATTATGTATTATATAAGAAAAACGAAGGCAAGAACTGTGTGAGGTGGAAGAGATGTTACATTATTAACACAGATGTGAGACAAGGTGGCAGCCTCTCACCATTGATTTTTATATTATATATTGACCACGTCATCAAATATTTTTTTCTATATAGAAGTAAGATGTGGATCGCACTTTCTTATACAGACTATACTCTTCTTTTCCTTGATTCAAGTGAAGATTTACAAAAATTAATTCACTATTTTCGTGGGGAAAAAAATTGCACCATTAAATTTGCAAATTAACTCAATACCAAACACTTGGTTTTGCTTTTGTTAAAATACTAGAGGATCTAATAATTAGGATACTGTATTAGCCACTAGGAAAATGTGAAACATTTTAAATATTTAGGTCATTACAAAGTAATCTGTTAGATAATGAGGAAGAGAAAACGAGGCTAGATATGTTTTATGCAAAAATTTAATTCTATTTTTAGAAATTTTAAAAGGATTAATTTCGAGACACTCTTGTATTTTAATTAAAGCATATTGCGCGCCAGATTACGGAGTGTAACTATGGACTAGTCAAAGTTTTTACTTTAAGGAATTTTAATATTTTAAAATTTGTTTTGTTTTTCAAATGGTTTGGAAGAAAAATGTTGGGGTTACAAGCCTACAGTGGTAGTCATAATACTGCACATTTATATAATATTTTTTTTAACATGATATAGCTTTCTTACAAGCTTAGTAGCTACTTTAAATCACTGACCAATGAGAATTGCGTATTTTTTAAGCGTACATATTTTTAAAAAAGGGGCATCATTTTTAATGACTTTCCAAGCTTTTCACTACAATATATTGTATAAATATTTCTGAAAATAATTTGGACATAATAAAGAATAGAATAAGTTGGTTACAAAATCAAAACCAAGTAATCATACTAAGTATGATTACTTAACCATGAACAGCAGAGAAATATATAGCGAGACTATATTATTTTTACGCGGGTGTAAGTAATGTGTGGTGTATGTTAATACTGTACTGCATGTTAAGAAATAAGGTAATGTTAACTCAGGCGATATGCTCAGAATTATGCTCACTCCGAGGCTCTTCTTTGTACCCTCGAGCCTGTACAGTGTTTCCGGTCGCCTTTGCCCTTTCCAGATTTCCATAACTTTGCATTTACTGGGATTAAATTCTAATGGCTACTAGCCAGGTCAGTCCTGAAGTTTGTCCAGATCTATCCGTAGTCTTTCTTGGTCTACTCCTGTTTGCATTTTCATTAGTTTCACCTCATATGCGAACAGGGACACCTCTGACTCCATTACCATATGGTTCCTGCCTCCACTACGTCACTTTCTAGGCTATTCCACTTCCTGACAACTCTATGACTGAAGAAATACTTCCTAACATCTCTTTGACTCATCTGAGTCTTCAACTTCCAATTGTGACCCCTTGTTTCTGTGTCCCCTCTCTGGAGCATCCTGTCTCTGTCCACCTTATCTATTCCTCGCAGTATTTTATGTCATTATCATGTCTACCCTAACCCTCCTGTCCTCTAGTGTCGTCAGGCCGATTTCCCTTAACCTTTCTTCGTAGGACAATCCCCTTAGCTCTGGGACTAGTCTTGTTGCAAACCTTTGCACTTTCTCTAATTTCCTGACGTACTTGACCAGGTGTGTGTGTGTATGTTCATCCCTCGTTTTAATGTTCATGCCTGGTCTTAATGTTCATCCTCGTCTTAATATTCATCCCTCGACTTAATGTTCATCCCTCGTCTTAATGTTCATCCCTCATATTAATGTTCATCCCTCATATTAATATTCAACCCTCATATTAATGTTTGTCCCTCGTCTTAATGTTCAACCCTCATATTAATGTTCACTACTATGCAGGTATCTCTGATAGGTGAACAACATTATCATAGGGCCTGGGGAGTTATAAACAACCAGGTTTAATCTAAGGGAGGGGAGAGAATAGCTCACATTCCCACATATCAGACACTCAGTGGTGACCTGTACTTAGCTCAGTGAAGACGTGTCTAGTGTACTCCCTGTGGACTGAACCAAGATGCCGTCCATTGAGCAACTTTACCAGCAGCTTAAGGAGGAATTGAGGGTAGCGAAGCTTGAGATACGGCGATTGACGGAGGAAAACAAGAGGATTCGTAGTAGTCCTCCTGTTGTGAGTCCTCAGGTCAAGAAGGACCCCTGGGCAGTGACCGGACAGCATGGGACGAAGTTGAAGATCAAGAAGACGAATGGAGAGGTAGTAACGACGAAGAAGAAAGAGACTGCTGTGGAAACTTCGAACTCCTTTTCTGTGCTACCAGACGAATGTGAGTCGACTACTGGGAACGTCACGACGAACGGCACCAAGGAAGATAAAAACATTGTTGTTGTTGGGGATAGCCAAGTTAGGTATATGGATAGGGCCTTCTGCTTGAAAGATAGGAGTAGGAGACAGAGGGTTTGCTTTCCTGGGGCTGGGATGGAAGACATTGTTAGCCGGCTTGACAACATCATGCATGGTAATGGGATAAATCCTATTATCTGCCTCAGTGCTGGAGGCAATGATGTAGTCAAGCGTAGAAGTGAGGATTTAATTAGAAGGTATAAGGCAGCAATAGACATCATTAGGAAGAAGGGAGGGAGCCCTGTTATATGTGGCATTTTGCCAAGAAGGAGTGTTGGAAATGAATGGCTGTCCAGAGCGATTGGTATAAATCGCTGGCTGGACAAACACTGTAAGGATAATGCAGTCCCATTCATTGACAACTGGGACCACTTCTATGGCCGAAATGACATGTATGCCAGGGATGGGGTTCACTTATCCAGGGAAGATGAAGGATTTCTCGCTAGCTCAGTTGAGGATGTTGTTAGGGCTTTAAACTAGGATTAGTTAGAGGTATGGGTTTAGGAATGGTAAATAATGAGGGCCAAAATATTGATTCAGGCTTTGATATCATAAATCTTAACAATAACAGTAATCGAGTAACACAGGGTAATGATAGTAACAGAAATTGTGTAAAACAAAAGCTGAATATGAAAAAGATTCACAAGAAGATACATATCAATGTATTTTATACTAACTGTCGAAGCGCCAGAAATAAAATTAACGAATTACGTTTGGTAGCAAGTGCTGGGAATTTTGATGTCATTGCAATAAATGAAACATGGTATAATATAAAGAGTCGGGATATGATTGCTGAGTGTCATATTCAGGGGTTTAAGTTGTTCCATGTAGATAGATATAATGGGAAAGGGGGTGGAGTTGCATTATATGTACGAGAAAATATAAATTGCTGCATAAAAACAGGCATAAAAATAGATGGATCATTAACAGAATCTGTTTGGGTAGAGTTTCTAGAAGGTCAAGAAAAACTGATTATAGGTGTAATATACCGACCTCCAGGCTTGGATCATGATAGAGGGAGACTTCTTTGGGACGAAATTGTTAGGGCTTCTAGACACAATAACGTAGTGATAGTAGGGGATTTTAACTTTAGTCAAATTGACTGGACTTCTCTGACCGGTAATCTGGAGTCCAATGACTTTATGGAAGTAGTTCAGGACTGTTTTCTGAAGCAGTGTGTGACGGAGCCTACCAGAGGTAATAATTTGCTCGACCTAGGCTTGTCAAATAAAGAAACCCTTGTAAATAATCTGGAGATCACTGAAGAGCTTGGTGCAAGTGATCACAAATCCATTACTTTTAATATTACATGGGAGTACGAGAATAGGCATAATACGGTAAAAGTTCCTGATTTCCGTTCTGCCGATTATATTGGACTTAGAGAACACCTGTCTAATCTCGACTGGGGTAATCTAGCTAACGATTACGATGGGATCTGCGTTTATGATTTTTTTCTTAATATACAACCTGCAGAGTATATTTATTCCCCAGAGAGAATTTAGGTCAAATAATAACGATCCCAAATGGATTAACAGGAGGCTAAAACATCTATTAGGGGAGAAAAGAGAAATTTATAGGCGCATCAAAAGAGGAGATGTTAACCTTATTGACCAATATGTTCAGTTTAAAAGAGAAGTAAAAAAAGGGATTAGAAAGGCTAAACGTGACTATGAGATTAAGGTTGCTAATGAATCAAAGACTAATCCAAAAGGGTTCTTTCAAGTATACAGGACGAAGGTGAGGGAAAAGGTAGGACCTCTGAAAATTGGGAATGGACAGCTGACGGATAACGAACTGGAAATGTGTTCTCTATTTAATGACTATTTTTTGTCAGTCTTTACACAAGAAGACGTAAATGAGATTCCAGAAATTAACAATTATTCAGTTCCTGAAGAATTAAAATTAACTAATATTACTGTCACGAGGAACATTGATAAAGCCACTGGATGGCGAAACGTCTACTATAAAGATACCCAGATGTTGCACATGTGTCTTAATTTCACATGATATAGTTTACTTGGATTTCAGTAAGGCCTTCGATAGAGTACCTCACAAGAGACTCTTAAGAAAGGTGGTAGCTCATGGTATAGTAGGTAAAGTTCTAGCATGGATAGAGGCATGGCTTACCAATAGAAAGCAGAGAGTTTCCATTAATGGGGTCAAATCTGAATGGGGATTAGTCACTAGTGGCGTTCCACAAGGATCAGTTTTAGGCCCATTGTTGTTCATAATTTACATAAATGACCTTGATGAAGGAATTGCAAGTGACATGATTAAATTTGCTGATACAAAAATAGGCCGTATGATTCATTCTGAGGAGGATACCAGTGAACTCCAGGAGGATTTGGACAAATTAATGTCTTGGTCTGAAAAGTGGCAGATGAAGTTCAATGAGGACAAGTGTAAGGTGCTAGTCCTTGGTAATGAAAATATCCCTCGAATTTATAAACTAGGTGAAGTAGAGCTTGATCATACAGAATGTGAAAAAGACATGGGAGTCATGGTAAGCAGAAATCTAAAGATATCGAACCAAGTAAGAACCAGAAATAATGGATTTAAATTGGATAAATTTAGATTTAGAAAGGACATAGGCAAGTACTGGTTTTCGAACAGAGTTGAAGATGCGTGGAACAATCTTCCGAGTAGGTTGATAGAGGCTAGGATCTTGGGTGGTTTTAAAAAGAGATTGGACAAATATATGAGTGGGAGGGGCTGGGTTTGATTGGTGTCGTGAGTACGGGAGTAAATTCTTAGGTAGTGGTGGTTTTGATAAGGACCTGCCTTGTATGGGCCAGTAGGCATTCTGCAGTGTTCCTCCATTCTTATGTTCTTATGAATCAAGAAAACCTTCACTCCCTAGGCGTGGGTCCGAGAGCATCCTCAAGAACCGGAGATCAGCTCCCAGCATTGCCCTACCAGGAATGTAAAGGGATATGGGGTGAAATGATGAGTGGTGGTTGTGGTTGGTTGTGGTTGATGGTGGTGGTGGTGACGGTGGTTGATGGTGGTGTTGGTGGTTGTGGTTGATGGTGGTGTTGGTGGTTGTGGTTGATGGTGGTGTTGGTGGTTGTGGTTGATGGTGGTGACGGTGGTTGATGATGATGGTTGGTGGTGGTTTTGGTGGTTGTGGTTGATGGTGGTGTTTGTGGTTGATGGTGGTGACGGTGGTTGATGGTGGTGGTTGGTGGTGGTGGTTGTGGTAGTAGTAGTAGTGGTGGTGGAAGGCTACTTTATAAAGTCAAATATATCAAGGTTGTATGTGTTTACCATCATGAGAAAGGAAGGTAAACTTGCTCATGTGTCTAATGGAAGAGTCGTGTTAGAATGGGACAGTCACCACCCACCTCTCTCTCTCTCTCTCTCTCTCTCTCTCTCTCTCTCTCTCTCTCTCTCTCTCTTAGAGATCTTCTTTCTCCCTCTTTCTAAAAACTCAAATGTGAGATAAGCACCACGAAGTGCCGCCTCTCACTCATCCAACTCGCTCCTCCCTCCTCCCCCATCGTTCATCCCTCTTCCCCCATCATTCAACCCTCCTCCCCATCGTTCATCCCTCTTCCCCCATCATTCAACCCTCCTTTCCCATCGTTCATCCCTCCTCCCCATCGTTCAACCCTCCTCCCCATGGTTCATCCCTCTTCCCCCATCATTCAACCCTCCTCCCCCATGGTTCATCCCTCTTCCCCCATGGTTCATTCCTCCTCCCCATCGTTCATCCCTCCTAATTTATGAAGTGGTTCCCCTTCATATTAGTCTACATGATTTACGAGTGTTAATTTTATTACTGCTGCCATCTTGGTTACAGAGCGTCATCTTGGTCATGCAGTGCCATCTTGGTCATGCAGCGTCATCTTGGTCATGCAGTGCCATCTTGGTCATGCAGTGCCATCTTGGTCATGCAGTGCCATTTTGGTCATGCAGTGCCATCTTGGATATACAGCGTCATCTTGGTTATGCAGCGCCATTTTGGTCATGCAGTGCCATCTTGGTCATGCAGTGCCATCTTGGTCATGCAGCGTCATCTTGGTCATGCAGTGCCATCTTGGTCATGCAGTACCATCTTGGTCATGCAGTGCCATCTTGGTCATGCAGTGCCATCTTGGATATACAGCGTCATCTTGGTTATGCAGCGCCATTTTGGTCATGCAGTGCCATCTTGGTCATGCAGTGCCAACTTGGTCATGCAGCGCCATCTTGGTCATGCAGTGCCATCTAGATCATGCAGCGCCATCTTGGTTATGCAGTGCCATCTTCGTCATGCAGTGCCATCTAGATCATGCAGCGCCATCTTGGTTATGCAATGCCATCTTGGTTATGCAGCGCCATCTTGATCATGAAGTGCCATCTTGGTGATGCAGTGTCATCTTGGTCATGCAGTGCCACCTTGGATATGCAGTGCCACCTTGGTGATGCAGTGCCATCTTGGTCATGCAGTGCCGTATTGGTCATGCAGTGCCATCTTGGTTATGCAGTGCCATCTTGGTCATGAAGTGCCATCTTGGTGATACAGTGTCATCTTGGTCATGCAGTGCCACCTTGGATATGCAGTGCCATCTTGGTTATGCAGCGCCATCTTGGTCATGCAGTGCCGTCTTGGTCATGCAGTGCCGTCTTGGTTATTAGGAGCATCAGTAATTAATATCACTAAACTGCCAAAAACCGGTGCAACCCACACCAACACCCAATCACACACACACACAGGCACACACCGGGGCAACCCACTCACACCCACACACACAGGCACACACCGGGGCAACCCACTCACACCCACACACACCGGGGCAACCCACTCACACACCGTGGAAACCCACTCACACCCACACCGGGGCAACCCACTCACACCTACACACACACACCGTGGCAACCCACTCACACCCACACACACACACACACCGTGGCAACCCACTCACACCCACACCCACACACCGGGGCAACCCACTCACACCCGCACATACAACGGGACAACCCACTCAAACCCACACACACCGTGGCAACCCACTCACCCACCGTGGAAACCCACTCACACCCACACCGGAGCAACCCACTCACACAGACCGTGGCAACCCACTCACACCCACACACACACACCGTGGCAACCCACTCACACCCACACCGGGGCAACCCACTCACACCCACACACCGGGGCAACCCACTCACACCCACACACACACCGTGGCAACCTACTCACACACACACCGTGGCAACCCACTCACACCCACACACACACCGTGGCAACCCACTCACACCCACACCGGGCAACCCACTCACACCCACACACCGGGGCAACCCACTCACACCCACACACACACCGTGGCAACCTACTCACACACACACCGGGGCAACCCACTCACACCCACACCGGGGCAACCCACTCACACCCCCACCGGGGCAACCCACTCACACCCACACCGGGGCAACCCACTCACACCCACACACCCACACCGGGGCAAATCACTCACACCCACACACACACACACACCGTGGCAACCCACTCACACCCACACCCACACCGGGGCAATCCACTCACACCCACACACACACCGTGGCAACCTACTTACACACCGGGGCAACCCACTCACACACCGTGGCAACCCACTCACACCCACACACACACCGTGGCAACCCACTCACACCCACACACACACCGTGGCAACCCACTCACACCTACACACACACCGTGGCAACCTACTCACACACACACCGTTGCAACCCACTCACACACACACACACACCGTGGCAACCCACTCACACCTACACACACCGTGGCAACCCACTCACACCCACACCGGGCAACCCACTCACACCCACACACACACACCGTGGCAACCTACTCACACACACACACCGGGGCAACCCACTCACACCCACACACACACACCGTGGCAACCCACTCACACCCACACACACACACCGTGGCAACCCACTCACACCTACACACACACCGTGGCAACCCTCTCTCACAAACACCCACACACACACCGTGGCAACCCTCTCTCACTCACACCTACACACACACCGTGGCAACCCTCTCTCACAAACACCCACACACACACCGTGGCAACCCTCTCTCACTCACACCCACACACACACACCGTGGCAACCCACTCACACACCGTGGCAACCCTCTCTCACAAACACCGACACACACACCGTGGCAACCCACTCACACCGACACACACACCGTGGCAACCCTCTCTCACAAACACCCACACACACAAACCGCTAAATTAATTCAGACAAAGGCTCCGTTTGTTTATGGTGAGGCAGAGAATTGAAATGTTTTATTTGACTGACGTTGTTTTGATCACTACAGGTGGATGGAGAGGTCAGTAATGTAGTTACTGGTAGTTATATTGCACTGGTAGTTATGGTGTACTGGTAGTTATGGTGTACTGGTAGTTATGGTGTACTGGTAGTTATATTGCACTGGTAATGGTGTACTGGTAGTTATAGTGTACTGGTAGTTATAGTGTACTAGTAGTTATAATGTACTGGTAGTTATAGTGTACTGGTAGTTATAATGTACTGGTAGTTATAGTGTACTGGTAATTACAGTGACCTGGTAGTTATAGTGTACTGGTAGTTATAGTGTACTGGTAGTTATAATGTACTGGTAGTTATAGTGTACTGGTAGTTATGGTGTGCTGGTCATGGTATACTTGTAATTATGGTATACTGGTATTAAGGGTGTATTAGTAGTTATAGTGTACTGGTAGTTATAATGTACTGGTAGTTATAGTGTACTGGTAGTTATGGTGTGCTGGTCATGGTATACTTGTAATTATGGTATACTGGTATTAAGGGTGTATTGGTAGTTATAGTGTACTGGTAGTTATGGTGTACTGGTAGTTATGGTATACTGGTATAGTGTACTGGTAATGGTATACTGGTAGTTATAGTGTACTGGTAATGGTATACTGGTAGTTATAGTGTACTAGTAGTTATAGTTAACTGGTAATTGTATACTGTTAGTTATAGTGTTCTGGTAGTTATAGTGAACTGTTAGTTAGTGAACTCGTAGTTATGGTATACTGGAAGTTATAGTGTACTGGTATTTATAGTGTACTGGTAGTTATAGTGTACTGGTAGTTATAGTGTACTGGTAGTTATGGTATACTGGTAATGGTGTACTGGTAATGTACTGGTAGTTATTTTTCACTGGTAGTTATGGTGTACTGGTAGTTATGGTATACTGTTAGTTATGGTGTACTGGTAATGTACTGGTAGTTATGGTATACTGGTAGTTATGGTGTACTGGTAGTTATAGTATACTGGTAGTTATAGTGTACTGGTAGTTATTTTGCACTGGTAGTTATGGTGTACTGATAGTTATGGTATACTGGTAGCTATGGTACACTTGTAGTTGTAGTGTACTGGTAGTTATGGTGTACTGGTTATGGTATACTGGTAATGGTATACTGGTAGTTATGGTGTACTGGTAGTTATGGTGCACTGGTACTTATGGTGTACTGAGCTGATAGTTACGGTGTACTGGTAGTTATAGTATACTGGTAGTCATGGTGTACTGGTAGTTATAGTGTACTGGTAGTCATGGTGTACTGGTATAGTATACTGGTAATGTGTACTGGTCGTTATGGATTAATGGTAGTTATGGTATACTGGTAATGGTATATTGGTACAGCACACTGGTAGTTATGGTGTATTGGTAGTTATGGTGTACTGGTAGTTATGGTGTACTGGTAGTTATGGTGTACTGGTAGTTATGGTGTACTGGTAGTTACTGTGTACTGGTAGTTATGGTATACTTTTTAGTAATGGTGTACTGGTAGTTATTGTGTGCTGGTCATGGTATACTGGTAGATATGGTATACTGGTAGTAAAGGTGTACTGGTAGTTATAGTGTACTGGTAGTTATGGTGTGCTGGTCATGGTATACTTGTAATTATGGTATACTGGTAGTAAGGGTGTATTGGTAGTTATGGTGTACTGGTAGTTATGGTGTACTGGTAGTTATGATATACAGGTAGTTATAGTCATAGCTACTACGCCGAGGACTGATGACTTCACAGACATATCTCTCACGACTGACAACTTCACAGACATGTCTCTCACGACTGACAACTTCACAGACATGTCTCTCACGACTGACAACTTCACAGACATGTCTCTCACGACTGACAACTTCACAGACATGTCTCTCACGACTGACAACTTCACAGACATGTCTCTCACGACTGACAACTTCACAGACATGTCTCTCACGACTGACAACTTCACAAACATCTCCTTCAACTACCCCAAATGTGATTGGTAATTTAGCGACCTTATTAATAACATTTACATGAGGTGCAGCTGTACTGACCAGTCATATCCTCCAGCTAAAACTGAATTTAACAATCAATTGTCCAGTAAACGAATGTAAATGATAGATGATCTTAATATTTTATATGAAGGAAATAATTCTGATATTTTACAATATTTTCATGCTTTTTTTTCATGCAATTTGATGTAAATATATTTTACAGATATTAAAACGCCAGGTAGAAAATATTAACATTAAAACAGTTTTGGGGGATAAAAACAGATTTCACATATAAACACAGATGAAATGGAAATTAAACATTTTTTTGCTCGTAATTTTTTTTAAATTAACACATGAGAGACAAGGCCAGGAGCTATGACTCGATCCATGCAAATACGACTACGTATGTACAAAGTACACACACACACACACACTCACACACACACACACACACACACACACACACACAACTGAAGGTTGTTTATAAAATACGTTTCTCTCACGTATATATTACCATAACAAAAGGAGCATTTTTTACTGTGAATGGTGACTAACGAACGTACGTCACTATGGTGCCCCAGCTGCTGCATGTTCACAACCACACACACACACACACACACACACACACACACACACACAGTGCCAAATACATTTTACCAGTCTGACATATTTTTTTTAACCAGGAAGCCTAAATGTTTAACATTTTTTTTATTTTTATGTACATATAATGTATGCAGGAATTTCAGCACTCACGTTCTGAATCGTGGAAATGTCTCATTAAAGAGACATCCCCTTGGGATAAACACATTAAAATAAGTGTTTAGACCCTAACAAGAGAAATGAGTGTATACAGTACGCTTGTGGCTACAAGTTCAGAACGTTCGGCGTACGACAGAAAGGCTCTAGGATTCGATCCCCGGGAAGAGAGAGACAGGTAAGTTTCCTTTCACCTGCTGGCTCTATTTACATAGCAGTAATAAGGTTCGTTTAAGTGTTAGTCAACACTTCTGGTTTGTATTCTTGGAATGATGGACTGAACACATCGATTCCAGACTGAGGGACTGATTACCTCAAATTCATCCTCTCCTTGCACCGTTCTTCTTTGCACTGGACTGATGAAGCCACTGTGTGGCGAAAAGTTTCCTCAATAAAGATTAACATATGTTGCATAAGTGTCTTATTCCTCAATGTATTCTAGGCAAAAAATTAATGAAGAAGAAGAAGAAGAAGAAGAAGAAGAAAGGTAGAATATAAACACTGCTGTCTACAAGTAGGAAATCATGAAGAAAAAAGTTGTGTTGAAACGACAATGCACAGAGCAAATCAACTAAATGACCTAAATTTGACCTGATAAAGCTGTTCATGAAGCAGACCCTCGTGTGTGTAAAATATCTGCGACAACGTTTCGCTCTGTGTAGACCTTTGGCAAGTAAATGACTAAAGTTCTAGAGGGAAATGTTATCCCGGCGAAAAAGGCTTCTGTAAAAAATAGCCTTACCATCATAAAAATATCAGGAGTGGAGGATGGAGCACAGCCCAGGAATCTGCTAGCACACTTTACACCAGGGATGAAGCTCTCTACACACCAGGGATGAAGCTCTCTACACACCAGGGATGAAGCTCTCTACACACCAGGGATGAAGCTCTCTACACACCAGGGATGAAGATCTCTATATACTCCTCACGTTTGAGTCGTCAGATATACCGCCACTCCACGTGTCCACACCTCAATTTATCTTTCATCTGACCACAAAATGTGGTCCCAATCGACGTGAGAGCCATTCAGATGCCTTTGACAAAAAAAGGTGTCTCGACACGGAGACCAGTGGTATATCTCCCGTCAAGAACGTGACGAGGATGTAGAGTATGCTGGAATGAAGTGACGGGTAAGCCACTTACCAGGATAACGTCCGAGTGTATATATATATATATATATATATATATATATATATATATATATATATATATATATATATATATATATATATATACAAACACTGATCTCTGGCCGACGGAGACTCGAACCTACGAACCTCATGACAAGGTACGCAGTACTTTGCCGACCGTACCACACTGGTCCAATACCTTGGCATCCAGCTTTCGCTAGACGTTATTCCAAGGCAGCCAGCTTTCAGGCAGGAGGCTTACAGCTTTTCATCTCATCCCCTGCATGCATCGACACAAAATATTCACAAACACTGATCTCTGGCCGACGGAGACTCGAACCTACGAACCTCATGACAAGGTACGCAGTGCTTTGCCGACCGTACCACACTGGTCCAATACCTTGGCATCCAGCTGGCTGCCTTGGAATAACGTCTAGCGAAAGCTGGATGCCAAGGTATTGGACCAGTGTGGTACGGTCGGCAAAGCACTGCGTACCTTGTCATGAGGTTCGTAGGTTCGAGTCTCCGTCGGCCAGAGATCAGTGTTTGTGAATATTTCGCCTGCTCTTGCGAATTCCTAGCACGGGGGGAGTAGAATGATAGCTATCAGGAGAATGATAGGGTCAGGAGGCCCGGTCCCAAGCCAAGCCTCCTAGTTTTGAAAGTAAATATTGATGGAATAAGAACTATCGTATTCAGAATGACATGCTTGTAAAAAAAAAAATATTCACAGGTTAGGATATTCGGGGATAATATGTTCCGTTTCTAAAATGATCAAATTTACGCGGTTATTATCAACTTGCTAGTGTCGTGACCAGTTCATTGTTACGTAAAATTAAAGCTTTTTTTTTACGACATCTGGAAGCAATAAGAGCAGCCTCATGAGAACGAGAGAGGGATTTAAAAGAAGTGAGAACGTTAAAAAAAAGTTGGAAAGAATAAGACGATTACCTGTGGGGTCCATAAAGAATATGAAGGCACAATACCGTGACTGCAACAATACGTAAATAACCCGCAAATAGAAGAAAACCTTATGACGACCTTTCGATCCGACTTGGACCATTTACAAGTCACACTGTGACTTCCTTTAGTCTGTATAACATACACAGGGTGCCGGGTCACCATTTGGAGAAGACCCGGGCCGGATGTACCGGCGAACCTACAACAACAACATACACAGAGTGATACGCTCCTCTTATGCCCACGTTCCTTCCTTTACACGCTAACGTTTCTCCCTCACACGCTAACGTTTCTCCCTCACACGCTAACATATCTCCCTCACACGCTAACGTTTCTCCCTCACACGCTAACGTTTCTCCCTCACACGCTAACGTTTCTCCCTCACACGCTAACGTTTCTCCAAAGCTTAAATAAAACTCAACCCTTTTTTCTTTTCATGCCACGATTTATTATCACAGATTTTCTTTCACACGTTGAAGTTTACCTTCACCACCCAGCCTTCACCACCCAGCCTTCACCACCCAGCCTTCACCACACTCCGTTCATTCTCTCACCATACAAGAGACACACACACATTTTTCTGTTTGGGTCCTGCACATGGTGTGTTTTTTCATTACTCATCAAGCTTTTCGCAACACTCAAGCTGTGTTAGGAAAAGAACGCTAAAGCTTTTTTTTTTATCCATCCCAGCGCTGTTTCGCCTCGCACCCAGTCTTTTTCACCACACCAACAGTTGTTATTCACCACACCAACAGTTGTTATTCACCACACCAACAGTTGTTATTCATCACACCAACAGTTATTCACCACACCAACAGTTGTTATTCATCACACCAACAGTTATTCACCACACCAACAGTTGTTATTCATCACACAAACAGTTATTCATTACACCAACAGTTATTCACCACACCAACAGTTTCAACGGATTTCTTTAGTTTGTTCAGTAACTGAAGACTGTCAGTTGACAGTGATCCAGTGCAGTTTAAAGTAGTGGTGGTGGTAGAAGATAGTTGTGTTAGTCATAGAAGTAGTGCACAGTGAGTGCCCAGAGCAGTTACCGTAGAAACAGTACTCATTAAGTAGAGGTAGTTGTAGCCCATGCCTTCCATCCACTACCAACCTCTCCTATCAATTCTGTCATTTTTTCTAATACTGTTTCATGCCTGAAGTGGCCAGAGAGACTAGAGGGTGGGAAGAGAGCCTTTTGATTCACTAACACCTAGATAACACACAATAGACCTTAATCTAAATACAAGTAGATCTCTGCTAAGAGCCTCGATTTGGACTCTCAAATCCTCTCTCTCCTTCCCTGCCCTCCATCCTCTACGCTACACCTCTCCCTGCCTCCCTTTCTTCCTACCTGTTCCTCCAATCCTCCCTCTACGTTACACCTTCAGGAATGAAACAACTTAAACTTGACTAAGTTCCTCCCCAAGTCTTCCCTGCTGCCTGACACACATGTCTTGCCAACACGACACACTGTATCAAACCACATCTCAGACCAACCTTGACGTCAGGCCACTCTTCCCCTGCTCATGGTCCTGGGGAGGGGTAGTCAGGCCACATTCCTTCCCTGCTCATGGTCCTGGGGAGGGGTAGTCAGGCCACTCCTCCCCTGCTCATGGTCCTAAAGCCACCACGGTCGTCACTTTTCCTTTCCCAACTGTCGAACTTTTCGCATCTATTGAGCGGAGGGGAGAGTGTTGAGCCGCAGGGCAAGAATGGACCGACATGGACCGGTAAGGACCGGCACGGACCGGAAAAGAGCAACACGGACCGAAGCAGACCGGAACAAGACCAACAAGAATAATATGGACTAGTCAGACCATCCATGACTACAACACTTCAGGGACTGCAAGTTTAAACTTTTAAAGATTTTTATTCTCCTGGGAAGTACGCACGCGAACGCACGCACGCACGACACGCACGACACACGCACACACAGTCACAGAGTTGTCAGACAGTGGAATAGTCTGGGAAGTAATGTAGTGGAGGCAGGATCCATACATAGCTTTAAGAAGAGGTATGATGAAGCTCATGGAGCAGGAAGAGTGACCTAGTAGCGGCCAGTGAAGAGGCGGGGCCAGGAGCTGTGACTCGACCCCTGCAACCACAACTAGGTGAGCACAACTAGGCGAGTACACACACACACATACATAAATACATACACACACACACACGCACACACACACACATGCGCGACACACACACACACACACACACACACATGACAAGGTAACATGACACGGTAACAGAAGTAAGACGAGAGAGAGAGGGTGGATAGACTGCATTTTCTTGGATTGCAAGAAGGCGTTCGACACAGTTTCTCACAAGAGGTTAATGCAAAAGCTAGAGGATCAGGCACACGTAACAGGAAAGGCACTGCAATGGATCAGAGAATATCTGACATGGAGGCAACAACGAGTCATGGTACGTGACGAGGTGTCAGAGTGGGCACCTATGACGAGTGGGGTTCCACAAGGGTCAGTCCTAGGACCTGTACTGTTTTTGGTATATGTGAATGACATAACGGAAGGGACAGACTCAGAAGTGTCCCTGTTTGCAGATGATGTGAAGTTAATGAGAAGAATTAAATCAGTCGAGGATCAGGCAGGACTACAAAGAGACATGGACAGGCTACAAGCCTGGTTCAGTAACTGGCTCCTTGAATTTAACCCTGCCAAATGTAAAGTTTTGAAGATCGGGGAAGGACAAAGAAGACCGCTGACAGAGTATAGTCTAGGTGGCCAAAGACTGCAAACCTCACTCAAGGAAAAAGATCTTGGGGTGAGTATAATACCGAGCACATCTCCTGAGGCACACATCAATCAGATAACTGCTGCAGCATACGGGCGGCTGGCAAACCTAAGAATAGCGTTCCAATACCTCACTAAGGAATCGTTCAAGACTCTGTACACCATATACGTCAAGCCCATACTGGAGTATGCAGCACCAGTTTGGAACCCACACCTGGTCAAGCACGTCAAGAAATTAGAGAAAGTGCAAAGGTTTGCAACAAGACTAGTCCCAGAGCTAAGGGGATTGTCCTACGAAGAAAGGTTAAGGGAAATCGGCCTGACGACACTAGAGGACAGGAGGGTTAGGGGAGACATGATAACGACATATAAAATACTGCGAGGAATAGATAAGGTGGACAGAGACAAGATGTTCCAGAGAGGGGACACAGAAACAAGGGGTCACAATTGGAAGTTGAAGACTCCTACGAGTCAAAGGGATGTTAGGAAGTATTTCTTCAGTCATAGAGTTGTCAGGAAGTGGAATAGCCTAGAAAGTGACGTAGTGGAGGCAGGAACCATACATAGTTTTAAGACGAGGTTTGATAAAGCTCATGGAGCAGGGAGAGAGAGGACCTAGTAGCAATCAGTGAAGAGGCGGGGCCAGGAGCTATGAATCGACCCCTGCAACCACAAATAGGTGAGTACACACACACACACACACACACACACACGAACACGCACGTCAAGTGTGATTTTTACAAAGTCAATTATTTAAGTGATCTAGAAGCTTGTACTAGTGTCAGTGGAGTCAAATTTGACACTGTGGTTTAAACGCTTTTGTGAAGTGAAGTGAAGTGACGGTATTTGTGATAAACATTTTTGAAGTGACAATCATTAAGTGATCTAGGGACCCGGTCAAGGGTGTTCTACCTGCGTGTATTGCCAGAGAATGTTGCAAAGCATCAAGAAAGAACAAAAAAGCACAATACCGTGACTGGAATACACAAATAACCCTAACATGGGAGAGAGGACCTTACGACGACGTTTCGGTCCGATTTGGACCATTTACAAAGTGACTTTGTAAATGGTCCAAGTAGGACCAAAACGTTATCGTAAGCTCCTCTCTCCTTTGTGCGGGTTGTGTATTGCACAGCATCATGAGGGAAGAGGAGCACTGCAGTTAATCTGCTCTCCCATGCTAGGCAGACCTGAGAGTTAGGACCCCGCCTAGCTGACCTAAGAAAGGTCAAAGCTTGTCACAGAAGTTTTCAACCATCTACCTAGACTGTGGTGGTGTCTGTCCCTACCTGCGTCCTCCTGAGTCAAGGGGCAAGTCTGAAGTGCATAAACCACCGGAAGACATATCAGTGAACTGGAGACATCAACAAACTTGCTGAGTTGTGTTGTGTGGCAAAAGAAGTAATAATTTACGACTAGCTGAGGTCTTGCCCAAGGACAACATCGCTGGTATACAAGGTTTTTAAAGTAGGTGGATGAGGATATCTTAGGTGAGCACAGGTAAAAAAAAAACGGGGGAGAACAAGAGAAATGGCAAACGATGTACACCAGTGGGTATACCTGGAGTATACCTGGAGGGTGTTTCGGGGGTCAACGCCCCCGTGGCCCGGTTCACGACCAGGTCTCGCAAATGACATAAATGATATTGGCACAAATGCTAAGATGTGGGAGGAAAAATGGGAGCTACTGGACATCTTAATTGAAGATTCACAACGTAAGATGCAGAGGGAAATGAAATAAAAAATATAAAATTATTCAAGATGAGGCAGAGAAGAGCGAGTTACTGAGGCTTACCAGGGGAGGAGATGCAGAGAATGTGACATGAGCTGGCTGAGGTGAGTGCTGAGAAAGGGAGTCAAACAATGACAAACTGGGAACAGCAAGGGAATGGAACCTCTGAGTCATAATGAAAAAAGATGAGAGTGTCAACAATAATAGAAGAGACAGTGAAGGAGGCTGTTATAAATGCACAGACACAAAGGACAGTGAATCGTACAACAGAAAGGGAGAATTATTTGATGATTTTTGGGCTACAGAGAACAAAGGGGAGACAAAAGTGAACGAAGGAGAGGATAACAAAAGGTGATAAAAGACTTGCTAACAGCCACAGCTTCAGAGAAGGCAATAAAAATGAGACGACATTTTTTTCAGAGTGGAATCATACAAAAGAGAAAGAAACGCAATGACAGGCCATTACAGAAGCAGGGTTGGAGATGCAAGAACCACGACACCCAGAGAATCAAGAACTACCAACCACGAGTAGAAACCAACAACCTTCCCCCAATCCTCCCGATCATCTAACCTCTCCAATCTCAATACCATTAATGATCCAGCTACTTCCACTATTTCTTCACCTTCTCCCACTGTCCCTTGCATTTCCTCATACCCCTCTTTATAATAGTTACAACACGTCCCATACCTCTCCCTCTCATGCTGTCTTCACTACTCCCCTCTCTCCCACTCCAACTCTCTCCAGAGGATACACAATAAGGATGGCAAGAGGATACACAATAAGGATAATGAGAGGATATACAATAAGGATGGTGAGAGGATACACAATAAGGATGGTGAGAGGATACACAATAAGGATGGCAAGAGGATACACAATAAGGATGGTGAGAGGATACACAATAAGGATGGCAAGAGGATACACAATAAGGATAATGAGAGGATATACAATAAGGATGGTGAGAGGATACACAATAAGGATGGTGAGAGGATACACAATAAGGATGGCAAGAGGATACACAATAAGGATGGTGAGAGGATACACAATAAGGATGGCAAGAGGATACACATCCTTCCCAACTTCACTCATATTTTGATATTTTTTTTGTATGTGAAAATTCAAATGTGGAAATGATTTATGAGGATGTGCATTACTTTACGCACTGGAAGATGCCGGTCATTTCTCACGGGCTACGATAGTCCAGACAAGACGGAGAGTGGAGATGTGAAGCTCTGCATATTAATGATGACCTTCCTAAACCACCATACCACCCCTACTACTCTCTCTCTCTCTCTCTCTCTCTCTCTCTCTCTCTCTCTCTCTCTCTCTCTCTCTCTCTCTCTCAAACACGGAAAGTGATGTCGTGGAGACAGGATCCATACATAGCTTTAAGAAGGGGTATGATATACACAATACAGATAAAGTTCATGGAGCAGGAAGAGAGTGGACCTAGTAGCGACCAGTGAAGAGGCGGGGCCAGGAGCTGTGAATCGACCCCTGCGACCACAATTAGGTGAGTACAGCTGGGATGTATAATAGGGCAGTTACCAGGGATCTGGAAGACAGCGAATGTAGTCCTTATATTTAAGAGAAAAGACAGAGTATTTAACTATAGACAAGTTTCATTGACATGCAGACCTTGCAAGGTAATGGAGAATATTATCAGAGATAAAGAGAGAAAGAGAGAGAGCAATGGGTGGATTGCTTTTTCGAAGACAAAGCATTTGATACTGTGTGCTTGATAAAACTGGGGCCAAAATTTGAGGTGCAAGCAGGAATAAGAGGAAACGTACTCCGGTGAATCAAAGAGTACCTTAGTAGAGGGAAGCAAAGAGTGACTGTCAGGGAAGAGACGTCAGAATGGGAAAGCGTAACAAACGAGGTTCTGCACGGATCAGTATTCTGACCAGTACTGTTTCTGGTTTACGTAAATGACCTTCCAGATGAGAGCGATTTAGATGTCTTCCTGTCTGCTGGTGATGTAAAACTGGCGAGAATAAAAACAGATAATGACAAGGCAAGGCTCCGAAGGGATCGGACATATTGCAAGAGTGGTCGAATAAGTAGTTGCCTGAACTCAGTCCCAGCAATTGCAAGGTCATAAAGACTTGTGAAGGAACAAGAAGGCCGGAAACGAGGTATAGTCTAAGAGGACAGAGGCTGCAGACTTTACTCAAAGAGAAAGACCTAGGGGTGAGCATAGTACCCAATATATCGCCAGAAACTCGCATCAGCCGAATAACTTCTGCAGCCAATGATCGTCTGACAAGAGTAGCCTTCAGGAATCTCAACAGAAGAATCATTCCGGGCCCTTTATAAAGCATACGTCAGGCCCATCCTGGAGTATGTAGCACAAGTGAGTAACCCGCACCTGAAAAAAGCATGTTAAGAATCTCTGGAGAAGGTGCAGACGCAAAGAGGCTTGTTCCTGAGCTAAGGGCATGAACTACGAGAAGCTAACGGAATTAAATCTACTGGAGGACAGAAGAACCAGACGAGATATGATAACAACTAACAATCTATTCAGGGCAAACTGCTACTTGAGACGAGAAACGGCAACTCGTGGACACAGCTGGAAGTTAAAGACACAGACGAGCCACATGGATGTCAGACGAGCCACGGTGGTGTCAGATGAGCCACAGGGATGTCAAATGAGCCACGGTGGTGTCAGATGAGCCACAGGGATGTCAGATGAGCCACAGGGATGTCAAATGAGCCACAGCGATGTCAGATGAGCCACGGTGGTGTCAGATGAGCCACAGGGATGTCAGATGAGCCACAGGGATGTCAAATGAGCCACAGGGATGTCAGATGAGCCACAGGGATGTCAGATGAGCCACAGGGATGTCAGATGAGCCACAGGGATGTCAAATGAGCCACATGGATGTCAGATGAGCCACGGTGGTGTCAGATGAGCCACAGTGATGTCAGATGAGCCACAGGGATGTCAAATGAGCCACAGGGATGTCAAATGAGCCACATGGATGTCAGATGAGCCACGGTTGTGTCAGATGAGCTACAGGGATGTCAAATGAGCCACAGGGATATCAGATGAGCCACGGTGGTGTCAGATGAGCCACAGGGATGTCAGATGAGCCACAGGGATGTCAAATGAGCCACAGGGATGTCAAATGAGCCACAGGGATGTCAGATGAGCCACGGTGGTGTCAGATGAGCCACAGGGATGTCTGATGAGCCACAGGGATGTCAAATGAGCCACAGATATGTCAAATGAGCCACAGGTATGTCAGATGAGCCACGGTGGTGTCAGATGAGCCACAGGGATGTCAGATGAGCCACAGGGATGTCAAATGAGCCACAGGGATGTCAGATGAGCCACGGTGGTGTCAGATGAGCCACGGTGGTGTCAGATGAGCCACAGGGATGTCAGACTTATTTCTTCAGTCTCAGAGTGGCTGGGAAGTGGATTAATCTCCATGAGGAAGTAGCGAAGGCAGGCCTCATACACAGTTTCAAGAACAGGTACGATAGGACCCACAAGGCTACGAGTGAATGTGGCCAAGTGCCGAGTTATGAGGTTGGGCCAGGATCTGAGAATCGACTCGTGCAACCAGGGAGAGGTAAGAACACATACACACACACAACACACACACACACACACACACACGAGAGAGAGGGGTGGATAGACTGCATTTTTTTGGACTGCAAGAAGGCGTTCGATACAGTTCCTCACAAGAGGTTAATGCAAAAGCTAGAGGATCAGGCACACGTAACAGGAAAAGCACTGCAATGGATCAGAGAATATCTGACAGGGAGGCAACAACGAGTCATGGTACGTGACGAGATGTCAGAGTGGGCACCTGTGACGAGTGGGGTTCCACAAGGGTCAGTCCTAGGACCTGTACTGTTTTTGGTATATGTGAATGACATAACGGAAGGGATAGACTCAGAAGTGTCCCTGTTTGCAGATGATGTGAAGTTAATGAGAAGAATCAAATCAGTCGAGGATCAGGCAGGACTACAAAGAGACCTGGACAGGCTGCAAGCCTGGTCCAGTAACTGGCTCCTTGAATTTAACCCTGCCAAATGTAAAGTCATGAATATCGGGAAGGGCAAAGAAGACCGCAGACAGAGTATAGTCTAGGTGGCCAAAGACTACAAACCTCACTCAAAGAAAAGATCTTGGGGTGAGTATAATACCGAGCACATCTCCTGAGGCACACATCAATCAGATAACTGCTGCAGCATACGGGCGGCTGGCAAACCTAAGAATAGCGTTCCAATACCTCACTAAGGAATCATTCAAGACTCTGTATACCATATACGTCAGACCCATACTGGAGTATGCAGCACCAGTTTGGAACCCACACCTGGTCAAGCACGTCAAGAAATTAGAGAAAGTGCAAAGGTTTGCAACAAGACTAGTCCCAGAGCTAAGGGGATTGTCCTACGAAGAAAGGTTAAGGAAATCGGCCTGACGACACTAGAGGACAGGAGGGTTAGGGAGACATGATAACGACATATAAAATACTGCGAGGAATAGATAAGGTGGACAGAGACAAGATGTTCCAGAGAGGGACACAGAAACAAAGGTCACAATTGGAAGTTGAAGACTCCTATGAGTCAAAGGGATGTTAGGAAGTATTTCTTCAGTCATAGAGTTATCAGGAAGTGGAATAGCTTAGAAAACGACATAGTGGAGGCAGGAACCATACATAGTTTTAAGACTAGGTTTGATAAAGCTCATGGAGCAGGGAGAGAGAGGACCTAGTAGCAATCAGTGAAGAGGCGGGGCCAGGAGCTATGACTCGACCCCTGCAACCACAAATAGGTGAGTACAAATAGGTGAGTACACACACACACACACACACACACACACACACACACACACACACACACACACACACACACACGAATGTTGGAATGTGACGACAAGCAACAATGGTCCTCTGAAGTAGGTGGGGGAGGGTGGAGGCATTATGTGAGGAAGGGGTTACAACAGGTGGGCAGCAGCCCACCTGCTGAAGCAATGAATAGAAAGGAAGATTGTTTGCCGCCGCCGCCGCCACTGCCACCACCATCGCCACTGCCACCACCATCACCACTACACCACCACTTTCAAAAATCACCACTACATCACCATCACAATCACCACTACACCACCACCACCGTCACAATCACCACTACAATCATCTCCACTATTGACAGAGTGGTTAACCCGCTTGTCCTAACAATTAAATAGTTCTGAATTCCATTCCCGCTGGGGAGGCAGTGTTATGATTCCCACTGGGGAGGCAGTGTTATGATTTCCACTGGGGAGGCAGTGTTATGATTCCCACTGGTGAGGCAGTGTTATGATTCCCACTGGGAAGGCAGTGTTATGATTCCCACTGGGGGAGGCAGTGTTATGATTCCCACTGGGAAGGCAGTGTTATGATTCCCACTGGGGAGGCAGTGTTATGATTCCCACTGGGGAGGCAGTGTTATGATTCCCACTGGTGAGGCAGTGTTATGATTTCCACTGGGGAGGCAGTGTTATGATTCCCACTGGGGAGGCAGTGTTATGATTCCCACTGGGGAGGCAGTGTTATGATTCCCACTGGGGAGGCAGTGTTATGATTACCACTGGGGAGGCAGTGTTATTCCCACTGGGGAGGCAGTGTTATGATTCCCACTGGGGAGGCAGTGTTATGATTCCCACTGGGGAGGCAGTGTTATGATTACCACTGGGGAGGCAGTGCTATGATTCCCACTGGGGAGGCAGTGTTATGATTACCACTGGGGAGGCAGTGTTATGATTCCCACTGGGGGAGGCAGAGTTATGATTCCCACTGGGGAGGCAGTGTTATGATTCCCACTAGGGAGGCAGTGTTATGATTCCCACTGGGGAGGCAGTGTTATGATTCCCACTGGGGAGGCAGTGTTATGATTCCCACTGGGGAGGCAGTGTTATGATTCCCACTGGGAGGCAGTGTTATGATTACCACTGGGAGGCTGTGTTATGATTCCCACTGGGGAGGCAGTGTTATGATTCCCACTGGGGAGGCAGTGTTATGATTCCCACTGGGGAGGCAGTGTTATGATTCCCACTGGGGAGGCAGTGTTATGATTCCCACTGGGGAGGCATTGTTATGATTCCCACTGGTGAGGCAGTGTTATGATTCCCACTGGGGAGGCAGTGTTATGATTACCACTGGGGAGGCAGTGTTATGATTACCACTGGGGAGGCAGTGTTATGATTACCACTGGGAGGCAGTGTTAGATTCCCACTGGGGAGGCAGAGTTATGATTCCCACTGGGGAGGCAGTGTTATGATTCCCACTGGGAGGCAGTGTTATGATTCCCACTGGGGAGGCAGTGTTATGATTCCCACTGGGAGGCAGTGTTATGATTCCCACTGGGGAGGCAGTGTTATGATTCCACTGGGAGGCAGTGTTATGATTCCCACTGGGGAGGCAGTGTTATGATTCCCACTGGGGAGGCAGTGTTATGATTCCCACTGGGGGAGGCAGTGTTATGATTCCCACTGGGGAGGCAGTGTTATGATTCCCACTGGGGAGGCAGTGTTATGATTCCCACTGGGGAGGCAGTGTTATGATTCCCACTGGGGAGGCAGTGTTATGATTCCCACTGGGGGAGGCAGTGTTATGATTCCCACTGGGGAGACAGTGTTGTGATTACCCCTGGGGAGGCAGTGTTATGATTCCCACTGGGGAGGCAGTGTTAGTGTCTGGTGACAAATGCCACAAAGGTGACAAGTTGCGTGCAGAAACTTTACCGAGGCATTTCGCCTGTGGACAGGCTTCTTCAGTTAATTCAAATGAACGTACAACAAGCAAATTTATACCCAGTATAGTCAGATGAGTGGTCACCGAGGCGACCACTCATCTGACTATACTGGTGAATTGTGAGATGGGAGCACTGGAGGAAGCCTACCCGTCCTTCTGATGACCTATTAAAGTCAAGTTTTAGTCAGAACTATAAGTCTGACATACAGGTCTGATATACAGGTCTGACCTACAGGTCTGATATACAGGTCTGACCTACAGGTCTGACCAACAGGTCTGACCTAAACGCCTGACCTACAGATCTGAATAAAACTGAAAGCCCTTCGATTCTGTTGGATTGTATTGTGTCATGACCAGCTGAGCGTCGTTGCCAGATATCAGGTGGGCAGTCTCATTTATATCACTTTGGCGTTGTTCATGTTGTCAGTCCTGCAGGAAGGCTGGTGTTCTTTCAACCTTATCTGTAGGCCACGAGAGGCCTCTCTCACGTACATAGAATGATGCAGACACCGTCGTTGTCGTGGTTCTGCTTGCTGATGGTGATAGATGTGCTAGTGGCAACACCTGTGTTGCTGTACGTGCATATAATGCCGACAAGATGAAGAATTACACACACGTGCAACATCTGGGTATCTTTACTGTAGACGCCATCCAGTGGCTTTATCAATACAAATTCAAGAACATAATGTAGAACTATATACAAAAGACGAGGTAATCAACTCCAAAGCTGAGGGACTGATTACCTCGTCTTTTGTGATAAATAGTTTGGAAAACTGACAAGTTGAAGAATGAGACACTTATGTAATATATGGGAATCTTTATTGAGGAAACGTTTCGCCACACAGTGGCTTCATCAGTCCAATACAAAGAAGAACGGTGTAGAGAGAGGAGGAGTTTGAGGTAATCAGTCCCTCAACCTGGAATCGATGTGTTCAGTCCATCAATCTTGAAGAAAGTACAGCATATGGTCGGGGAAATGGCTTATATACTGTAGTTAGGCGAGTCTGTTGCATATAGTTCTACATTCTTCCCATTATGTCCTTAAATTTTTGATAAAGCCACTGGAGGGCGAAATGTCTACAATAAAGATACCCAGATGTCGTACATGTGTAATTCATCAACTTGTGTTGCCCTTGGTTTACCTGGAGTTTACCTGGAGAGGGTTTCGGGGGTCAACGACCCCGCGGCTCGGTCTGAGACCAGGCCTCGTGGTGGAACAAGGTCTGATCAACCAGGCTGTTACTGCTGGCCTCACGCAAACTGACGTACCAACCACAGCCCGGTTGGTGAAGATGGGTGTGATACATCGTGCAGTGTGGTCAGTAGGAAGGACGAGTCTTCTCCCCCGTGTCGTTTTCTGGTTTCGGTGAGGCGAAGATTTCTCATGCACGATCCCTGCAGTCCCGGATGTGTGCAGGAAATTTCGGCGCCCGGAAGATTTCTTAAAAAAAAAAAAAAAGGCTGCACCCTTCATCCAGAAAATCAGAGCTGCAGATCATGAAGGAACGAAAAAAAAAAAAACCATGACAATGAGTGCTCCCTTGTTTGGATCTTTGGTCGTGGTGTGAGCAGAAGTTTGTCAAGCCATTCTTTTAGATGCATCTCCACTGTGATCTACTTGTTTACTTAAGTAAGATCAATTATCTTTGTCAAAATAAGACAGCAACATTGTCTCCACGGCGAGGGTCGGATAGCAACACTGCCTCCCCAGCAGGGTTCAGACAGCAACGCTGTTGTACCAGCGAGGGTTCAGACAGCAACGCTGTTGTACCAGCGAGGGTTCAGACAGCAACGCTGTTGTACCAGCGAGGGTTCAGACAGCAACGCTGTTGTACCAGCGAGGGTTCAGACAGCAACGCTGTTGTACCAGCGGGGTTCGACAGCAACGCTGTTGTACCAGCAGGTTCAACAGCAACGCTGTTGTACCAGCGAGGGTTCAGACAGCAACGCTGCCGTACCAGCGAGGTTCAGACAGCAACGCTGTTGTACCAGCGAGGGTTCAGACAGCAACGCTGTTGTACCAGCGAGGGTTCAGACAGCAAGGCTGCCGTACCAGCGAGGGTTCAGACAGCAAGACGCGTACCAGCGGGGTTCAGACAGCAACACTGCCTCCCCAGCAGGGTTCAGACAGCAACGCTGCCGTACCAGCGAGGGTTCAGACAGCAACGCTGCCGTACCAGCGATGGTTCAGACAGCAACGCTGCCGTACCAGCGAGGGTTCAGACAGCAACGCTGCCGTACCAGCGAGGGTTCAGACAGCAACGCTGCCGTACCAGCGAGGGTTCAGAAGCAACGCTGCCGTACCAGCGAGGGTTCAGACAGCAACGCTGCCGTACCAGCGAGGGTTCAGACAGCAACGCTGCCGTACCACCGAGGGTTCAGACAGCAACGCTGCCGTACCACCGAGGGTTCAGACAGCAACACTGCCGTACCAGCGGGGGTTCAGACAGCAACACTGCCGTACCAGCGGGGGTTCAGACAGCAACACTGCCGTACAAGCGGGGGTTCAGACAGCAACACTGCCGTACAAGCGGGGGTTCAGACAGCAACACTGCCGTACCACCGAGGGTTCAGACAGCAACACTGCCGTACCAGCGGGGGTTCAGACAGCAACACTGCCGTACCAGCGGGGTTCAGACAGAAACACTGCCGTACAAGCGGGGTTCAGACAGCAACACTGCCGTACAAGCGGGGTTCAGACAGCAACACTGCGTACCAGCGGGGTTCAGACAGCAACACTGCCGTACCACGGGGTTCAGACAGCAACACTGCCGTACCACCGAGGGTTCAGACAGCAACACTGCCGTACCAGCGGGGTTCAGACAGCAACACTGCCGTACCAGCGGGGTTCAGACAGAAACACTGCCTACAGCGGGGTTCAGACAGCAACACTGCCGTACAGCGGGGTTCAGACAGCAACACTGCCGTACCAGCGGGGTTCAGACAGCAACACTGCCGTACCAGCGGGGTTCAGACAGCAACACTGCCGTACCAGCGGGGTTCAGACAGCAACACTGCCGTACCAGCGGGGTTCAGACAGCAACGCTGCCGTACCAGCGGGGTTCAGACAGCAACCTGCCGTACCAGCAGGGGTTCAGACAGCAACGCTGCCGTACCAGCGGGGTTCAGACAGCAACGCTGCCGTACCAGCGGGGTTCAGGACAGCAACAGCTGCCGTACCAGCGGGGATTCAGACAGCAACACTGCCGTACCAGCGGGGGTTCAGACAGCAACACTGCCGTACCAGCGGGGGTTCAGACAGAAACACTGCCGTACCAGCGGGGGTTCAGACAGCAACACTGCCGTACCAGCGGGGGTTCAGACAGCAACACTGCCGTACCAGCGGGGGTTCAGACAGCAACACTGCCGTACCAGCGGGGGTTCAGACAGCAACACTGCCGTACCAGCGGGGGTTCAGACAGCAACACTGCCGTACCAGCGAGGGTTCAGACAGCAACACTGCCGTACCAGCGGGGGTTCAGACAGCAACACTGCCGTACCAGCGGGGGTTCAGACAGAAACACTGCCGTACCAGCGGGGGTTCAGACAGCAACACTGCCGTACCACCGAGGGTTCAGACAGCAACACTGCCATACCAGCGGGGGTTCAGACAGCAACACTGCCGTACCAGCGGGGGTTCAGACAGAAACACTGCCGTACAAGCGGGGGTTCAGACAGCAACACTGCCGTACAAGCGGGGGTTCAGACAGCAACACTGCCGTACCAGCGGGGTTCATACAGCAACACTGCCGTACCAGCGGGGGTTCAGACAGCAACACTGCCGTACCAGCGGGGGTTCAGACAGCAACACTGCCGTACCAGCGGGGGTTCAGACAGCAACGCTGCCGTACCAGCGGGGGTTCAGACAGCAACGCTGCCGTACCAGCGGGGGTTCAGACAGCAACGCTGCCGTACCAGCGGGGGTTCAGACAGCAACGCTGCCGTACGAGCGGGGGTTCAGACAGCAACGCTGCCGTACCAGCGGGGGTTCAGACAGCAACACTGCCGTACCAGCGGGGGTTCAGACAGCAACACTGCCGTACCAGCGGGGGTTCAGACAGAAACACTGCCGTACCAGCGGGGGTTCAGACAGCAACACTGCCGTACCAGCGGGGTTCAGACAGCAACACTGCCGTACCAGCGGGGTTCAGACAGCAACACTGCCGTACCAGCGGGGTTCAGACAGCAACACTGCCGTACCAGCGGGGGTTCAGACAGCAACACTGCCGTACCAGCGAGGGTTCAGACAGCAACACTGCCGTACCAGCGGGGGTTCAGACAGCAACACTGCCGTACCAGCGGGGGTTCAGACAGAAACACTGCCGTACCAGCGGGGGTTCAGACAGCAACACTGCCGTACCAGCGGGGGTTCAGACAGCAACACTGCCGTACCAGCGGGGGTTCAGACAGCAACACTGCCGTACCAGCGGGGGTTCAGACAGCAACACTGCCGTACCAGCGGGGGTTCAGACAGAAACACTGCTTCACCGCTCTCTGAAAAATCAATTGGCGTCTGAAAAATTAGGTCAATAGAACCACTCTGAACCAACAGAACCAGAGTGAACTAAAAAAAATCATGAAAAGGAAGAGGAACAAGTCGAAGAACCAGGGTGTGGAAAAACAGGAAGAAAAGAGGGAAGAAAATGAGAGGGAGGGAGAGGAGAAATAGGGAGAGATTACGAGGATGAGAAGAGAAGCTCAAGTGAAAGGAGGAAGAGGGAGATGGAGTATTAACACATACATGGGATGTTCTAAATAAAGGGGAGAATTAGGAGGATGAAAAGGCGTGAAGGAGAACAAGTTGGCTGGTTAATTGGGTTTAAATCCTATCGACTACACGATGGTCAGTAAGGCTATACATCACCTCTTCACCACCAATCAAGAATACTTTAATCCCTATTTAAGGGACTAGAGTAAAACTCTTATACACACTGAGACGTATCCACCTCTCGAGGTGTGTGTGTGTGTGTGTGTGTTCCTAACGATAATTTTTTTTTTCATTGTTTTTTGTTTATTATTAAATTAATGAAACTTATTTAAAATATATTTAGTTTTATGAGGCTAAATTAAATTGTGCTTCTAATAATGTTAGGGAAGTTTTCTAAGGTTCTTTTGGTACAAAATTATTAATTTTTACATTAACATAAATAAAAAAAATATATCTTTAAACGTATAAGAGAAAATTTTAAAAAGGACTTAATTTTGAATGAGTACATGCTAATTGACCAGTTTTACCTATTCGCATATATATATATATATATATATATATATAGTATATATATATATATATATATATATATATATATATATATATATATATATATATATATATATATATATATATATATATATGTCGTGCCGATTAGGTAAAACTGGTCAATTAGCAAGAACTCATCTAAAATTAAGTCCTTTCTAAAAAATTTTATACGTTTAAAGATATATTTTTCATTTATGTTAATGTAAAATTTATAATTTTGTACCAAGAGAAACTTTGAAAACCTACCTAACCTTATTACAACAAGCGCAATTTAATTTAGCCTAACGCAACTAAATATATTTTAGATACGTTAACATTAATTTGATAATAAACAAACACAATGAAATATATTTTTCGTTAGGTTGAGAATGATTTTTGCGAAATTATTGCATACACAAAATTTCGCTTGTCTTATATGGCAAGAAGAGCGTTGCTATTTAAGCCAAAATCACAAGTTTTACCTAATCGGCACGACATATATATATATACGTATATATATATATATATATATATATATATATATATATATATATATATATATATATATATATATATATATAATATATATATATAATATATATATATATATATATATATATATATATATATATATATATATATATATATATATATATATATATATATATATATATATATATATATATATATATATATATATATATATATATATATATATATATTATATATATATATATATATATATATATATATATATATATATATATATATATATATATTATATAAAACCATGACAACTCTAGGCTTTATTATCCTCGCATAGTGTCATTGGTTCCTGCTAGTGCCAGAGATTCTTGCTAGTGCCAGTAGTTGTGCTCCTAATTCACAAGTCACTGCCACGCAAAAGCGAAGACAAAAACCTTTACCTAAAACCTTATTCATGTATAACGTACCATCCGCAATCAAATTACGCTACTGCGTACGAAAGGACAGTCTATTACGCAATGTAGTTTTACATGCGTATAAAGCCAAACGAGACATTTTCCTCCGAATACTTCCAACAAGCAATAACCTATAAACAGGAAACAAATTTATGCAATACTATATAAAAAACAATACTAGTCTCACCCACCTACCCACCTTCCTTCCTTCCCTCCCTCCCTCTCTCTCTCTCTCTCTCTCTGAAAGAGATCCTACAATCTATCCTTATTTAAATCAATCGAAGAGCAGCTGTGTCCTCCGCTGAATGGCTGCAAACCACAATATTCTTTGAATGGGGCGACCAATACGGAGCACTCAAGTGTCGACCTATACGGAGCACTCAAGTGTCGACCAATACGGAGCACTCAAGTGTCGACCTGCGCACTCACAACTGATCTAGTTATTACACATCCCAGTCAAGTTAGTTTGTTAGGTTTACCGCGTAAAGACTCAACAAGGAACACGGTCTACCTTGACACTAACACCAAGGATACTTTAGGTTCTAACATATGCACGAAAATAAGCAAATATCTCTGGGTGTGAGCTATGAACACTTAAATAGAGGCTTCTGACAATCCTCAAGATTTTCGTAGCTTCGAACCGGGGTCTGTTGGTGGACTGTCACTTTCATAGACCCCCAGTTCGAAACTCCGAAACACCTCTCGGTGTGCAAAATAACCACAGGGGGAGGTGAATGATAGCTCTAGGCCATTCGTGTTGCAATCAATACATCATCAGTTCATGGGAATGTCTCTTCCCATGAACGGATCTTCCTGGATTTCCTGCTCTATTTCTGCAACATTACAAGCTCATGATGTGTTGCTTGCAACACAAAAGGCCTAGAGCTATCATTCAACTCCCCCTGTGGTTATTTTTCATCTTGTGTGGCTCGTTCGCGATTACTGCGCCTCTCGGAGTATATTTCACTCTCCTTTTTTTAAGAGGTAAAACAAAGAAAGAGTCAAAACTAAAAAGTTTCCAGCGTAAAGTAGCTGGGTTGTTGACAGCTCGGTAATAAAGTTTCCGTCGTACCAATACGATCCTCTATGTTTTCGACAAAGGCTAGAATCCTTTTCAATTCTGAAGACTTCGGACCACAAAACTTCAGTCCAGAGTCCTAGAAATCTGTAATTTTCAGGGTTGAGAACCACTGTCTGGCATAAATCTGACCTAAGGTAACAAACGTTCCCGCGTAAAGCCTCTCTGGCCTTTTCGTCGCACATCTGCTGCAGAACGACAGACACGTACTTAGGTAATCCTTCTTTATCAATGCACACACACGCACTACAATGACTCCTTCAACCATTAACAGACACGAACTTTAGTGCCTTCTTCAGCAGTTTCAGAAAATAGCTTTGCACAGACGCTTACTAAAAATGGCTGGACTCACGAAATCGTAATAATACGACTGCAAAGAAACCACGGAACGGGTGGGATCTGAAACCATGGTTAGTCGTAAAACTCTAGGTCAGTGCGAAAACCACTGGGCCAGCTGGCTATAATAAGATTCATCCAACTAGGTATATTTATACACCATAGGGAGGTTAGGCTTGGCCACCACTGTGACCACAAATGCAATTTTTTACAGATGAATCTCTAGCCATGAGTTCTAACCCCACTCGTACCGTGTTTGTTTTAAAACTGCCGTCTTCAACTCTCAGAGACACACTTAAGAAACATCTCTGCAATATCAAATGCAGCATCAGTCACTTTACACACTGACTACAATGCAGTGTCAGTCAAGCACTGTACACAGACACGCACTACTACAATATCTTCCTCAGCAGTGTCAGTCAAGAGCACAGCTGAGATCCATAACAATGCCCACACTGCCAGAGATTTACCCAATCACACGCCTCTGGCTTACGACCAATGAAAATCGCCCATTAAACCGGCCACGCCAATCATGCCCGAGAGCTACTGGCCCCTGAGGAGCCCTCGTATTAAGACGGAGGATTGACTGTGAGGATGAAGATCATCCTTCTGCTACAAGGAGCACTGTGTATAGAACAGCTGGTGAAGCACTAGCTAGGATTCCCTCACTCACTGTGTTCTCACTGTAATCCATTACTGTGTTCTAACTCACTGTATACCATCGCTCTCTATGTTCTCACTATATTCCATTACTCATTGTGTTCTCACTGTCGTTCACTGTGTTCTCACTCACTGTATTCCCTCACTCACCGAGTTTTAACTCACTGTTATCTATGTTCTGTCACTCATCGTGTTCTCCTTACTCTGTTTCACTGTGTTTCATTACTCATTGTGTTCCCTCTCTCACCGTGTTCCCTGACTCGTGTGTTCCCTTACTGAAATTCACTGAAGGACTGTAGTTTAAACCCACTGAAGACTTTAGTTAAAACATACTGAAGCGCTCAGAATCTCGCAAAAGTTCTGAGACAAACACAGTGAAGTACAGTGCTTCAAACTCCATGATACGCTGAATAATGCTATTCTGTTATTCATCGTCTCAATATATACAACTATCCCCAACTCCATTCACATTCATTAATCATTCACAATTTGCAATGAATATTTTTTCCACTGCTCCCATGCATTCACGTATAAGTACTCAACATACATTAATATCGCTTGTCGGGTCATTCATCACTAAGTACACGGACGCCAAATTAGCGTACTTTTCGGCTGCCATCCTCACTGAGGTTATGGACATTTCGTATAAATTCGTTTAGTCGTTAAATGCATGTTGTGGAGGAGGCATTGCTTGTACGTACTGTGTACTCCTGTGGTTGTTGGTGGTGCTGCTGCTAATGTATATTTGTGTGTAAATATCGTAAATAATAAAGTAAATATCGCATATAATACGGTAAATATCGTATATAATACGGTAAATATCGTATATAATACGGTAAATATCGTATATAATACAGTAACTATCGTATATAATAAAGAAAATATCGAATATAATACGGTAAATATCGCATATAATAAAGAAAATATCGTATAAAATACGGTAAATATCGTATATAATAAAGAAAATATCGTATAAAATACGACAAATATCGTATATAATACGGTAAATATCGTCTATAATACTGTAAATATCGTATATAATAAAGAACATATTGAATATAATACGGTAAATATCGTATATAATACGGTAAAATATCGTATATAATAAAGAAAACATCGTATATAATACGGTAAATGTATATAATACGGTAAATATCAAATATAATACGGTAAATATCGTATATAATAAAGAAAATATCGTATATAATACGGTAAATATCGTATATAATACGGTAAATATCGTATATAATACGGTAAATATCGTATATAATAGAATAAATATCGTATATAATAGGATAAATATTGTATATAATACTGTAAATATCGTAATAAGGTAAATATCGTAAATGACAAGTGTAAATTATTGCATAAGGTTAATTAATTAGAGGAGATAGCTTGTTCAATATGGCGGATGATTAACGGCAGTTAATTAGCGAGTGCTAAGTTAACAAAAAAAAAAAATCAACACGAAAGCTACGGTTCATTATTACAATTCATGTGAAGCTCTAAACCCGTGAAGGTCACTGAATCAAAGACTGCTGTAGACTCAATTCTCCGTACACTAATTTACTTTTCTTGTCAAGGTACTGGAGTATCATGGAGAGAGAGAGAGAGAGAGAGAGAGAGAGAGAGAGAGAGAGAGAGAGAGAGAGAGAGAGAGAGAGAGAGAGAGAGAGAGAGAGAGAGAGAGAGAGAGAGAGAGAGAGAGAGAGAGAGAGAGAGAGAGAGAGAGAGAGAGAGAGAGAGAGAGAGAGAGAGAGAGAGAGAGAGAGAAGAGAGAAAGAGAGAGAGAGAGGAGAAGAGAGAGAACTAAAGAAGAGAGAGAGAGGTTGAAATAGAGAGAGAAGAGAGGAGACTTGAGAGAGATGAAGAGGAGGGAGAGAGAGAGAGAGAGAAGAGAGAGGGGAAGTGAGAGGAAGAGGAAGAGGAAGAGAGAGAGAGAAGAGAGAGAGAGAGAGAGAGAAGAGAGAGAGAGAGAGAGAGAGAGAGAGAGAGAGAGAGAGAGAGAGAGAGAGAGAGAGAGAGAGAGAGGAGAGAGAGGGAGAGAGAGGAGAGGAGAGAGAGAGAGAGAGAGAGAGAGAGAGAGAGAGAGAGAGAGAGAGAGAGAGAGAGAGAGAGAGAGAGAGAGAGAGAGAGAAAATCACTGGAGCCGTTAAGTTAAACAGACGAGAGAGAGAAGATTGCCGGAAGTTACGAGAGATATCTTTAACAAGAAGCCAGAGAGAGACGGTTCGAAATTAGCAGATGAAAGAGGCAGTCTTGGGAATTGTAAGAGGCCAGTGGGAACGTTGGGAATTGTAAGAGGCCAGTGGGAACGTTGATGGGAAGAGGCCAATAGGAACGTTAGGAATTGGAAGATGTCAGAGAACTTTGGAAATAATAGTACCAGGATGGAAAGACAACTTGCAAGTGCCGAAAAGATTCACAACATGACCAATATATTATGCTCAGTTCCCCTAAAAAACAAACAAACTGCAATCTCGATGACTCAATCAGCCCACAAGGATTTTGTGTCATTTAGCTCACAACACCACGAGATAAGCGTATACTTAGCTCACAACACCACGAGATAAGCGTATACTTAACTCACAACACCACGAGATAAGCGTATACTTAGCTCACAACACCACGAGATAAGCGTATACTTATCTCACAACACCATGAGATAAGCGTATACTTAGCTCACAACACCACGAGATAAGCGTATACTTAGCTCACAACACCACGAGATAAGCGTATACTTAACTCACAACACCACGAGATAAGCGTATACTTATCTCACAACACCACGAGATAAGCGTATACTTAGCTCACAACACCACGAGATAAGCGTATACTTAGCTCACAACACCACGAGATAAACGTATACTTAGCTCACAAAACCACAAGATAAGCGTATACTTAGCTCACAACACCACAAGATAAGCGTATCCTTAGCTCACAAAACCACAATATAAGCGTATCCTTAGCTCACAAAACCACAAGATAAGCGTATACTTAGCTCACAAAACCACAAGATAAGCGTATACTTAACTCACAACACCACGAGATAAGCGTATACTTAGCTCACAAAACCACAAGATAAGCGTATACTTAGCTCACAACACAACGAGATAGGCGTATACTTAGCTCACAACACCACGAGATAAGCGTAAACTTAGCTCACACCACGAAAAGCGTATCCTTAGCTCACACCACGAAAAGCGTATCCTTAGCTCACACCACGAAAAGCGTATCCTTAGCTCACACCACGAAAAGCGTATCCTTAGCTCACACCACGAAAAGCGTATCCTTAGCTCACACCACGAAAAGCGTATCCTTAGCTCACACCATGAAAAGCGTATCCTTAGCTCACACCACGATATAAGCCTGTTCACTCACAACAAAAGTTTGTCCGTAGATCACAACAATAAAATTGTGTCACTAGCTGACAACACACTCGAGGGTTGAGAGGTCAGGCTGCCCAATGGCGGCTGAAACCTTCATTTCTAAAACGTTTTTCCTAGCACGGGTCGGTATCAAGAACGTTTCGATACCTGAGAAAACCAATGCTTGGCAAATAAAGGTCTCCACTGCGTTTGTGTATTTTTCAGCTGACTACCAGCAGCTAGCGGTGACAGTTTGGACGCACGTACCATGAAGATTCGCTGATTTAACACGTAAAGGAAGGTTAATGTCGCCGACCTATGAATTCTGGAAAACGCCAAGATTCATCCGCCAATTTTGTAAATACAGGTCAATAAATGTAAAATAGTTTCCCCCTACCTCTACACATTGCAGAAATTGTGAAACGATAAAATGGCTTCTCTCTCTTGTAATATATATATATATATATATATATATATATATATATATAGACCCCAGACACTGAGTGTCAGTTTCATGAGACCTCCTGACACTGTCAGTCCTTCTTCGGGGGGAGTCATGGCCTCCACTAAGTCCCGGTCCATACTTCCTGGCTGAAGGCCTGATCAATCGGGTTATTGGTACTAGCGGCACGTATTCCGACGCAGGGACAACACTTGCGTGCTGCTGGCACTAACAACCTGACTGATCAGCTCTTCAATAGATATTCGTCAATTTGGGAATTAGTTTATCTTCTTGAAAGATTTCCTTAAGTAGGAAGGAGGAAACTGGACAGTCCATGAGTCAGAATTGCCTCTCACCCGGGACACACTATCATGTGCTGCTGTTGCTGCTACTGCTACTGTTGCTACTGCTGTTGCTGCTACTGCTACTGTTGCTACTGCTGTTGTTGCTACAGCTGCAAATACATAGTGTATGATACGCGGTGTTCCTAAATGCGTTGTGATTGAGGTTTGCCATAGCATGTCAGATATCTGGATAGAATGTCAAAGATCTATGATAGCCTGTCAGAGATCTGTGATAGTCTGTCAGGGGTCTTTGATAGCCTGTCAGGGGTCTATAACAGCCTGTCAGGGGTCTATAACAGCCTGTCAGGGGTCTATGATAGCCTGTCAGAGATCTGTGATAGTCTGTCAGGGGTCTTTGATAGCCTGTCAGGGGTCTATAACAGCCTGTCAGAGGTCTATGATAGCCTGTCAGGGGTCTATAACAGCCTGTCAGAGATCTGCGATAGCTGTCAAAGATCTGCGATAGCTGTCAGAGATCTGTGATAGTCTGTCAGGGGTCTTTGATAGCCTGTCAGGGGTCTATAACAGCCTGTCAGGGGTCTATGCTCTCCTGTCAGAGATCTGCGATAGCTGTCAGAGATCTGCGATAACTTGTCAGAGATCTATGATAGTTTATATCTATGAAGACCTGTCAGGGAACCGCGATAACTTGCCAAAAATGTTTAATAACCTGCTCGAGATCTACGATAACTTCCCACAGTGTAATAACCTCCCACAGTGTAATAACCTCCCACAGTGTAATAACCTCCCACAGAGTGTAATAAGTTACCAAAGAACCAATAACCCGCCACAGATCTGTAAGAACCTTCCACAGAACTGTGATAAGCTGCTATAGATTTATGATAACCTCCCACAGATTTGTAACATGCTACCACAGATCTATAATATCCTGCCACAGACCTGTAATAACCCGCCACAGAATAATTATAATGCGCTGCATATCTGTGATATCCTTCTATAGATCTGTGATATCCTGCCGGGTTACACAGGAGGAGTTTCTGTTTATGAACGCCCCTCCCTCTCGCTCACCCCCACGCCCTGACACGGACGGAGCACCCCACGTCCTGACACGGACGGAGCACCCCCACGCCCTGACACGGACGGAGCACCCCCACGCCCTGACACGGACGGAGCACCCCCATGCCCTGACACGGACGGAGCACCCCCCACGCCCTGACACGGACGGAGCACCCCCACTCTGAAGTTTGGAAGTTGTGTGTAAAACGCGTCCGCCACGCTGGAGGCATCCTGCTTGCATCCACTCGTCCCTAAATGAACCTCCAGCTTTCCTAACGTAACTAAATCGACAACAGCAACTCCAGTACGATATACAGATCAGGTTAGGTTGAGGTTGAAAAAAAAACTGATTACAAAGAGAGTATAAATTCTGCAATAACCTCAAGGCAGGTGTAAAAACACTGCAAAATGTGTATACTGAACTTACCATTGCGTGTGTGGGTTAAAGACGACTGAGTGTGGGCAGGTGGGGAGACACATGTCCCTGGACACATGTGAGCACACAAGGTAGGAGAGAGAGCAACACCCAGGACACACAACACCAACAACAGCCAGGGGAGGCAGGGATAGACCTTGTAGTAGTACTCACCTTCCTGGATGGGCGGCCGAGGCTCGTACGGGACATCTGCAACATTCAAGAGGAGGAAAAGTGTTAGAGGTGCAACACAAGTCAATCCTCCATCACACTGTTCCGAGGCAACACAATCTTTTACTCATGCAAGGTGATCAACATACCTACAAAATAAGTTCCATTAATACATGTAATTATTTATCTACGAAGACTACCTAGGTTTTTACGTATTATCTTACAATAATGCGTAATGTATATATTTATTTACCTTATTACCTATGCATATTAATAAGCAGAAGCCAGTGCTTCTGTTTATGTATATCTGAGGTTTTTTTTTATTTGCAAGACTACTCGTGTCTTCTTGAATTACTGGAACCACTGACAGTGGTAACTCTCTCACGCGGTACCTGGAGCACATCACAAATAACAAAACCACCCCTGCAACCACACATAGGCGAGTACCTACACGTGTACACACAACCACACACACACTTAAAACACACAAAATACACACACACACACACACACGCACACGCACACGCATATCAATTTGATAAGTACACCTACCACTCCAATCCAAAACATACCACAAGTGTAGGGAGTATGGAACACTCGTACACAGCTGAGGGTAAAGATACGGTGAAGCAAAAGGGTGCACCAACCAGAAGGATGTATTGAAGGGTTAATGAAACGAATGCTTGATATTTAGGTGCTATCAAAGAGGAATCTGATCTTGAGGCCTGGGTAAAGATGCTTGAGGAGGCAGAGAGAAGGATAATTGAAGAAGAAGAGAGAGATTGAGCAGAGATAAGGATAACTGAGAAAAAAAGAGGAAGATTGAGGAAAAGTTCAGTAAGTTTAAGGAAGAAACAGAAGAAAAATAGAGAAATATCTGAGTGAGATACTTCAAGCAAAGAAGGACAATGCAAGAAAGAAAATGAACTTGTATATGAATTAAAGAAGCTTAGAGAGAAAGTAGTAAAGTTCACAAATGTAGAACGAAAAGGCACAATACCGTGACTGGAACAATACACAAATAACCCGCACCATAGGAGAGAGAAGCTTACTACGGTCTGACTTGGATCATTTACAAAGTCACTTTGTAAATGGTCAGAGTCGTACCGAAACGTTGTGGTAAGCTTCTCCCCTATGGTGCGGGTTAGCTGTGTACAAATGTATTAGAGAGAGGTAATGTAGAGGTGGGAAAGAACATGAAACAAGACAACACAGGAGACCAACCAACGCAAGGTTAAAAGAGTGCTTCTGTGGGTCTAGGACTACCTTAATAACACAAGGTAGTGAGTAACAGTAAGGGATGAGACTTCTGAATGGGAGAGAGTAACGAGTAGCGTTCAACAAGGATCAGTGTTAGAACCACTAATGTTCCTAATATATGTGAACGACCAGAGGGGATCGAGTCCTATGTGTCAGTGTTTGTTGACGATGTAAAACTAATGAAAATAATAACAGGAGAGGACAGATAATAAATTTCAGTGACATCTCGACAGACTAGAATGCGATCAAACAAGTAGCTTCTCAAGTTCAACCCAAATAAATGCAAGGACATTCGTGGTCGTGGAGGCTGCTACACTAAACACGATGAGGTTGAAATTAATCTCTGAGGCTCCACGACCACGAATGTTCTTGCATCAGGATCACATGCTCAGTACTGCTGAGCACCTGGTGTTTAAGGATAGTCGTCCAGTGAGAGAGTGATGCGTACTTGGTCAGTTCACCCAGGGCTGGGCATGGGAACGCAGGGTCGAGTCCTGGCCAAGCCGTAGTTCTGTTAATGATTCAAAACCACTTGTTTCGTGATTTCATTTATATATATATATATATATATATATATATATATATATGTCGTGCCGATTAGGTAAAACTGGTCAATTAGCAAGAACTCATCTAAAATTAAGTCCTTTCTAAAATTTTCTTATACGTTTAAAGATATATTTTTTCATTTATGTTAATGTAAGAATTTATAATTTTGTACCAAGAGAAACTTTGAAAACCTACCTAACCTTATTACAACAAGCGCAATTTAATTTAGCCTAAGCCAACTAAATATGTTTTAGATACGTTAACATTAATTTAATAATAAACAAACACAATGAAATATATGTTTTTCATTATGTTCAGAATGATTTTGGTGAAATTATTGCATACACAAATTTTCACTTGTCTTATATGGCAAGGTGAGCGTTGCTATTTAAGCCAAAATCGCAAGTTTTACCTAATCGGCACGACATATATATATATATATATATATATATATATATATATATATATATATATATATATATATATATACACACACACACACACATGCATTTGACAGAAATAGGAGAGGAGAATTATTAGATGGAGAGTTGGAAGTATTGGGAAGATGAGGAACTGTTAAATGTTAATGAAGATAGGAAGATGTGATTGCGTGCATTGGGCAGGGAGGTACATCTTGTAATAGGAAGAGCCAGTTGTGAGTGTGTGGGAGGTGCGTGAGGCAGTGGGTGGAATGAAAGGTGGTAAAGCACCGGGGATTGATGGGATAAAGACAGAAATATTAAAAGCAGGTGGGGCTATAGTTTCGGAATGGTTGGTGTTTTTATTTAATAAATGTATGGAAAAGGGGAAGGTGAGCAATGATTGGCAGAGAACATGCATAGTTCCTTTGTATAAAGGCAAAGAAGACAAAAGAAAGAGTAAAAATTATAGGAGAATAAGCCTGATGAGTATACCTGGTAAGGTGTATGGTATACCACAGAACTATTAGCGAAGATGATCGAAGATGAACAAGGAGGCTTCAGGGGGTGTGTAGACCAAGTGTTTACAGTGAGGCATATAGGTGAACAGTATTCAGATAAAGGTAAAGAGGTTTTCGTTGTATTTATAGTTTTGGAAAAGACATATGATATGGTGGAAAGGGGGGCAATGTGGCAGATGTTGCAAATGTATAGAATAGGTGGTAGGTTACTGAAAGCAGCTAAGAGTTTTTGCGAGGATAGTGAGGCTCAGGTTAGAGTATGTAAGAGAGAGGGAGATTATTTCCCAGTAAAAGTAGGCCTTAGACAGGTATGCGTGTTGTCACCATGGTTATTCAATATATTTGTAGATGGGGTTGTAAGAAAAGTAAATGCTCAGATGTTGGCTTGAGTTGTGGGATTAAGAGATCAAGAATCTACCACAAAGTAGAAGTTGTCACAGTTGGAGTGTGAGCAAAGTAACATTTACTAAGGGATTCAGGGAAACCGGTTAGCCGGACTTGAGTCCTGGAGGTGGGAAGTACAGTGCTGCACTCTAAAGGAGGGTTGTTGATATGTTGGAGGTTTTTTTTAGCTATAGTGTAGGGACGCCTCTGGCAAGACAGTGATGAAGCGAATGATAAAAGTGTTTTTTCCTTCTCGGGTCCCTCTGTCTTGATGGAAAACGGCCAATAAGTGGATATATATATATATATATATATATATATATATATATATATATATATATATATATATATATATATATATATATATATATATATATGTCGTGCCGATTAGGTAAAACTTGAGTTTTTGGCTTAAATAGCAACGCTCACCTTGCCATATAAGACAAGTGAAAATTAGTGTATGCAATAATTTCGCCAAAATCATTCTGAACTTAACGAAAAAATATATTTCATTGTGTTTGTTTATTATTAAATTAATGTTAACGTATCTAAAATATACTTAGTTGGGTTAGGCTAAATTAAGTTGCGCTTGTTGTAATAAGGTTAGGTACGTTTTCAAAGTTTCTCTTGGTACAAAATTATAAATTTTTACATTAACATAAATGAAAAAATATATCTTTAAACGTATAAGATAAAATTTTAGAAAGGACTTAATTTTAGATGAGTTCTTGCTTTAAATTTACCAGCTTTACCTAATCGGCACGACATATATATATATATATATATATATATATATATATATATATATATATATATATATATATATATATATATATATATATATATATATATATATGTCGTGCCGATTAGGTAAAACTTGAGTTTTGGCTTAAATAGCAACGCTCACCTTGCCATATAAGACAAGTGAAAATTAGTGTATGCAATAATTTCGCCAAAATCATTCTGAACTTAACAAAAAAATATATTTCATTGTGTTTGTTTATTATTAAATTAATGTTAACGTATCTAAAATATACTTAGTTGGGTTAGGCTAAATTAAGTTGCGCTTGTTGTAATAAGGTTAGGTACGTTTTCAAAGTTTCTCTTGGTACAAAATTATAAATTTTTACATTAACATAAATGAAAAAATATATCTTTAAACGTATAAGATAAAATTTTAGAAAGGACTTAATTTTAGATGAGTTCTTGCTAATTGAAGCTTTACCTAATCGCATGACATATATATATATATATATATATATATATATATATATATATATATATATATATATATATATATATATGTCGTCCGATTAGGTAAAACTTGCGATTTTGGCTTAAATAGCAACGCTCACCTTGCTATATAAGACAAGTAAAATTTGTGTATGCAATAATTTTGCCAAAATCATTCTTGAACATAACGAAAAAATATATTTCATAGTGTTTGTTTATTATTAAATTAATGTTAACGTATCTAAAATATATTTAGTAGGGTTAGGCTAAATTAAATTGCGCTTGTTGTAATAAGGTTAGGTAGGTTTTCAAAGTTTCTCTTGGTACAAAATTATAAACTTTTACATTAACATAAATGAAAAAAATATATCTTTAAACGTATAAGAGAAAATTTTAGAAAGGACTTAATTTTAGATGAGTTCTTGCTAATTGACCAGTTTTACCTAATCGGCACGACATATATATATATATATATATATATATATCCACTTACTAATACACAACCACAAATTACAACTTTGTTTTACAATGCATAATTCTTCATATCAGTCAAAATACTTTGTCCACAAATAAATATACAACGGGAAAAATTAAATAAAACTAATGCGGATGTGACTGCATGTAAATGTAATCTAATGTATTCGCAAATTTACTGTTAAAGTTGAACATTCGTTCATTACGTATGTTCATGTGAACATTTAAGTACTTTAGTTGGTGCTAGGTACAGACAGGTAGTGTTATGGTACGGCTAATTGATGCTAGGTACAGCTAGTTGGTGCTACGATGCAGCTAGCTGGTGTTACGGTAGGGCTAGCTGGCGTTACGGTACAGCTAGTTGGTTTTATGGTAAAGCTATAGTGCAGGTAGTTGCTGCTGTTTTGGCGCAGTTAGTCGACACTACAGTCCGGCTAATTGAAGCTACAGTTCACCTAGTTGGCACTACAATGGAGACAGCTGATGGTACGGTCCAGTTAGCTGGTGCCACGGTACCGCTGGACGGTGCTGGTACAGTACAGATAACTGGCACTCCAGTCCAGTTAGTTGGTACTACGGTGTACACCTTACGTTTTATTTGTCGTTTAATGAATTCCTTTATATTAACATTTTCGTCTTTATATATATACATACTATATATATATATATATATATATATATATATATATATATATATATATATATATATATATATATATATATATATATATATATATATATGTCGTGCCGATTAGGTAAAACTGGTCAATTAGCAAGAACTCATCTAAAATTAAGTCCTTTCTAAAATTTTCTCTTATACGTTTAAAGATATATTTTTTCATTTATGTTAATGTAAGAATTTATAATTTTGTACCAAGAGAAACTTTGAAAACCTACCTAACCTTATTACAACAAGGGCAATTTAATTTAGCCTAACCCAACTAAATATATTTTAGATACGTTAACATTAATTATTTAATAAACAAACACAATATTATATATATATATATATATATATATATATATATATATATATATGCAAAAAGTTTACAGTAAACAGGTGATATCAAAATATGCAAGACAACCACTATGAAAAAATAGAAGAATTCCAAGGTTGAATCTCTCACATTATCAAGGAACTATGTCCTTGATAATGTGAGTAGTGGTTGTCTTAGTGGTTGTCTTGCTATATATATATATATATATATATATATATATATATATATATATATATATATATATATATATGTCGTTTTATTAATCGGCACGACATATATAATGTCGTGCCGAATAGGAGAACTTGCAATTTTGGCTTAAATAGCAACGCTCATCTTGCCATATAAGACAAGCAAAATTTGTGTATGCAATAATTTCGCAAAAGTCATTCTGAACCTAACGAAAAAAATATATTTCATTGTGTTTGTTTATTATTAAATTACTGTAAACTTATCTAAAATATATTTAGTTGGATTAGGCTAAATTAAATTGCGCTTGTTATAATAAGGTTAGGTAAGTTTTCAAAGATTCTTTTGGTGCAAAATTATAAATTTTTACATTAACATTAATGAAAAAAATATATCTTAAAACGTATAAGAGAAAATTTTATAAAGGACTTAATTTTAAATGAGTTCTTGCTAATTGACCAGTTTTACCTATTAGGCACGACATTAATATATATATATATATATATATATATATATATATATATATATATATATATATATATATATATATATAAACAAAATTCTACAATTCTTACATAGGATTATCATTCGACAGTTTTTATATTATTTATATTCATAAAACAATTTCGATTTTTAATCACCTTAATACTTTTTCGACAAACAATGTTTGCACAAATCCTTTCTAAATTGACTTTAACCCCGGGTGGGAGGGAGCGGCAGCCTGCACACAGCCTAGACAGATTCAGGTCCAAAGTTTGGCTCGTGTCTCTGGGTCTGCAATGATGAGGTTATAAATGTGTGTAAATGTGGAAACGTTGAGCTGTTAAATATTTTTTTTAGGTGAAAATTCTGCCCAAAAAGTAAGGTACTATATTTGTATTTCAAACTGGGATCGTCAGGAAAAACAGCAGTACTCGTTGTTTTAACACACACACACACACACACACTCGGAGCAGGAAATAGTCAACAATGGAGATGGGCAGGGTAACCCAGATTCAAAAGGAAGAGCAAACACAACTTCCCTCAGAACCACCTACAGAAGACCCTCAACCCCAACAACCCCACTGCAACCAAGCAAAGTAACCTAAAACAACCCACACTCCGTACCAACAGCCACCTCACCACAAACTCTACCTTCACAGTCCCTTCCCCATAGTATCCTGGTAGGATACTATGGGGGTGCTGCTGTATTAAAAAAAAAGCTGAAGGCTTGGTACACCAACGCAGCCGGAATAACAAATGTGAGTAGCAGGAAAGAATCATAAGATACATCCCCAGACATCATAGTACTCACGGAAACGAAGCTCACGGGGATGATAACAGATGCTATCTTTCCATCCGGATATATATCCGGATGTTAAGATATATATCAGATCCTGAGGAAAGACAGAGGGACCAGAGGGGAAGGAGGGTTGCACTGGTCAACAAAAAAAAATGGAGACTTCAGGAAATAGAAAGAATGGACAGAATGGAAACAGGGGACTACATAGTAAGAACACTTCAGACTGGGGGTCACAAGGTGGTGATTGCAGTGATGTACAACCTGCCACAGAATAGCAGGAGGTCAAGAGAAGAATATGAGAACAACAGAGTATTGGTGGACACACTAGCTGAGGTAGGTCAGAAAGCCCCACATGGGTAGAGCAAAGTTATTAGTTGTTTGTGATTTCAATCACAAGGAGATTGATTAGGAAAATATAGGACCACATGGACCAGAAACGTGGAAAGCTAAGATGATGGAGGTGATACTGGAAAACCTTATGTATCAATATGTCAGGAACTTTACTAGAGAGGAGAGGATGAACCAGCAAGGCTGGGCATCATATTCACCTTGAGTAGTTCTGACACTGAGGTCATCACATTTGAAAGGCCCCTCGGAGCTAATGATCACCTGGTCCTGAACTTCGAATACATTGTAGAGTTAAAAGTAGAGAGTGAAGCAGCACGAGTAGGATGGAAGTAGCCAGACTACAAAAGAGGGGACTACACAGGCATGAGGAATTTCCTGCATGAGGTACAGTGGGAGAAAGAACTGGTGGGAAAAACAGTAAATGGAATACATGACCACAAACTGCAAGAAGGCAGAGGAGAGGTTCGTACTCAATTGCAACAGAAACAACAGGAAGACCAAAACGAGCCCTTGGTTCACCCAAAGGTGTAAAGAGGCCAAAACTAAGTGCACTAGAGAATGGAAAAAGTATAGAAGACAAAGAACCCAGGAAAATAAGGAGATTAGCCGAAAAGCCAGAAATGAATATGAATGGATGAGGGAGGCCCATCGGCAATACGAGAATGATATAGCATCGAAAGACAAATCTGACCCAAAGCTGTTGTACAGCCACATCAGGAGGAATGCAAGTCAAGGATCAGGTAAGCAGACTGAGGAAGGACGGAGGGGAGATCACAAGAAACGACAAAGTATGTGAGGAGCTCAACACGAGAATCAAGGAAGTGTTTTCAGTGGAAACAGAAAGGACTCAAAGGCGGTCAGACCGGACATCTCTCCGTGGATCCTGAGAACGGGAGCAGAGGCACTGTATGTGCCACTAACAACAATCTTCAACACATTTATCGAAAAAGGGCAACTACCTGAGCTGTGGAAGACGTAAAATGTAGTACCAATCTTTAAGAAAGGAGACAGGCAGGTGGCATTTAACTACAGACCAGTGTTACTGACATGCATAGTATGAAAAGTCATGGAGAAACTTATCGGGAGAAGAGTGGTGGAGCACCTAGAAAAGAATGAGCTTATAAACGATAACCAGCACGGTTTCAGGAAAGGGAAATCCTGTGTCACAAATCTAGAGTTTTACGACAAAGTACGAAGTAAGAAAAGAGAGAGGGGGGTGGGTAGACTGCATTTTCTTGGACTGGAAGAAGGCCTTCAACATAGTTCCGCACAAGAGATTAGTGCAAAAGATACAGGAGCAGGCAGAAATAACAGGAAAGGTATTGCAATGGATCAAAGAATACGTAACAGAAAAGAAACAACGAGCGATGGTACGTGATGAGGTGTCAGAGTGGGCGCCTGTGACGAGCGGAATTCCACAAGGGTTAGTCCTAGGGCAACGGTGCTATTTCTGGTATATGTGAATGACATAAAGGATGGGATAGATTCAGATGTGTCCCTGTTTGCAGACGATATGAAGCTAATGCGAAGAATTCAAGTGCATGAGAATCAGATGGGACTACAAAGGGGTCTGGAAAGGCTGCAGGCCTGGTCCAACAGCTGGCTCCTGGAGTTTAACCCCACCAAGTGAAGTCATGAAGATTGGGGAAGGTCAAAGAAGACCGCAGAGTACAGGCTAGGGGGCCAAAGACTAAACCTCACTCAAGGAAAAGGATCTTGGAGTGAATATAATACCGAGCACATCTCCTGAGGAACACTTCAACCAAATAACTGCTGCAGCATATGGGCGCCTGGCAAACCTAAGAATAGCATTTCGAAACCTGAGTAAGGAATCATTCAAGACTCTGTACACCGTGTATGTCAGGCCCATATTAGAGTATGCAGCACAAGTATGAAACCCACACCTGGTCAAGAAATTAGAGAAAGTGCAAAGGTTTGCAACAAGACTAGTCCCGGAGCTAAGGGGTATGTCCTACGAGGAGAGGTTAAGGGAAATCAATGTGACGACACTGGTGGACAGTAGGGATAAGAGGGACATGTTAACGACATATGAAATACTGAGAGGAATTGACAGGGTGAATAGGGACATAATGTTTCTTCAGCCATAGAGTTATCAGGAAGTGGAACAATTTGGAGAGTGATGTAGCGGAGGTAGGATCTATACATAAAAAGAGATACGACAAAGCTCAAGGAGGAGGGAGTGGACCTGGTAGCTAGAGGGGAAGGTAGGAATAACAGGAAAAGCACTACAATGAATCAAGGAATACCTGCCAGGAAGGAAACAACGAGTGATGGTACGTGAGATGTCGGAATGGGTGTATGTGTCGAGTAGGGTTCCACAAGGGTCAGTCCTAGGGCCGGTGCTGTTTCTTGTGTGCGTGAGTGAGATGACAGAAGGGATAAAGTCAGAGGTGTCAGACGACGTGAAACTACTGACTAGTGGCGGAGCTAAGGAATATGTCCTATGAGGCGAGGTTAAGGCAGTGATTCTCAACAAGGGGTAAATTTACCCCTTGGGGGTAAAAAATTACATGGCAAGGGGGTAAATATTTTTGTGCAAAACCCGAATAATTTATTTTTTTCTGACCTTGCTTTTCTGTCCCTTTATGATGGCGATAAATTTTTTGTATGGAAGTAAGAGGGTACATGGAGAAATACATCAAGCCAAGGGGGTTTATGATGGAGGAAAAAGTTGAAAATTCCTGGGTTAAGGGAAGGCAACCTGAGGACAATGGAGGACAGAAGGGATAGGGGTATATGATAACGATGTGCAAAATACTGAGAGGAATTGACTAGATGAACATGGGCAGTATGTTTCATAAATGGAATATAGAAACAAGACAGCACAACTGGAAGATGAAAACTCAGATATATCATAGGGATGTTAAGAAGTATTTCTTCAGCCATAGGGTTGTCAGGAGAGTGTAGTAGTAGAGGAGGGATCCCTACACAGCTTTAAAAGAGGTACAATAAGGCTCTTGGAGCCGGGAGTGGACCAAGTAGCGACTAACGAAGAGGCTGAGAGAGGAACTGTGAATCGACCCCTGCAACCACATATAGGTGAGTACTTTACATCAAGGCAGGGTAACCCCAAAAAAAACCCACTCACCATTGCACTTTTCTTAGTTGACTTTCCAGACGGTCACTTACACGCAGATCATAAAACAGATGATTTTTAATACTATGTGATAAGTTCCCACCAGAGTGAGACACAGGTAATGAAGCCATAGGGACGTGAAGCAGTAGTTCTTTAATCTCAGGCTGATTGGAAAGTGAAACAACTTGGATGAAACAGTGGTGAAGGAAAGATCTATATACAACCATAGAGTAGGCATGATAAGGCCAGAAGTCACTGATACCGATCAAAGCAGTCTAGGTGGTGTCTGGGGCTGCGTCTTAAACCCCGCAAACACAACTAGGTGAGTACATTATATATTATAACCCAACACTTACAGCAACTATCTTTTTTAAAAGATTTACAACACTTACACTTACAGAAAGTTATCTTTTTAAAATATTTACATCTCATTTTCTACTGTACATCTCCACATAATTCACAAAATATAAATGAAGGGGAAACGTTATTAAATATAATATGCACTTACAGTATTTTATATACAGGTATAAGAAATAATACATTTCAAAATAACAGGTGACCAAACACTTGTTCAAATAAAATACAAATGAATCCAGCTTACCTCAATACCGCGGATACACAGCTAGAGAAACACAAAAACACACACTGGGAGGGTGGCGATGTTACTAATTGCATGCACCTCGAAGAACGAGGGTGCAGGGAGCACACGCAAAAAATGCACTTGCAGGGTGAAAAATAAAACTGTGGTCACGGAAGGTTAAAAAAAAACATGTGCGCAGGACAGGGTTCATGCCCAGCAAAAAAAACTTCATTACAAAAACAACAAGACAACAATACCACAACAAAAACAATAACAGGATGCGTCAGCGAAGCCACTGTCAGCAAGGATAAATAGTAAGCGACTAAGAGCATTGTGCGCTTAATATATATATATATATATATATATATATATATATATATATATATATATATATATATATATATATATATATATATGTCGTACCTAATAAGTAAAACTTGCTATTCTGACTTAAATAACAACGCTGTTCTTGCCGAATACGGCAAGCGAAAATTTGTGTTTGCAATAATTTCGCAAAAATCATTCTGAACCTAGTAGTAGGTTGGTAGACAGAAACCACTTGGGGAGGTACTACCGTCCTTCCAAGTGAGTGTAAAAGGGAAGACTGTATTTGTTTTACATGATGGTAGGTTTGCTGGTGTATTTTTTCTGTCTCATAAACATGCAAGATTTCAGGTACGTCTTGCTACTTCTACTTACACTTAGGTCACACTATACATGCATGTACAATCGTATATATACACACCCCTCTGGGTTTTCTTTTATTTTCTTACTAGTTCTTGTTCTTGTTTATTTCCTCTTATCTCCATGGGAAACTGAAACAGAATTCTTCCTCTGTAAGTCATGCGTGTAGTAAGAGGAGACTAAAATGCCGAGAGCAAGTGGCTAGTAACCCCTTCTCCTGTATACATTACTTTTTGGGCCACATTGCCTCGGTGGGAAACGGCCGATTTGTTGAAAGAATATATATTATATATATATATGTGTGTATGTGTGTGTGTGTGTGTGTGTGTCATGCCGAATAGGTAAAATTGGTCAATTAGCAAGCACTCATTTAAAATTAAGTCCTTTCTAAAATTTTCTCTTATACATTTAAAGATATATTTTTTAATTTATGTTAATGAAAAAAATAATAATTTTGTACCAAAAGAGCCTTAGAAAACTTACCTAACCTTATTATAACAAGCGCAATTTAATTTAGCCTAATCCAACTAAATATATTTTAGATAAGTTTACAATAATTTAATTAACAAACACAATGAAATATTTTTTTTTTCGTTAGGTTCAGAATGATTTTTACGAAATTATTAAGCCAAAATCGCAAGTTTTACGACATATATATATAATAAGAAAGAGGTGCAGGGTGTGGGAAGAGGGAGAGAAGACGTACTCTTGATGAAGAAGTAGAGAGCTACGATGACCCCGCTGAGTATAAGGAGACAAGCGATGAGGGAGAGAGTGATGGTGCAGCAGCTCCTCCGACAACAGCCACTCCTTCGTTCCTCTGCCAGCTGGTAGTGCGATCCGTGGCAGCTTCCGGCGCGACTTAACGAGCCGCCGCCGCCGCCGTGGACGCTGCAACCGGTTATTACGCCACCGTTGCGTCGGCGCTCCAGCGTGGAGGTTGGCAGCGCGGGGAACCCCTCAAAGGAGCCTCGAAGAACACTACCGGCCATGCTTAACGTGTCCAGGGGTTCCAGCAGTTCCATGGGGCCGTGCTTCATCTCCAGGAACTCTCTGGAGCGCCGGAGGTCCTGGTAGGAGCATCCCATTCCCGGCGGTGGGTAGCGGCCCATGGGCCCGTTGTTTGCCCGGCCCAGGGTGGCCGAGCGGCCCAACATGGACGAACGGCCCACCATGGCTCGCCTGTCCAGGGAGCCATTGAGTCTGGGGGCGGCCGAGACCCCGACGCTGGTGGGCACGGGCCCATACGCCGCATAAACATTACTCATGACGTCCTGCCTTGTCTGCGGCAGCTGCGGTTGCTTCTGCGGCGGCCACCGCTGTTATCTCATTGTGCAGCGGGAGGCTGGCGGCGGGCGGGCGGCTAGCGGCGATTTCGGGGGCGGGGTCGCGTGGGGGTCTTGCTGGGGCCGCTACCCTCATGCTGGGGCTGCCCCGCTACCCTGCCACACCGCCCACGCGCCCGCACGCCCCAGTCATCCCACACACACTTCCTAGCGGCTACTACAAACCCCTTAGACGAGCGAGTCTCAGATGATGCCCTCAGATGATTGATGTCCTCAGATGATTGATGTCCTCAGATGATTGATGCCCTTAGACGAGGTCCTCTGATGAGGTCTTCAGATATCCTCTGCACACAATAGGATACTCAATGTCTTGGTGACGCCCACTTGCGCTACTTTCCTCAACAGCGTGTACACTTCTCACCTCTAATACCAGCTTCACCTCTACCAGCTTCCCATAACTTGAGAGCAACAGCACTGAGGTCAAATGTTCGAGCTTACAATCTGTGTACGGGATCAATTATGCTTGAGGGTCTTCTCCGTCTGTCGTCGCCACCTTCCATTCAACAAACAAACACAACACTCTTGTGTTCGTATTGGGTGCAGTATTCTGGATAATTTTTGCGTTAATGAGTTTTTACGTCGCTATGTGGCGACCTCCGTGTATCATTATCACCATAAATTTCTTTCACACTTTCAAATTCATTGCAGTGTTTGCATTGCAAATTTACTTGAGATTTACTAGCGTTTTGTTTATCCGTTACCTGTACGTTGGCAGGCGAGTCACTACAACAACTCGAACGTCGCACCTTTTCGTTGTCACTTTTCTTTCAACTATTTATATCATTTCCCGTTCATGAACCCAAATAATGTTCTCTGCTACTGCTGCTTCAGTTGCAGTTTTTCTAGTGAAGCACAATGAACACCTTCTTGTTTATCATTTCAAAATTTTGAGCTTTATAAGAGGCTTTTACACCCTCTGAAGTTCTTTAGATAGCTCTGTTTCACTCACTGTCGAGGTCAGAAATCTTCTTAGATGGCAGGGAAGCTGTACCTCCTCGACCGATGCCAACACCAGTGCTACCAGAGGGAGGAACTTGTTGGTGGGGGTAGACAGTGCCTAGAGCGAAGAGGAAGAGAAGATGGCAGCAGACGCAGCAGCAGCAGACCACAGAGTTCTTCTGGTCAACTCCTCAAGCCAGAGAAGAGCGACGTGATCTCCCCGATCTTCGTCAATTAAGACCCGCGGGGGAAATCAGACGCTCGACTCTGTAATAACAACAGAATCTTGCGTTACTAGGTGCTGATACAGAAAGTGCACACACACACACACACACACACACACACACTCTCTCTCTCTCTCTCTCCAAGCAAGTTGCTCCATGGGCACACAAGTTACCTCTCAATAACTCAGGCTATTAGTATCACCTTAAGGAAAAAAATATATACAACTGTATTAGCTGAAGTTAAAAATTAGTTAATTAGCAAAGCATATAGATGCATAATGCAAGCATTGTACTGAGATAAAATTAGGACAGGTAATAATAGGAAACAAGTCATTCAAAGTTTGGAGAAAGCTAATGTCATTCAAAGTTTGTATGAATATTACAGAAAGCCTGTTATGACTAAAGATTATTTAATGTTATTAAAATTTTTACAGAGAACGTCATACATTAAAATACAACACATACACTAAGACACAATCATACATAACACATACATGACAGAAACACATAGAGGAAGAGGAGATTACAGCTACGAAGGCAATAATGAAGGAAAGAAGAAGAGGACAAGAGATATCTGAGTGATTATCAGATAATGAGATGAAGGAAATACAGAGACAAATTTACTGAGGATTACGAATACTTTGAGATGAAGCAGAAATACAGTGACCAGTACTCTTGAGAGGCAGTACCTGACCAGGTACTCTGGTGAGGCAGTACCATGACCAGGTACACTTGGTGAGAGGCAGTACCATGACCAGGTACTCTTGGTGAGAGGCAGTACCATGACCAGGTACTCGTGGTGAGAGGCAGTACCATGACCAGGTACTCTTGGTGAGAGGCAGTACCATGACCAGGTACTCGTGGTGAGAGGCAGTACCATGACCAGGTACTCGTGGTGAGAGGCAGTACCATGAACAGGTACTCGTGGTGAGGCAGTACCATGACCAGGTACTCTTGGTGAGAGGCAGTACCATGACCAGGTACTCTTGGTGAGAGGCAGTACCATGACCAGGTACTCTTGGTGAGAGGCAGTACCATGACCAGGTACTCTTGGTGAGAGGCAGTACCATGACCAGGTACTCTTGGGACAAATGATACCCAACCTGGATCTTGAGTCCTGAGAATAAACCTGATGAAAATGGGAAGACATATGTAAGTGTATATTTGAAACAAAACAAAATAAAAATGGAAAGAGAACAAAACGATGGTAAATATACGTTAAAGATAGAACGTGAAAGCCAGGGAAAGGAACACTGGCCTCAGAAATCACCCCTGAAGATTCAAGCCACTACCACGCATGAATAACAACAATGATAACCACAGCCCTTCCCTTCCCCACCTACAACCACAACACTGAGCTCTCTACATTCAAGAATTAGTGATGTATCGGATATCCGCATCCGCGGAACATCCGCCCAATTTCTTACAATCGCATCCTGCAAAATATGTAAGACATCCTCATACACATCCGCGGATATCTAAATTTTCACATCCTATACATCTCTACCAAGAATCAAAGGAATTGATCCATTAGTCAGTTGAGATCAGAGTCCTTGTATTCTGTGTTATTTTTATTATTATTATTATTATTATTACTGCATTAGAATTATCACTGTTATTATTTCGATTTTGAGAGAAGAAAAAATTATCAGCCTGAATAAGATTATATATATATATATATATATGGTTATTTATATAAATGTAAAATATATATGGAGATTACCTGGAGTTTACCTGGAGAGGGTTTCGGGGGTCAACGCCCCCGCGGCTCCGTCTGAGACCAGGGTCTGATCAACCAGGCTGTTACTACCGGCCGCACGGCCGATTGAAGATATATATTTTCGAAGTATATGGGTACCTAAAATTCTAAAACTATTTCCCTGATATACCAAAATAAAGATAGCCAGTTTTTTCTTTCTACCTCAATAAGGTTAATTATTATTACTATTATTAATAATATTATTATTATTATTATTATATTTTATGGACAACGCTAAACCTGTGTGGGACACAGCACAAAGTACTCAAGGATCGATCCACCGTCCGTAAATCTTGAAAGTGACACGCTCTCTGACATACGATACGAAATATATTTGTCAAAAGAAGGGGAGGGAGAAAAGGTAATAAATAGGAGAGGAGGGGAAAGGCATGTGAAAACAGGAGGGGAGGGAGAGGGGAGAGTGGGTGAGAAAATAGGAGGGGAGAGTGGGTGAGAAAATAGGAGGGGAGAGTGGGTGAGAAAATAGGAGGGGAGTGGGGGGAGAAAATAGGGGAGGAGGACGAAGGGAGAGTATTACGAACACAGTTAAAGAATGGCCTGTGAGACCTGGTCGTAATGGGAACTGGAGCAAACAAACTCAGCAGTAGACTATAATGTATATTTTGCCTTCAGCCACTGTATACAGATATGTACACTATGTACAGATAGAATAATAATAAGTGTACACCACGGTGACAGATAGCAAAGAAGAAGCCAGAGAGAGAGCACCGTACTCAACCAGCAGCTAGGCAAGTCTGCCAAAAGCTTCTCGCAAGTGAACCACATTGCTTCAGCGTTGGCGGGCTTGCCTGTGATTGGTCAATGGACCAAGGTACTGATTGAACGACGGGTACACTATTGATCGTTAAACCCTTAGCACCCGGTTCGCTGGTTGGGAGGCAGCCTATATGGGAGTGTGAAATACGCCGAATAAATTGTAACATACTCTTTGTATGCCCCAGAGAGAAAACGAGGAGATGGATAGTGGTAAGGAGGGGAGGGAGGGTTAGAATTTCTAAATAACCCCCTACATATTTAACAAGCAAGTCCACTAGCAATAAGACTTTATAAAGCTTTATAAAGGTCTTGAAGATTTATAAAAGCTTGGAACTCAAGGAAGCTTTACCACATACACAGTTTCCATCTTGTAGTTCGTCATTTCATTTCAAGTTGTCAACACTGCCTCACCTGGGATTTTTATAACCAACCTTCTCTCAATGCTCACTCGGCTGTGTGTTCACTCGGCTGTGTGTTCACTCGGCTGAGTGTTCACTCGGCTGAGTGTTCACTCGGCTGAGTGTTCACTCGGCTGAGTGTTCACTCGGCTGAGTGTTCACTCGGCTGAGTGTTCATCGGCTGAGTGTTCACTCGGCTGAGTGTTCATCGGCTGAGTGTTTACTTGGCCAAGTCTTCTCCACGAGAAAAATTATGATTCGATTAGACATTTTACGGCTGTAATTAACGAACGGCCTCATATTTATAATTATGTACTAAATAATGCTCTGTTTAACGAGAGAGAGAGAGAGAGAGAGAGAGAGAGAGAGAGAGAGAGAGAGAGAGAGAGAGAGAGAGAGAGGGGAGGGGAAGGAAATCTCTGACACTTGACTCATGACACACTAACATTAATATCTAACACATGACACAATAACATTAATATCTAACACCTGACACAATAACGTTAATATCTAAAACCTGACACACTAACATTACCATCTAACACCTGACACACTAACAGTAACCAGGCACTGTATATATTGTTTTTGTCCAAAAAATGAAAAAAAGCTAGAATAGAAAAAAAGAAGCAGAAGGATGAAGAGGTAGAGGGAGAACTGGAGGATAAGTAGAGAGAACAGGATGAAGAGGAGAGAGAACTGGAGGATGAAGAGGTAGAGGAGAACTGAGGATGAAGAGGTAGAGGGAGAACTGGAGGATGAAGAGGTAGAGGAGACAGATGAGAGAAGAGACTGGAGGATGAAGAGGTAGAGGGAGAACTGGAGGAAGAGTGAAGACGGGTAAGAGTAGGGGGAGAACTATGGAGGACTGGAGATAAGAGGTAGAGGGAGAACTGGAGGATGAAGAGGAGAGGGAGAACTGAGGATGAAGAGGTAGAGGGAGAACTGAGTGAAGGTAGAGGGAGAACTGGAGGATGAAGAGGTAGAGGGAGAACTGGAGGATGAAGAGGTAGAGGGAGAACTGGAGGATGAAGAGGTAGAGGGAGAACTGGAGGATGAAGAGGTAGAGGGAGAACTGGAGGATGAAGAGGTAGAGGGAGAACTGGAGGATGAAGAGGTAGAGGGAGAACTGGAGGTGAAGAGGTAGAGGAGAACTGGAGGATGAAGAGGTAGAGGGAGAACTGGAGGATGAAGAGGTAGAGGGAGAACTGGAGGATGAAGAGGTAGAGGGAGAACTGGAGGATGAAGAGGTAGAGGGAGAACTGGAGGATGAAGAGGTAGAGGGAGAACTGGAGGATGAAGAGGTAGAGGGAGAACTGGAGGATGAAGAGGTAGAGGGAGAACTGGAGGATGAAGAGGTAGAGGGAGAACTGGAGGATGAAGAGGTAGAGGGAGAACTGGAGGATGAAGAGGTAGAGGAGAACTGGAGGATGAAGAGGTAGAGGGAGAACTGGAGGATGAAGAGGTAGAGGAGAACTGGAGGATGAAGAGGTAGAGAGAACTGGAGGATGAAGAGGTAGAGGAGAACTGGAGGATGAAGAGGTAGAGGAGAACTGGAGGTGAAGAGGTAGAGGGAGAACTGGAGGTAAAGAGGTAGGAGAACTGGAGGATGAAGGTAGGTACGTACAACGGAGATGAATAGGTAGACGAAAACTGAGGGCAGAAAGGTAGAGAGTAACGGAGATCAACAGTAGTAGTATCTTCACTTACACGAGGGAAACAAGGTCAGTATCTTCACCCAAACGAGAGAAATAAGGTCAGTATCTTCACCCAAACGAGGGCAACAAGGTGAGTATCTTCACCTACACGATTCAAACAAGGTCAGTATCTTCACTACACGAGGGAAACAAGGTCAGTATCTTCACCAAACGAGAGAAATAAGGTCAGTATCTTCACCCAACGAGGGCAACAAGGTGAGTATCTTCACCTACACGATTCAAACAAGGTCAGTATCTTCACCAACACGAGGGAAACAAGGTCAGTATCTTCACCAACACGAGGGAAACAAGGTTAGTATCACCCACACGAGGGAAACAAGGTCAGTATCTTCACCCAAACGAGGGCAACAAGGTCAGTATCTTCTCCTACACGAGGGAAACAAGGTCAGTATCTTCACCACAGAGTAAAAAGGTCAGTATCTTCACCTACAGGAAGTTCACACAAAGGGAAGGTAGTATCTTCACCACACGAGGAAACAAGGTCAGTATCTTCACCTACACGAGGGAAACAAGGTCAGTATCTTCACCCACACGAGGGAAACAAGGTCAGTATCTTCACCTACACAAGGGAAAGGTCAGTATCTTCACCCACACGAGGAAAACAAGGTCAGTATCTTCACCCACACGAGGTAAATAAGGTCAGTATCTTCACCCACACGAGGGAACAAGGTCAGTATCTTCACCCACAGAGGAACAGGTCAGTATCTTCACACAGAGGAACAGGTCAGTATCTTCACCCACACGAGGTAAATAAGGTCAGTATCATCACGAGGGAAATAAGGTCAGTATCTTCACCCACACGAGGGAAACAAGGTCAGTATCTTCACCCACACGAGGGAAGCCAGGTCAGTATCTTCGCCCACACGAGGGAACCAGGTCAGTATCTTCCCCACACGAGGGAAGCCAGGTCATTCCCACGAGGCAGGTCAGTTTCCCCACACGAGGGAAGCCAGGTCAGTATCTTCGCCCACACGAGGGAAGCCAGGTCAGATCTTCCCACAGAGGGAACAGGTCATTCTTCGCCCACACGAGGGAAACAAGGTCAGTATCTTCACCCACACGAGGGAAGCCAGGTCAGTATCTTCGCCCACACGAGGGAAGCCAGGTCAGTATCTTCACCCACACGAGGGAAGCCAGGTCAGTATCTTCACCCACACGAGGGAAGCCAGGTCAGTATCTTCGCCCACACGAGGAAGCCAGGTCAGATCTTCGCCCACACGAGGAAGCCAGGTCAGTATCTTCACCCACACGAGGGAAGCCAGGTCAGTATCTTCACCCACACGAGGGAAGCCAGGTCAGTATCTTCGCCCACACGAGGGAAGCCGGGTCGATTCGCCCGGGGGCCAGGTCAGATCTTCGCCCACACGAGGGAAGCCAGGTCAGTATCTTCGCCCACACGAGGGAAGCCAGGTCAGTATCTTCCCACACGAGGAAGCCAGGTCAGTATCTTCGCCCACACGAGGGAAGCCAGGTCAGTATCTTCGCCCACACGAGGGAAGCCAGGTCAGTATCTTCGCCCACACGAGGGAAGCCAGGTCAGTATCTTCGCCCACACGAGGGAAGCCAGGTCAGTATCTTCGCCCACACGAGGGAAGCCAGGTCAGTATCTTCGCCCACACGAGGGAAGCCAGGTCAGTATCTTCGCCCACACGAGGAAGCCAGGTCAGTATCTTCGCCCACACGAGGGAAGCCAGGTCAGTATCTTCGCCCACACGAGGGAAGCAAGGTCAGTATCTTCGCCCACACGAGGGAAGCCAGGTCAGTATCTTCGCCCACACGAGGGAAGCAAGGTCAGTATCTTCGCCCACACGAGGGAAGCAAGGTCAGTATCTTCGCCCACACGAGGGAAGCGAGGTCAGTATCTTCGCCCACACGAGGGAAGCAAGGTCAGTATCTTCGCCCACACGAGGGAAGCAAGGATACTTCATATTTTCTCCCTCAGCCTCTTCAGCTCTTCTCCCTCAGCTTCTCATCTCCATCTCTCTTATCAGCTTCTCTTCCCTCCAAGCTTAATATAAAGTATCTTAATCCTGCCCAAGTTATCTAAGGTGAGCCTAAAGTTAGCTGGTATTCCTTAACATCAGCATTAGTGATGTTCTGGCAGGTTTTCCCTAGTTATATCAACATAGATGTTACACTCGATGTGTTTAGATGTATATAATGCTGTACATGTGTCGCACTCTGTGCTGACATCTTCGTTTACTCCATTTTTGCTTCAGTGTGAGATAGATTGTTTGGTTAGTGGGGGTTAAAAGTCTATTGACTACATTAGGGTCATTAAGGCTGCACATAATCTGTTCACCAGACAAGAATACTTTAATCCCTAAAATAAGGACTAAAGTAAACTCTCAGCATATATACTCTGAGAGAAATGCACCTCTCAGTGTACATATCCTGGCCAATCCTCAGTGTTAGTCACTCCAGTTCTGCTAGAACGAAACCTTTGAATCTGCCGTAGCTATGGAACCCACAGCAAAACAAAAGTTAGATCCGATTTACTGACCATATGATCATCACCTAACTGCAGTGTCCCAAATCAGTCTTACATATTTAATTACCTGTTTACCCTATTACAATTGTGCATACTTGTTCACATGTAACAAGACAAACAGCCAGCTTGGATTCCCATTATGTAACTATCGAACCAAGTAAAAGGATATCGAACCAAGTAAGAACGAGAAATAACGGATTTAAATTGGATAAATTTAGATTTAGAAAGGACATAGGCAAGTACTGGTTTTCGAACAGAGTTGTAGATGCGTGAACAATCTTCCGATTAGGTGATAGAGGCTAGGACCTTGGGTGGCTTTAAAGAGATTGGACAAATATATGAGTGGGAGGGGCTGGGTTTGATTAGTGTCGTGAGTACAGGAGTAATTCTTAGGTAGTGGTGGTTTTGATAAGGACCTGCCTTGTATGGGCCAGTAGGCCTTCTGCAGTGTTCCTCCATTCTTATGTTCTTATGTTCTTATCATAGCAGACGCAAACAAATGATGGCCCATATTTTCTTTAATAAAAAAAATCTTTTCCATCTTCTTGCAGAGTGGCCGGGGACTTAAAGCAGATGGGGTGAGACAACTGCCAGTCAATAAGCTTCTGGATAATCTCTGGATGTGACAGACAGGCTTTGAGCAAGCCACACATAACAAGCTAAGACAGCCACACACACAAGTCAAACTCAGCTAACCACACAAACAAGACACAAACTCAGCTAACCACACAAACAAGACACAAACTCAGCTAACCACACAAACAAGACACAAACTCAGCTAACCACACAAGACACAAACTCAGCTAACCACACAAACAAGACAAACTCAGCTAACCACACAAACAAGACAAACTCAGCTAACCACACAAACAAGACACAAACTCAGCTAACCACACAAACAAGACAAACTCAGCTAACCACACAAACAAGACAAACTCAGCTAACCACACAAACAAGACACAAACTCAGCTAACCACACACACAAGACACAAACTCAGCTAACCACACAAACAAGATACAAACTCAGCTAACCCCACAAACAAGACACAAACTCAGCTAACCACACAAACAAGACACAAACTCAGCTAACCACACAAACAAGACAAACTCAGCTAACCACACAAACAAGACACAAACTCAGCTAACCACACAAACAAGACACAAACTCAGCTAACCACACAAACAAGACACAAACTCAGCTAACCACACAAACAAGACACAAACTCAGCTAACCACACAAACAAGACAAACTCAGCTAACCACACAAACAAGACACAAACTCAGCTAACCACACACACAAGACACAAACTCAGCTAACCACACAAACAAGATACAAACTCAGCTAACCACACAAACAAGACACAAACTCAGCTAACCACACAAACAAGACACAAACTCAGCTAACCACACAAACAAGACACAAACTCAGCTAACCACACAAACAAGACACAAACTCAGCTAACCACACAAACAAGACACAAACTCAGCTAACCACACAAACAAGACAAACTCATCTAACCACACAAACAAGACACAAACTCAGCTAACCACACAAACAAGACAAACTCAGCTAACCACACAAACAAGACACAAACTCAGCTAACCACACAAACAAGACAAACTCAGCTAACAACACAAACAAGACACAAACTCAGCTAACCACAAACAAGACACAAACTCAGCTAACCACACAAACAAGACACAAACTCAGCTAACCACACAAACAAGACACAAACTCAGCTAACCACACAAACAAGACAAACTCAGCTAACCACACAAACAAGACACAAACTCAGCTAACCACACAAACAAGACAAACTCAGCTAACAACACAAACAAGACACAAACTCAGCTAACCACACAAACAAGACACAAACTCAGCTAACCACACAAACAAGACACAAACTCAGCTAACCACACAAACAAGACACAAACTCAGCTAATCACACAAACGAGACAAACTGATCTATTCACATTAAAATACACAAAATTAACCACACAAATATAACACTGAACTTAAGCTCAGTTCATCAAAGTGAACATCTTAACTCTAGTGTGATACTAAAAATACCAATACCAAAAAAGTTCAGTGCAAAAAAGTTCAATACCAAGAAGTTCAAATTCAATACTAAGAATACCATTACAAAGATCAATACAAAATCTATACCAAGATTGCTTTCAAAAAGTTCCATACCAAGATGTTCAATAACAAGGTCAATACAAAGCTCAATACAAAGAAGTTCAATACTAAGATCAATATCATGAAGTTCATTACCAAGCTCAGTACCAAGAAGTTTAATGCCCAGATCAATATCAAGAAGTTTAATACCCAGATCAATATCAAGAAGTTTAATACCCAGATCAATATCAAGAAGTTTAATACCCAGATCAATATCAAGAAGTTTAATACTCAGATCAATATCAAGAGGTTTAATACTCAGATCAATATCAAGAAGTTTAATACTCAGATCAATGACAAAAAGTTTAATAGTCAGATCAATATCAAAAAGTTTAATACCCAGATCAATATCAAGAAGTTTAATACCCAGATCAATATCAAGAAGTTTAATACCAAAATCAATATCAAGAAATTCAATAAAAAGATGGATACCAAAAAGATCATTATCAAGTTCAATTCCAAAAATATCAATACCAAAAAGTTCAATACCAAGAATACAAAGATCAATACAAAAAAGATCAATTTAAGCAGAGTTCTGGGCAAAAATATTTAATACCAATTGAAATAATAATAATAATAAAAGATAGTAATCATATAATAATAATAATAATAATAATAATAATGAATCATAATACTAATACTAATGATAATAAAATAATAATAATAATAATAATAATAATAATAATATAATAATAATATTCTTACTGCAGTAAAATATAAATCAAATCATTATCAGAAAAGTAAAAGTATCCCTTCAAGGAGTGTGCCCTGATGCTGATGGAAGGCTCTTGATCCAAGAAGTTGGAGCCACCCCCTCGACTTCCTCGCATCAAACCTGATTTCCTCCCCTCCCAAAGGCGCTGTAGGACATGAGGGTTTAACGCTTCCACTCAAAAATAATAAGAGTTAGGCACTAATAAAGTGCACACACAGGAAAACCACACAAGCCAAGACACGCACACACAAGCCAAGACACGCACACACACAAGCCAAGACACGCACACACACAAGCCAAGACACGCACACACACAAGCCAAGACACGCACACACACAAGCCAAGACACGCACACACACAAGCCAAGACACGCACACACACAAGCCAAGACACGCACACACAAGCCAAGACACGCACACACAAGCCAAGACACGCACACACACAAGCCAAGACACGACACACACAAGCTCAAGACACGCACACACAAGCAAGACACCACACACAAGCCAAGACACGCAACCAAGACACCACACAAACCAAGAACGCACACACAAGCAAGCACGCACACACAAGCCAAGACACGACACACACAAGCCAAGACACGCCACACACAAGCCAAGACACGCACACACACAAGCCAAGACACGCACACACAAGCCAAGACACGCACACACAAGCCAAGACACGCACACACACAAGCCAAGACACGCACACACACAAGCTAAGACACGCACACACACAAACCAAGACACGTACACACACAAACCAAGACACGTACACACACAAGCCAAGACACGCACACACACAAGTCAAGACACGCGCGCACACACAAGTCAAGTCACGCACACACACAACCCAAGACACGCACACACAAGTCAAGACACGCGCACACAACCCAAGACACGCACACACACAACCCAAGACACGCACACACACACAACCCAAGACACGCAGATACAATCTGAGACACGCACATACAAGCCAAGACACGCACACACAAGGCAAGACACGCACACACAAGACAAAACACACGCACACACAAGCCAAGAGAAGCAAACACAAGCCAAAAAACGCACAGAGACAAGCCAAAGGACGCACACACACAAGCCAAAGGACGCACACACACAAGCCAAAGGACGCGCACACACAAGTTAAAGGACGCGCACACACAAGCCAAAGGACGCGCACACACAAGTTAAAGGACGCACATACACAAGCCAAGACACGCACACACAAGTCAGAGGACGCACACACACACAAGTGAAAGGACGCACACACATAAGCCAAAGGACGCACACACATAAGCCAAAGGACGCACACACACAAGCCAAAGGACGCACACACACAAGCCAAAGAATGCACACACCCAGGAAAAGCACAGACAAACCAAGACATGCACACACAAGGCAAGACATGTACACACAGGCCAAGACACGTACACACAAGCCAAAAAAAAAAAAAAAGAATTTTAAGGAGAGACATTAAGGGAAGCATTAAAGTGGGAGAAGGAAGCAGCAGAGTCCTGCTTCACGAGTTGAGAATAAAACATTAATAATGGCCCCAGCAAGACCACTAGCTACTGTGATCCACAACACTACCACCCACCACTCCGCCATCACACCCAGAGATGGGGAGTGAGGAAGGGAGGGGAGAGAGAGGGAGAGGGAGAGAGAGATAGAAAGAAATGTAAATAATATATACACACACACACATATATATATATATTCGTCTGTGTCTCTCAGAAGCGTACGCAAACTCGCTACAAACTTTCAACAGCGTTGCTAAAATGGAAAGCAAATGATCATATTACCGGCACACTTTGAGGCTGTTGCCCTCGTAAAGCATTATGGACGTAGGTGCCAGAGGGAGAGGGACGTAGGTGCCAGAGGGAGAGGGACGTAGGTGCCAGAGGGAGAGGCAAGATGAGAAGCAAAGCAACTCTTCCTGAGGAGGAAGCAAAGACACTCTTACTGTATCAAGAAAAATTACAGCGAAGGCACACTGATCTTTCTAAATATAGAATTGCATTCTCTGTTGGGAGTCTCTCTCTCTCTCTCTCTCTCTCTCTCTCTTTCTCAAGTGGCTTTCTTGGTGGTCTTTCTTAAGAGTCTTTCTTGGTAGTCTTTCTTAAGTCTTTCCTGGTAGTCCTTGAGAGTCTTTCCTGGAATATAGATGCTGAAGACCGTCTTGAGAACTTTGCCTATGATTTTATTTAACTTAGTTATAAATTTGCAATGCTAAGTGGAACACAACAAAAATACTGACACAGATTAAATGTTGGTGGGAGAGGATAGTGGTAGTGACAGGAGGATGAGGTAGTAGTGGTGGTGGTAGGTGGTGGTTGTGGAAGGATGGGGTGGGTGGTGGTGGTCGTACAGATTGTGTCCTCCTGTCAAGTGGGTTTTAACGCCGTTAAACACTTTCTGAGGTGTTTCTCTCGTTTAAAATTAATGTTGTTATTTGTTTCCGCTGCTCAACGAGAAGTTATAAGCCAGTGGCCTCTTGTGTCACACTCTGTCCTGCGTGTCACTGAGACGGGGCCACCAATCAACAAGTTAACCCCCTCAACCACTACTAGTCGAGCACAACTACGCAAGTACAAACACACACACACAAGTAGTGAACAATATTATTTTTATTATAATCATGGGGGAGCGCTAAACTAGTAGGGTGCCCACAATTAGTGTTTTAGAGGTGGTGATTGGTGGATGAGTTGACTGTCTGTATGTAATAATTCACTATGTTTTAGTAGAGACCTGATATACACCTAGGTGTAGTCTCTCTATATAAACACTGAAATATTTCTCGTTAATACGTATTTTAGGGATAAAAGTATTATTTACTTTTGTTGGGTAGATTACGTGCAGTCGTGATGACTATCGTGTAGGCGATAGGATTTAAACTCGAAGAAAATATTATATAGGAGCTATAGTCACGATTAATTGTGATATTTGTATTATTTAACTTTTATAGTATTCTCTCTCTCTCTCTCTGTCTCCCCCTCCCTCTCTTTCTGTCTCCCCCTCCCTCTCTTTCTCTCTGTCTCCCCCTCACTCTCTTTCTCTCTGTCTCCCCTCCCTCTCTTTCTCTCTGTCTCCCCTCCCTCTCTTTCTCTCTGTCTCCCCTCCCTCTCTTTCTCTCTGTCTCCCCTCCCTCTCTTTCTGTCTCCCCCTCCCTCTCTTTCTCTCTGTCTCCCCCTCCCTCTCTTTCTCTCTGTCTCCCCCTCCCTCTCTTTCTCTCTGTCTCCCCTCCCTCTCTTTCTCTCTGTCTCCCCTCCCTCTCTTTCTCTCTGTCTCCCTCCCTCTCTTTCTCTCTGTCTCCCTCCTCTCTTTATCTCTGTCTCCCTCCCTCTCTCTCTGTCTCCCCTCCCTCTCTCTCTCTCTGTCTCCCCCTCCTCTCTCTCTCTCTCTGTCTCCCCTCCTCTCTCTCTCTCTGTCTCTCTCTCTCTTGCTACTTGGTAGATTATTCCACTCACTGACAACTCTGATTCTTAACCTGTACTTTCCTAAATCCTTTCTGAATCTAATTTTAAAGCGACTTGTGACGCGACTTGCAACGCTAGTTGCGACGTGACTTACGACGCCAGTTACAATGCGACTTGCGACGACGGTTACGATACGACCTATGACGCCAGCTGCAATGCCAGTTGCCACGCGACCTGCTACACCAGTTGCGACACCGTATGCGACGCCAATTGCAATGCCAAGTTCGGCGCGACTTGCAACGCCAGTTGCCACACGACTTGCGAAAAGGTAAATTTTTAGGCAATACAATACTTACAGATTGATAAGACAGATTGATAAGACACGTGAGCAACGTTTCGCCTGTACGGTAGGCTTCCTCAGTCGAGTACAGAGATGTGAAGACGATGTAATCAGTCCATCACCCTTGAAGACGCAATTTTGGGGTGGTCAGTCCCTCAGCCTGGAGAAGAGTTTCAACTTCACATTGTTCCAGACTATGGAACAAAACTCTTCTCCAGGCTGAGGGACTGACCACCTCAAAACTACGTCTTCAAGGGTGATGGACTGATTACATCGTCTTTACATATCTACTGCTTCTGCTCTTCTGTACTCGACTGAAAAAGCGTTATGTGTAGGCGAAACGTTGCGGACTAAAGATACCCAACTGTTGCACATGTGTCTTACTTATCAACAGCAAACATACACATGTGGCTGGATCTTTCTCCACAGAGTTAAGGTGAGGACAAAGATGGATGACAGAGTCACAGCTGATCACAACACTGAGAAACTTGAGAAAGTGACGCATCTCTTTGTTCGTAAATAAACACTCCTCTTCCCTAAGAGGATAATATTTCTGTAAGATAACTGAACTATACACAAGGCCAGATAGATGAACAGGGGATTCCATGAGCGACGTCAGATCCAACTTCTTGACTGGTCAAGTAATAGATGAGATTTGAATTTCATACAAAATATATGGGCAAATATTGTAAATGTATGAGAGGTCTTCCAGCAGCCAGCACTGAGATACTTCTGTCCCTGACACTTAGCTCCCCTCAGGTCGGTAAGTGCCTTTGACAACTGGTAACTAACACACACGTTAGATAAATTAAATACCATATACAGTTTTAAGAACAGATACAATGAAGACGACGACGAAAGGCAGAAATCTTGTGGTACCAATCGCAGGAACCGAGATTCGACCTCTCCCCTTACAGAATCTAATACCAGAATACTTCCAGGCTGGCTCCAGCAACACTACAAGGTGATCCAGCAGATCCAGAGGAAACTAAGCCTCACCCATATTCCCTTACCCGCCACAAGCAGTACTTGACTATATTCTCATTGACCTAATGAAGTCTCCCAGCTCAGGCTGACAGAGTAACATTATGTATGTAAACCCATCCTATGTGATAGAATATGACACTGGGGAATAGCTTTTATTATCATTGTGTAACTATTATATAATAACGTAGCAGCACATTGCTAATGTAGTGAATGCTGGTAAAAAAAAAAAAAAGGCCGATGTAAACACCAAATTCATGTGTTGGACTAGGCATGGTCATTAACACTTCCAGACCACTACAGTTAACCTGTTGTTGCTACTGCAGCAGCTGCTGCTGTTGTCAATGCTGATGTTGCTGTTGCTATTTATTGTTGCTGTGGTTACTGCTACAGCTGCTGTTCTTAATGTCTATGTTGTTGCTTTTGCTACTGTTACTGCTGTCGATATTGCAACTCCTATTTTTGTTATCGGTGGTACTGAGCGAAGAAACGATGGTTTTGTTGATGGTGGTAGCGATTGCAGTGATGGTGGTTGGTGGTAGTGTTGTTGGCAAGTGATGGTGGTTGGTGGTAGTGTTGTTGGCAAGTGATTGTGGTTGGTGGTAGTGTTGTTGGCAAGTGATGGTGGTTGGTGGTAGTGTTGTTGGCAAGTGATGGTGGTTGGTGGTAGTGTTGTTGGCAAGTGATGGTGGTTGGTGGTAGTGTTGTTGGCAAGTGATGGTGGTTGGTGGTAGTGTTGTTGGCAAGTGATGGTGGTTGGTGGTAGTGTTGTTGGCAAGTGATGGTGGCGGAGTTATTGCTCCTGGTGTTGCTAGTGGCGCTGAAATTTTAACTCAGTAGTCTCTCAATGAATTATACGAGTAACTTACACAATGCCCTTGCTGCACAAACATACCCCTGCTCTCCCTCCGGTAGCATACCCTGGCTATCTTCCTCAACTCCATTATCTTCTACATAGGGAGCAAGAATGTTATCTATTTTTCTCTCTCTTCCATCACGACAAAAAAAACGCGAATCGCGTGATATGTTTGATTAAAATTTCCCAGAAGTTCTTGGATAAAAACTTTTAGAAAGGGAGAGGGAGAGAGAGAGAGAGAGAGAGAGAGAGAGAGAGAGAGAGAGAGAGAGAGAGAGAGAGAGAGAGAGAAACAACAAAAGCACTTGGTTAGGATGGAAACCATTTTAGACGGATCTAGTCCACGTTCTTATCAGCTGGGATCCGTCATTCTCCTCAGCACATCACTCATCCTGGATCAGTCATTCTCCTCAGCACATCACTCAGCATGGATCCGTCATTCTCCTCAGCACATCACTCAGCATGGATCAGTCATTCTCCTCAGCACATCACTCAGCCTGGATCAGTCATTCTCCTCAGCACATCACTCAGCATGGATCAGTCATTCTCCTCAGCACATCACTCAGCCTGGATCAGTCATTCTCTCTCCTCAGCACATCACTCAGCATGGATCAGTCATTCTCCTCAGCACATCACTCAGCATGGATCAGTCATTCTCCTCAGCACATCACTCAGCATGGATCCGTCATTCTCCTCAGCACATCACTCAGCCTGGATCAGTCATTCTCCTCAGCACATCACTCAGCATGGATCAGTCATTCTCCTCAGCACATCACTCAGCATGGATTAGTCATTCTCCTCAGCACATCACTCAGCATGGATCAGTCATTCTCCTCAGCACATCACTCAGCAGGGATCAGTCATTCTCAGCATGGATCAGTCATTCTCCTCAGCATGGATCAGTCATTCTCCTCAGCAGGGATCAGTCATTCTCCTCAGCAGGGATCAGTCATTCTCCTCAGCAGGGATCAGTCATTCTCCTCAGCAGAGATCAGTCATTCTCCTCAGCAGGGATCAGTCATTCTCCTCAGCAGGTATCAGTCATTCTCCTCAGCAGGGATCAGTCATTCTCCTCAGCAGAGATCAGTCCTCCTCAGCAGGGATCAGTCATTCTCCTCAGCAGAGATCAGTCCTTCTCCTCAGCAGGGATCAGTCCTTCTCCTCAGCAGGGATCAGTCATTCTCCTCAGCAGGGATCAGTCATTCTCCTCAGCAGGAATCAGTCATTCTCCTCAGCAGGGATCAGTCATTCTCCTCAGCATGGGTCAGTCATTCTCCTCAGCAGGGATCAGTCATTCTCCTCAGCAAGTTCCGGTGGCAAAATGTTCTCAAAATATGGACATAGGGAAAAGGCAGTAATTGAAAGCTGTAACACACAGCTGACTCCAATTCTTTTCCACAGTTGGCTCTAATTTTATTCTTACCCACAGCTGGCTCCAACTTTGACCCACAACTGTTCCCAAGTATTAAATAAAGTATAAACCTACAATTTGCTAAACCGAGATTTAAAATGAGCTAAGATAACACCGCTTAACTTGCAAAGCAAATGAAAGAATTTAAAGGGAGGGAAGGAGGTCGTGGATAGTGGGAAGGCTTCTATACCACAAGACGAGCATCAAACAGCAACCACACCCTTGCTGTGCCCTTCTCAAGAATTTCATTTCATCTGACATCAATTATTCCTTGGATGACTCGAATTCAGCTCATTTTCACACACTTTAATAAAGTCAAATGGCCAAATTTAATATCTGGCCAACAGCTGGCTCACAGCTGGCTCCAACTTCATCTTCTTCCCTATTTGTATGTTTATATAACAAAAAAATAGGAAATATAATGCTAAGGAAGGCTTTTAAGGTGATGTAACAGCTCTTAGCTTGTAAATAAAGGTAGGAACTCTGAGCCTTACCTCATAAAAACCAGTGTTGAGAGAGGGAGAGGGAGAGGGAGAGGGAGAGAGGGAGGGAGGGAGGATGAGAAAGAGAGGGTGAGAGAGGGAGAAAGAAAGAGAGGGTAACCTAACAGATTTTATGTTGAAACGTTTGGTGACACTGGCACAGTGATTTTGTTTACACTGGCACAGTGATCTTCTTTACACTGGCACAGTGATCCTGCTTACACTGGCACAGTGATATTGTTTACACTGGCACAGTGATATTGTTTACTCTGGCACAGTGATCTTGTTTACAATGGCACAATGATCTCAGCAAAGGTATCTCACCCATTACACTTCTTTCTACTTTCTCTCTCTCTGGAATCAGGAGGGGTCAGCTTCAGGTAACTTCTCTGATATGCAAAATACCACAAGATGTTCCTATAAAAATCGATCTTTCCTAAGTCACGTCAGCCATTAAACCGTAGCCAATCAGATAACTCTCAGGCAATCCGTCACCCTCGCAGACACAAGAAATCCCCTATGGAAATCAGAAGCCCTGTCGGAAATCAGATGCAGCCCTGATGGAAATCAGAAGCCCCGTCGGAAACCAGTTAGAGTCGCTGTGATTACTGACGACTTTGATGGTGACTGTTAGTGGTGGACAGGTAAGACGGTAAATGATAGCTGGGGGGCAGGGAGGTGAGGGGGGGGTCAGGGTCTGGGAGATGAGGGGTGCAGGGCCAGAGAGGTGTGAGGTGGCAGGGCCGGGGAGATGAGGAGCAGCAGGGCCAAGGAGGTGAGGGAGAGGGAGTGACCAGGGAGACGAAGGAGAGGGAGTGGCCAGGGGGAGGAAGGAGAGGGAGTGGCCAGGGAGAGGGAGGGAGGAAGACTGACCAGGGAGAGAAAGGGAGGGAGACTGGCCAAGGAGTCTAGGGAGAGGGGTACAGGACGACTCAATCCCTGACTGCTGAGTGGCTACCTTTCAATCAGTGTTTCAACGTGCAACACACAATTCGTTTTTCACACAATATCAACCAAATACTCTTTAATTAAAGAGGCATAGATAACACGCTATGGAGAACTATGTAACATTCTGCAGAGTTTACTTTACAGAGCATACTTTACAGAGCTTACGTTGCAGAGCTTACTTTGCAGAGCTTATTACATACTCCAAGATGAAGGTAAAGGGACATGGAGAGCAAAGTTAATAGAGAGAATCTTGAAGAGCGTCATGTATCTTTATTGTCGAACCGATTCACCTGCTCTGCAGGCTTCTTCAGTCGACTGAAGAAGCCTGCAGAGGAGGCGAAACGTTTCGACAACAACGATACACAACTGTTACATATGTGTCTTACTCTTCCCCCCTGTGATAGATGTGTTCCTGGTGCGGTACCGTCTCACAAACTTCTTAACACCTGCCAGACGCATGTCTTCTTCGTGTACTTGCCTCCTGTTACATTCATCTTCACATGTTCAGCACACGTTTGTCTTCTGTGAACTTCGTTTTCCTTATTTATTAGTATCTATCTTTTATTTCCTTGCTTTCTCTGCTATCCTCCAGTGTATATTAGCTCTCAGTGCCGAGGCTTCCGGCACTGTCTGGTTCCCTTCTCTTTATACAGTGTCAAGATGTTGCCTCGTCCTCTGACCGTGAATCTTGCCACCTGGATTAAACCTCCGTGCTGCAAATCCTCTTAATCCTTCTCACCAATTTGTCTCACCCTGGTGCAGGAGCGTTCACCCTCGGTACACGCTCCGGGGAGGGAGAGAGGGAGGGACGTAGGAAGGGAGGTAGATAGGTAAATAGGTAGGTAGAGAGATAGGGAGGTAGGTAGGTAGGTAGGTAGGGAAGTAGGTAGATAGAGAGGTAGGTAAGTAAGTAGGTAAGCAGTGCTTTTCAATCATCTATCAATGCACATCCTATATCTATAAAGATTTCTTACTCCTGAACTTCCTCAAGATTTCTCACTCTGAACTTTTTCAAGATTTCTCACTCTGAACCTTTTCAAGATTTCTCACTCTGAACCTTTTCAAGATTTCTCACTCTGAACCTTTTCAAGATTTCTCACTCTGAACCTTTTCAAGATTTCTCACTCTGAACCTTTTCAAGATTTCTCACTCTGAACCTTTTCAAGATTTCTCACTCTGAACCTTTTCAAGATTTCTCACTCTGAACCTTTTCAGATTTCTGAACCTTTCAGATTCTCACTGAACCTTTTCAAGATTTCTCACTCTGAACCTTTTCAAGATTTCTCACTCTGAACCTTTTCAAGATTTCTCACTCTGAACCTTTTCAAGATTTCTCACTCTGAACCTTTTCAAGATTTCTCACTCTCAACCTTTTCAAGATTTCTCACTGAACTTTTTCAAGATTTCTCACTGAACTTCCTCAAGATTTCTCACTGAACTTTTTCAAGATTTCTCACTGAACTTCCTCAAGATTTCTCACTGAACTTTTTCAAGATTTCTCACTGAACTTTTTCAAGATTTCTCACTGAACTTTTTCAAGATTTCTCACTGAACTTCCTCAAGATTTCTCACTCTGATTTTTTTCAGTTAATATATTTGTTGCATTCAGTGACCGGGTTTGCTCACACGGCTGTAAACAAATCAATGATATCTCAAGAATCCACTTAAAGAAATTTCAGACAACTCTGCACTGTGATAATATGGAAAGCCTTAAGTTCTGAATAGGTTTTAATGAGTTGAGATTGCAAATAATTACGTAATTTGCATGAGTGAATATGATTTACAACTGTAAACGAGACTCCCTGTCTCACTTGGTTATTTATATATCACATAACCTGGAATTTAATTTACAATGACCAGTGGTGTCGTCTTATAATTTTCTTATATTTTTCTTCTTTTTCTCCATTCCTTTTTATCACCTTTTTTATTTTCCTTTTCCTTTCTTCGTCTTTTTTCTTTCATTCCTCTCCGTTTCATTTTTTCTTTTTCTTCAAATGCTGTTTTTTTCATAATCTTCAAATTATTAATTTAATTTTTTTGTTTATGCACACTACACATGTATGCACGCATGTGCATGCATGTGCACGCATGTGCACGCATGTGCATGTGAGGAAGCAACAAAATTATGTAGGAAGACACATCGACACACAGACGGGGGTATGGGAGTACATAAGAGGAGACAGCAGGGGACACGTCGCTCCATATACAGGTTATTTGCCGAGAAGAATAAGCTACACTCCAGCTTCCTCTACTCTTGTCTAAATAGTTGAAACCAAGATAGTGTACCATAAGGCTCTCCCCCCACCCTCCACTACTTACACATGGCCGGCTGAAAACAATGGGTACAGTGAGTCAGTGACAGAAAATAAAATGAATGAATATTTGATAGGAAAAGTTGGAAGTACTGTTTTTCTTTTTAGAGCTGCTACTATTACTACTACTATTACTATCAACATCCCCACTACCATCACTACTTTAACCATTTCTATTATGCCCTACACAGCTATAGTTCATCATCAACTGAATTCCGCCTGGATTCCGTTGACACTATAACCAACAAGACATTAGTTTACAAACTGGAAAACCAGGCAGGGAAAACGGGACACCCAGTCTGCTGGATCAATGAATAACTCAGGGAAAGTATACAGTTTGACGCTCCTGGAAGAGGTATTGGGATGGAAAAGTTACGAGCGTTCTCTCACTAAGACCTGTCCTGGAACCGAGAGACTGTACTTCCATCAACCACAAATTAGCACACGCGAGTAACACTGTCTACCGAAGAAGTCAGAGTCATTTACATATTAAAAGACAACAAAGAATGAACGTCAGCACCTGCTGGGTAAGCTAGCCAAGTGTGTCTTGCGCCAAGACTTGTCTAACATGCGTAGATTACCCTGCACACGGAAATACTCGTCAAGAAAGTTAGTCCCGCGCTGGTAAGTGAAAAAGTTGCGCAAACTTCTGCCTGTTTCTTTTTATTTAAGAGTTTCTCCTCCTATTCTCCCCAATCTCGTTTTCTCTGTAATAAATTTCAAAGAAAGTGGGAATGTTAAAAGCCTAATCCCTCTCCAGGTGTTGCTATTCAGACAAAACGACATTTAAGGATTACACAAGTTCTAACTGCCCTCCAGCAGCATGAAAACAAAATAAATGGTTAACTGAAACAAAAAAAAAACATTTATTTCCCATAATAAATACTCAATGCACGGCACTTCAGGTTTCAATTTAAATATTTATTAAATAGTTTATCGTGTACTGCTACTCTGCTCTAACTTACTGTTAATTAATTGAGGTCTCTAAGGCAATTATACGCCTTAGGTCAATTTTTTTTAAAGTAGTGTGGAGAAAGTTGAATATCACATCTTGTGATGTATATTTATGAACCATGACGCGCTGTTACCCAGTAGAAGGTCTCGGTCACACGACCAAAAATTCCACCAGTGAGCCATAGTGCGACTAAGAGCCAACACAGGAATGCTTCCAGTTTTCCATTTTACCTGACAAAATACCATTACCACCTATAATTATAGTAATAAACCAGTGTTTATTACATTATTTGGAGTTATATATATTGCAAAGAAATATCGCTGCCAGCAGGATTCGAACCCACGTCAGCAGCTCTCCACGAGAGCTGCTGACGTTAGGTAAGGTAGCTTGCTGGATTGCAAGTCATGTTTCTGCTAAAACTCCGGCCACACCAGCGAGCCTCAAGCATGGTCACCAGCTGTTTCAACCTCCTCCTGTATGTTGGGGCCTCGCCAGCAATACTATAACTCACTGCCCATCGCAGAAACAATTGAAAGTATATGCAAAGAAACACATTGGGCTACCGCCGAGTTTTCCATTTATCAATTACTTGATACTTCAAAGATCCTGATGAAGTATTGAGTACAGTGCGAAAGGCCTAAGCTACTATATACCTTTTCACTCTGTGGTTTATTTTGCGTTTGGAGCGTCGGTGATGTTAGTGTTACACAGCGAAGTGAGGCTTTAATTACTCTCCTGCGGACGATAAGCTTCTATAACAAACAGGTTTAGTGGTTCCATGTTGTCAGGTGGTCCATCAGTGTGGTCTTGAAGACCAAGGTTGTATCATTTGGTCCACCATTGTGGTCTTGAAGACCAGGGTTGTATCACCTGGTCCACCAGTGTGGTCTTGAAGACCAGGGTTGTATCACCTGGCCCACCAGTGTGGTCTTGAAGACCAAGGTTGTATCACCTGGCCCACCAGTGTGGTCTTGAAGACCAAGGTTGTATTATCTGGTCCACCAGTGTGGTCTTGAAGACCAGGGTTGTATCACCTGGCCTGTGTCTAACCAAAGGTTGTATCATCTGTCAAGTGTGGTCTTGAAGACCAAGGTTGTATCATCTGGTCCACCAGTGTGGTCTTGAAGACCAAGGTTGTATTATCTGGTCCACCAGTGTGGTCTTGAAGACCAGGGTTGTATCACCTGGCCCACCAGTGTGGTCTTGAAGACCAAGGTTGTATCATCTGGTCCACCAGTGTGGTCTTGAAGACCAAGGTTGTATCATCTGGTCCACCAGTGTGGTCTTGAAGACCAAGGTTGTATCATCTGGTCCACCAGTGTGGTCTTGAAGACCAGGGTTGTATCATATGGTCCATCAGTGTGGTCTTGAAGACCAAGGTTGTATCATTTGGTCCACCAGTGTGGTCTTGAAGACCAAGGTTGTATCATCTGGTCCACCAGTGTGGTCTTGAAGACCAAGGTTGTATCATCTGGTCCACCAGTGTGGTCTTGAAGACCAAGGTTGTATCATCTGGTCCACCAGTGTGGTCTTGAAGACCAAGGTTGTATCATCTGGTCCACCAGTGTGGTCTTGAAGACCAGGGTTGTATCACCTGGCCCACCAGTGTGGTCTTGAAGACCAGGGTTGTATCACCTGGCCCACCAGTGTGGTCTTGAAGACCAAGGTTGTATCACCTGGTCCACCAGTGTGGTCTTGAAGACCAAGGTTGTATCACCTGGCCCACCAGTGTAGTCTTGAAGACCAGGGTTGTGTTGTATCTCACGGAGACAAGGTCTTGCCACACACCGCTGGACAATGCGTCACCATCTCTCTAATTAGAGAAGTCTCCGGCTACGAACTTTAAACAATGACGCATCTCACTCCCAGCCTTCCTCTGCTCACTCCACCTACCTCCTCCTCCTTCCTCCTATACCTCCACGTTGTTCCTCCTCAATCTCTTTGTACTTCATCCTCTGCCTGGTTATTCTAGCTCCTCTGCTTCGTTCTTTTTCCTCTGCCGTCTTGTACGTCCTCTACTTATTCCTAATTTTCCCTCAAAGCCGATGGTTTTCCTATACATGTTCCTCTTTACTCTCACTTTCTCTGCCTCCTCTTTCCTTACTTTCTCCTCCTTACTATCTCTTCCTCTACCTCATCCTATTCTTCGTTTATCACCTTTTCTTCCCTCGTTCTCTTCCTTCTCTCCAAGCAATAATGAACACCCTAATTTAAGAAAATATGCATTACAAAGCAATTCCATTGATGAAAAAGATAAAGTAGATCGTTCCCTTACTCCAGACACTTCATTCAAACTGTGAAAGCCGCTTTAAACACTAGAAAAAGTATATGTAACTTGTTCTTCATCAGGTCTCAGACCGCGCCTCGGGGGCGTTGACCCCCCGAAACCCTCTCCAGGTATAAGGTTCTTCAAGGCAACTATACAAGAACATGAAGAGTGAAGCACTGTAGCAAGTCTGCTGAGAGAGAGAGAGAGAGAGAGAGAGAGAGAGAGAGAGAGAGAGAGAGAGAGAGAGAGAGAGAGAGAGAGAGAGAGAGAGAGAGAGAGAGAAATAACAAACCTGGTTCCTCAGCTTCACTGGGAAGTCTTAACACACACACATAAACGTCAATTTCGGTCAAACGTACGAGATACGTCGCCACAAGAATCGATTCTTGCAGTATTTTATTTTTCCCTTCACCTCCCACAAGACGAACCCAGAACAAGATTACAGGCACGTGAAAAAAAAAACACGCTCAATTATATACCGGCATCGTGTCAGGTTTAGAAAGAGATGAGAGAGGAAGTGAGGGAGACTGGTGGGGATCAGAAAGAAAGAATAACAACCAGAACAAAACTGAAGACAAAAAAAAATCCGGAAGAGTTCGACAAGAAAAATTATTTAGGATGTGATAACTTCTTGGAGAACTGGTGGCAGACACCAGGGAAGACTGGTGGCAGTCACCAGGGAAGACTGGTGGCAGTCAACAGGGAAGACTGGTGGCAGTCACCAGGGAAGACTGGTGGCAGTCACCAGGGAAGACTGGTGGCAGACACCGGGGAAGACTGGTGGCAGACACCGGGGAAGACTGGTGGCAGACACCGGGAAGACTGGTGGCAGTCACCAGGGAAGACTGGTGGCAGTCACCAGGGAAGACTGGTGGCAGACACCAGGGAAGACTGGTGGCAGACACCAGGGAAGACTGGTGGCAGTCACCAGGGAAGACTGGTGGCAGACACCAGGGAAGACTGGTGGCAGACACCAGGGAAGACTGGTGGCAGACACCAGGAAGACTGGTGGCAGACACCAGGAAGACTGGGGCAGCACTAGGAGTGGTAACAGACACCAGGGAAGACTGGTGGCAGACACCAGGGAAGACTGGTGGCAGACACCAGGGAAGACTGGTTGCAGACACCAGGGAAGACTGGTGGCAGACACCAGGGAAGACTGGTGGCAGACACCAGGGAAGACTGGTGGCAGTCACCAGGGAAGACTGGTGGCAGTCACCAGGGAAGACTGGTGGCAGTCACCGGGGAAGACTGGTGGCAGACACCGGGGAAGACTGGTGGCAGACACCGGGGAAGACTGGTGGCAGACACCGGGGAAGACTGGTGGCAGTCACCAGGGAAGACTGGTGGCAGACACCAGGGAAGACTGGTGGCAGACACCAGGGAAGACTGGTGGCAGTCACCAGAGAAGACTGGTGGCAGACACCAGGGAAGACTGGTGGCAGACACCAGGGAAGACTGGTGGCAGACACCAGGGAAGACTGGTGGCAGTCACCAGGGAAGACTGGTGGCAGACACCAGGGAAGACTGGTGGCAGTCACCAGGGAAGACTGGTGGCAGACACCAGGGAAGACTGGTGGCAGACACCAGGGAAGACTGGTGGCAGACACTAGGGAAGACTGGTGGCAGACACCAGGGAAGACTGGTGGCAGACACCAGGGAAGACTGGTGGCAGTCACCTGGGAAGACTGGTGGCAGTCACCGGGGAAGACTGGTGGCAGACACCGGGGAAGACTGGTGGCAGACACCGGGGAAGACTGGTGGCAGACACCGGGGAAGACTGGTGGAAGACACCGGGGAAGACTGGTGGCAGACACCGGGGAAGACTGGTGGCAGACACCGGAAAAGACTGGTGGCAGACACCAGGGAAGACTGGTGGCAGACACCAGGGAAGACTGGTGACAGACACCAGGGAAGACTGGTGGCATTCACCAGGGAAGACTGGTGGCAGACACCAGGGAAGACTGGTGGCAGACACCAGGGAAGACTGGTGGCAGACACCAGGGAAGACTGGTGGCACACACCAGGGAAGACTGGTGGCACACACCAGGGAAGACTGGTGGCACACACCAGGGAAGACTGGTGGCACACACCAGGGAAGACTGGTGGCACACACCAGGGAAGACTGGTGGCACACACCAGGGAAGACTGGTGGCACACACCAGGGAAGACTGGTGGCACACACCAGGGAAGACTGGTGGGGGCAGGTAGTCTTGGTGATACTAGTGGTTTTGATGTTAGTGGTTGTGGCAGTGGGTGTTGTGGTGGTAGTAACAGTGGCAGTGGTTGTTGTGGTGGTAGTAACAGTGGTTGTTGTGGTGGTAGCAACAGTGACAGTGGTTGTTGTGGTGGTAGTAACAGTGGTTTTTGTGGTGATAGTAACAGTGGTTTTTGTGGTGATAGTAACAGTGGTTGTTGTGGTGGTAGTAAAAGTGGCAGTGGTTGTTGTGGTGGTAGTAACAGTGGCAGTGGCTGCTATGGTGATAGTTACAGTGGTAGTGGTTGTTGTGGTGGTAGTTACAGTGGTAGTGGTTGTTGTGGTGGTAATAACAGTGGCAGTGGTTGTTGGGGTGGTGGTAACAGTGGCAGTGGTTGTTGTGGTGGTACAGTGGTAGTGGTTGTTGTGGTGGTAGTAACAGTGGCAGTGGTTGCTGTGGTGGTACTAACAGTGGCAGTGGTTGCTGTGGTGGTAGTAACAGTGGCAGTGGTTGCTGTGGTGGTACTAACAGTGGCAGTGGTTGCTGTGGTGGTAGTGACAGTGGTTGTTGTGGTGGTAGTAACAGTGGCAGTGGTTGCTGTGGTGGAAGTGATAGTGATTGTTATGGTGGTAGTGACAGTGGTTGCTGTGGTGGTAGTTACAGTGGTAATGATTGCTGTGGTGGTAGTTACAGTGGAAGTTATGGCAGTGATTGCTGTGGTGGTAGTTACAGTGACAGTGGTTGCTGTGGTGATAGTTACAGTGGCAGTGGTTGCTGTGGTGGTAGTTACAGCGGTAGTGTTTGCTGTGGTGGTACTAACAGTGGCAGTGGTTGCTGTGGTAGTAGTGACAGTGGTTGTTGTGGTGGTAGTAACAGTGGAAGTGGTTGCTATGGTGGAAGTGATAGTGATTGTTGTGGTGGTAGTGGCAGTGGTTGTGGTGGTAGTAACAGTGGCAGTGATTGTGGTGGTAGTAACAGTGGCAGTGATTGTGGTGGTAGTAACAGTGGCAGTGATTGTGGTGGTAGTAACAGTGGCAGTGATTGTGGTGGTAGTAACAGTGGCAGTGGTTGTGGTGGTAGTAACAGTGGCAGTGATTGTGGTGGTAGTAACAGTGGCAGTGGTTGCTGTGGTGGTAGTGATTGCTGTGGTGGTAGTTACAGTGGAAGTTATGGCAGTGATTGCTGTGGTGGTAGTTACAGTGGCAGTGGTTGCTGTGGTGAGTTACAGTGGCAGTGGTGGTAGTTACAGTAGTAGTGGTTGCCGTGATGGTAGTTACAGTCAGAGTTATGACAGTGATGGTGGTAGTGGTGTTTGGTTATATGCAAGCGGTTATAGAAGTCACAGACATAATGACGGAGGTGACAGTAGTGGTGAGGATAGTGACTGTGATGGTGATAGTGACAGCGATGGTGAGGGTAGTGACGGTGATGGTGGTGGTGGTGACAGCGGTGGTAGTGGTGGTGACAGAGGCGGTAGTGGTGGTGTTTGTAGCGACGGTGGTGGTGTTGGTGGTAGTAGTAGTGACGGTGGTGGTTGTGGTAATGATAGCGGTGGTGGCAGTGACCGCAGTGGTGGTAGTGACAGCGGCGGCGGTGGTGTTGTTGTTGTTGGTGGTGGTAGTGACGGTGGTGGCAGTGACAGCGGCGGCAGTGGTGGTAGTGACAATGGCGGCGGTGGTGGTAGTGACAACGGCGGTGGTATTGACGGTGTTGGTTTGGTGGTGTTGGTGGTGGTGAGTGACAGCAGTGGTGTTGGTGGTAGTGACGGTGGTGGCGGTGGTGGTAGTGACGGTGTTGGTTTTGGTGGTGTTGTTGGTGGTGGTAGTGACAGCAGTGGTGTTGGTAATGGTAGTGACGGTGGTGGCGGTGGTGGTAGTGACGGTGGTGGTGGTGGTGGTAGTGACGGTGGTGGTGGTAGTGACGGTGGTGGTGTTGGTGGTGGTGGTGGTGGTGGTGGTGGTGACAATAGCGAGGTGGGATGTACCCAGAATGGATCTGAAACTTTTCGAGGCAGTGTACACTGGCTTCGGGTTTTCCAGGCAGTGTACACTGGCTTCGGGTTTTCCAGGCAGTGTACACTGGCTTCGGGTTTTCCAGGCAGTGTACACTGGCGTTTCAGGAGGTCACTGCTGTTCAGGCAGTGTACACTGGCTTCGGGTTTTCCAGGCAGGCAGTGTCACTGGTGGGTTTCAGGCAGTGTTCACTGGCTTCGGGTTTTCCAGGCAGTGTACACTGGCTTCGGGTTTTCCAGGCAGTGTCAGGGTTGTTTCCAGGCAGTGCGGCTGGTTCAGGCAGTGGCACTGGCTCGTGTTCCAGGCAGGTTCACTGGCTTCGGGTTTTCCAGGCAGTGTACACTGGCCTTTCAGGCAGTGTACACTGGCTTCGGGTTTTCCAGGCAGTGTTCACTGGCTTCGGGTTTTCCAGGCAGTGTACACTGGCTTCGGGTTTTCCAGGCAGTGTACACTGGCTTCGGGTTTTCCAGGCAGTGTACACTGGCTTCGGGTTTTCCAGGCAGTGTGCACTGGCTTCGTGTTTTCCAGGCAGTGTTCACTGGCTTCGGGTTTTCCAGGCAGTGTACACTGGCTTCGGGTTTTCCAGGCAGTGTACACTGGCTTCGGGTTTTCCAGGCAGTGTTCACTGGCTTCCGGTTCAGCAGGACACTGGCTTGGTTCAGGCAGTGTACACTGGCTTCGTTTCCAGGCAGTGTACACTGGCTGGTTCAGGCAGTGTTCACTGGCTGGTTCCAGGCAGTGTACACTGGCTTCGGGTTTTCCAGGCAGTGTACACTGGCTTCGGGTTTTCCAGGCAGTGTACACTGGCTTCGGGTTTTCCAGGCAGTGTTCACTGGCTTCGGGTTTTCCAGGCAGTGTACACTTCTTTCCAGGCAGTGTTCACTGGCTTCGGGTTTTCCAGGCAGTGTTCACTGGCTTCGGGTGTTCCAGGCAGTGTACACCGGCTTCGGGTTTTCCAGGCAGTGTACACTGGCTTCGGGTTTTACAGGCAGTGTTCACTGGCTTCGGGTTTTACAGGCAGTGTTCACTGGCTTCGGGGTTTCCAGGCAGTGTTCACTGGCTTCGGGTGTTCCAGGCAGTGTACACCGGCTTCGGGTTTTCCAGGCAGTGTACACTGGCTTCGGGTTTTACAGGCAGTGTTTACTGGCTTCGGGTTTTACAGGCAGTGTTCACTGGCTTCGGGTTTTACAGGCAGTGTTCACTGGCTTCGGGTTTTACAGTGGACAGCCTCGACGTAGTCAGCAAGGTCTTGTATTAACCTTTCCTACGGTGCTCGACTGCCACAATACCACAACCACAGCATGAGTGCTGAGAACACCACAGCATGAGAGCTGAGAACACCACAGCATGAGTGCTGAGAACACCTCAGCATGAGTACTGAGAACACCACAGCATGAGTGCTGAGAACACCTCAGCATGAGTGCTGAGAACACCTCAGCATGAGTGCTGAGAACACCACAGCATGAGTGCTGAGAACACCTCAGCATGAGTGCTGAGAACACCTCAGCATGAGTGCTGAGAACACCACAGCATGAGTGGTGAGAACACCACAGCATGAGTGCTGAGAACACCTCAGCATGAGTGCTGAGAACACCACAGCATGAGTGCTGAGAACACCACAGCATGAGTGCTGAGAACACCTCAGCATGAGTGCTGAGAACACCACAGCATGAGTGCTGAGAACACCACAGCATGAGTGCTGAGAACACCTCAGCATGAGTGCTGAGAACACCACAGCATGAGTGCTGAGAACACCACAGCATGAGTGCTGAGAACACCTCAGCATGAGTGCTGAGAACACCACAGCATGAGTGCTGAGAACACCACAGCATGAGTGCTGAGAACACCTCAGCATGAGTGCTGAGAACACCACAGCATGAGTGCAGATAACACCACAGCATGAGTGCAGATAACACCACAGCATGAGTGCAGATAACACCACAGCATGAGTGCAGATAACACCACAGCATGAGTGCAGATAACACCACAGCATGAGTGCAGGGAACACCACAACATGAATGTAGAGAACACTACAGCATGAGTGCAGATAACACCACAGCATGAGTGCAGATAACACCACAACATGAATGTAGAGAACACTACAGCATGAGTGCAGATAACACCACAGCATGAGTGCAGGGAACACCACAACATGAATGTAGAGAACACTACAGCATGAGTGCAGATAACACCACAGCATGAGTGCAGATAACACCACAGCATGAGTGCAGATAACACCACAGCATGAGTGCAGATAACACCACAGCATGAGTGCAGATAACACCACAGCATGAGTGCAGATAACACCACAGCATGAGTGCAGATAACACCACAGCATGAGTGCAGGTAACACCACAGCATGAGTGCAGATAACACCACAGCATGAGTGCAGATAACACCACAACATGAATGTAGAGAACACTACAGCATGAGTGCAGAGAACACCACAGCATGAGTGCAGATAACACCACAGTATGAGTGCAGATAACACCACAGCATGAGTGCAGATAACACCACAGCATGAGTGCAGATAACACCACAACATGAATGTAGAGAACACTACAGCATGAGTGCAGATGACACCACAGCATGAGTGCAGATAACACCACAGCATGAGTGCAGATAACACCACAGCATGAGTGCAGATAACACCACAGCATGAGTGCAGATAACACCACAGCATGAGTGCAGATAACACCACAGCATGAGTGCAGATAACACCACAGCATGAGTGCAGATAACACCACAGCATGAGTGCAGATAACACCACAGCATGAGTGCAGATAACACCACAGCATGAGTGCAGATAACACCACAGCATGAGTGCAGATAACACCACAGCATGAGTGCAGATAACACCACAGCATGAGTGCAGATAACACCACAGCATGAGTGCAGATAACACCACAGCATGAGTGCAGAGAACCTCACTACCAAGACAACAAACACAGTAGCAAGAAAAAAAGATCTCTTCGCCTCGACTACTAAAACGACAGTCGTGTGTGAAGGACATGCAGCGGCAGTAGCAACAGCGGCAGTAGCAGCAGCGGCAGTAGCAGCGGCAGCAGCAGCCGCGGCGGCAGCAGCGGCAGTAGTAGCAGCGGCAGTAGCAATGGCAGCGGAGGCGACAGCAGTGGAACGAACACAAGCTGCAGCTTCCTGCATCAAAATAACAGAAACAAGAAACCGCAACAATACCAAAAGCAGCAACAGCATTAGACGTAATAACAACAAACGTAGATGCAGTAGCAGACGTATATATGCAATAAATAAACACAGCAAGAGCAACAGCAGGAGATTTATAAAAAAATATAAAATAAACAACAGCAGAAACAGAAGCTACAGAAGTCGGAATAACAGACGCAAAAGCTGCAAAAACAGAAGCATGAGAAGCAACAAAAGCAGAAACGGCAGAAGCAGCAGTAATACCAGCAGCAGCAATACCAGCAGCAGCAGCAGCTGCAGCACCACCACCAACACCAGCAGCAGCACCACCACCATCACCACCACTACCAGCAGCACCACCACCAAAGTGTCGCTGGAGGAATTCCAATTTTCCCCGCGACAGGAAAAATGTTTGCGAGGGGACCCGCCGCTGGCGTCGGCGTGCACACTTGTGAGCCTCTGGCGTATCTGTCTTGGGGGAGACGTCCTTCCCCAGCCCCTGTGAAGACGTCGAGAGACTCTTCCCTGCCGTCACCAGCTGTCGTGGAGAGACTCGCTATTCTCGCCATCTGTTTGTCTGAAGGAGAAGAAATCTTTGGCAGCTTCAAGATACTTCAGAAACCTTTCGTTCAGTGACCACCACTTTTATCCCTCTTCTACCAGCCCCTGGGTATCCTCAAAGACATATTCTAACTTGACGCCTCAAAGGATCTTTCGTATTACCAGTACCTTTGGACCTCAAAGGCAATTTCTTATTTTCAGCACCTTTAGACCTCGTAGAACCTTTCTTATTACCATCACTTTTGAAACTTGAACAACTTTTCTTACTATCAACACCTTTGGACTTCAAAATATACTCATTAAAATTATCATCTGCTTACCTCAGATGATAGTTTTATTACCATCTGTGGACCTCAAAGGAACTTCTTTATTACTATCAGTGGCCGAGAAGGATCCACTGGATCATTTACAAAAATGTAATCCTTAACCATGATCCTTGACCTGAACCACTGAATGAACCGAGCCACGAACGACAACCATGAACGACAACCGTGAACGACATCCGTGAACGACAAGCTCTCACATCTTCAGTAACAGAACGTCTCAGCCACGAACGACAGACTATCGTTTTTTACTTGCCTCAGTAATGTTTGTAATTTATATGATTTACCAGAAATAAGAAAAAAATTATACGAATATGCTTCGAGATGATGCAAAAATATTTTATAAAATTAATAATGAATGACTATAAATCCTTACAAGAGGATCTGGATATATATTGAGGAAATGGAGTGATGGATGATGGAATGTAATGTAGATAAATGTAATGAAAAGGGAGAAAATGAAATCAGGCCACATGAATATAGACTGACAAAATAATGAAAGTATCAGATAGAGAAAAAGGATCCAGGAGACATTATTACAAAAAAAAAAGAGTCACAAGAAGATCTGGAAAACTGTAAAATAGCTTTCAAACAATATCTGGATGATGAAATATTAATAAAGTTGTTTATAACTTATATTAGGAAAACAATGGAAGAGGGGTTGCGTGGTGCCCACATCTGTTAAACACAGATACGTTAGGAAATGTTTAGAGATATAAAATGGCTGCCAGAGTTGAGCAATGTGAACTACGATGAAAGGTTGAAAAAATTAATTTTGCCCATGCGGGTTGATAGCAGGAAAAGAGGAATCATGATAACCCCATTTAAAATCTTGAACGAGTAGATAAAGAAGATTGATCAGTAGTTGCAACAGGGATAACAAGTGGCCACCGTTGCACATTGAGGAATAAAATTACTTATCAAATAGATGATGACCAGTGGTATACATTAAGGGGCATGTGTAAGTTCCCACGTCTTCTAATAACATGTTCATTTTTCCCCCTATAATGTACCTAGTCCATAATTACTATCGCATTTCCATTGTCTGTTTCGTAATGTGAAGTACAGGATCTTTCCTTAATTCATGGTATAACTTAACAAATCTTTAAGGTCTGAGCAAAGCTCAGACCTCTGCAACACACACACACAATATATATATATATATATATATATATATATATATATATATATATGTGTGTGTGTGTGTGTGTGTGTGTGTGTGTGTGTGTATATAATGTCGTGCCGAATAGGTAAAATTGGTCAATTAGCAAGAACTCATTTAAAATTAAGTCCTTTCTAAAATTTTCTCTTATATGTTTAAAGATAATCTCCTCTTATACGTTTCAAGATAATTTTGTACCAAAAGAACCTTAGAAAACTTACCTAACCTTATTAAAAAAACGCAATTTAATTTAGCCTAATCAAACTAAATATATTTTAGATAAGTTTACAATAATTTAATAATAAACAAACACAATGAAATATATTTTTTTCATTAGGTTCAAAATGATTTTTGCGAAATTATTGCATACACAAATTTTCGCTTGCCTTATTTGGTAAGACGAGCGTTGCTATTTAAGCCAAAATCCAAAGTTTTAGAGGATCACCATGCCCAGCCCTTCTAGGGCAGGGTAGGTGCCAAGGCTGGAGCTTGCTACCATCTGCAGCTCGTAAGACTGCCCATCCCGTTAGGGAAGGTGGCAGACCAGAGAGGCCTAGAATCTATCTACCTCCATGCCTCGTGCTGGTGGGGAATGTGGATAGGCCTGGGGCTTGTTGGTCCCGCCGATGAGGGGTATTCCCTCCCATGGGAGACATAGGTCTCTGACACTCCCACGCCAGGGAGCCGGAGCCGGGTCGCCATCTGGTAAAGACCCGGGCCGGGAGAATTCCCGGTGAATCAACACCTCCTCCTCCAAGTTTTACCTATTCGGCACGACATATATATATCTCACTATATACGCTGACAAACACCTCAGTGCATATATCCTATTGTACTGTGTACACACACATACGTGTGTGTGTGTGTGTGTGTGTATTACGTACGTGTGCGTATATATATATATATATATATATATATATATATATATATATATATATATATATATATATATATATATATATATATATATATATATATATATATCTAGTTGTGTCGATGCATGCAGGGGATGAGATGAAAAGCTGTAAGCCTTCCTGCCTGAAAGCTGGCTGCCTTGGAATAACGTCTAGCGAAAGCTGGATGCCAAGGTATTGGACCAGTGTGGTACGGTCGGTAAAGCACTGCGTACCTTGTCATGAGGTTCGTAGGTTCGAGTCTCCGTCGGCCAGAGATCAGTGTTTATATATATATATATATATATATATACACTATATATGTAATACTTCTCATCTGGCGAGAGCTTGAGAATGTCAGCTTAAAGAAAAAACATCCCTGAGAAGACCCGGGCCGGCAGTACCGGCGAACCTACAAGAAGAAGAAGAAGAAGAAGAAAAAACATCAGCTAACCAGGACCTATTATGCTTTGTGTTTATTTTTTACTATCACTTATAATAATATAAAGAAACCGTATTTATAATGTATGAAATCTTTTGCAGCATACAGCGTGAATGAATGACTATGAAAATACACATTTTAGCTTTGGTGCTTTCCTAGTGGTCTCCTTTAGATCAGTGTGACATTAAAAATACAGCAACATAGAAAACGATGCATCATAGAAAACGTCGCATCATAGAAAACGTCCCATCATAGAAAACGTATCATAGAAAACGTCGTAAGAAAACCAGACGGGTTAAAAAAAAAAATTGAGCTAATCCTGACAAAAACACAATGGCTACAACAAAGAAACAACAACAGCTGTGTAAAACAAAAACTCATTGTGTTTTCCTTGCTCGGGAGAGTGCCGGAGTCTGCCAGAGTACGGCAAGCAATTTAGGGAAAACTTCCATAGGAAATAACTTCGGGCATCAAACTTCTGAAGAAAAAAATTACTTAACGCCATTTAAACTTACGAACTTTTGTTTTCCCTGTAATTCTCAGTCTTGACCTTCCTGAGATATATATCTCAGCAGATGAGATTCAGACAGGGCGTTACCTTACACCTGTTGTCCCTGTTCACCTAGCAGCATGTAGGTATGTACCTGGGTGTAAGCCGACTGGTGTGGGTCGCATCCTGGGGGACAAGATTACCCTAAGTTGTCCGAAATGCTCTGAACAACCAGTGGCTTTCTATATAGTATGTCAGTGATGTGAGCTATGGTCTGTATACATTGAATCATGAACTTGTAGAAATATTATTATTATTATTATTCCTGGGGTATCTCAGCAACCTGCCTCACAGAGTGGAGTCTCAGCTCACACTGACCCCGTTATTACTGGGTTTTTTCCTTTTGGCCTTAACTACTCTTGAAACTGTATGAAATTTGCCTCTATTCTAATAATTTACCTTTTGTGCCATTCTGGTACTAAAGAGGAACTTCTTATCGTACTTAATGCTTATCTGTCTTTTAGCCCTCGCCTGTGTTCCTTGTCCTTTATTTTTCCAAGCTTTTACTTTGTATCTCGAGAACCACTTATCCGAACGGCTTCAAATTTTCAATGCTGGTTTATTGTAACTAGAGGAAAAGATCATGTGACGCCCTCACATTTAAAAAGGTTTATTTCTGTCAACCTTTCTTTTCTTTCAGTGTTTTCATTCACTGAAACCATGTCTTCCCTAGTTCACTTCCTCTAGGGTCTTCAAGTTCAATTCCTTTAATATTCGCCTCGTGTTTCAAGATTCAATTCTTTCAATCTTTCCTCGTGTTTCCCGGTTCAATTCCTTCAATCTTTCCCTCTTGTTTTAAGGTTCAATTCCTTCAATCTTTCCCTCGTGTTTGAAGGTTCATTTCCTTCAATCTTTCCCTCGTGTTTTAAGGTTCAATTCCTTCAATCTTTCCCTCGTGTTTGAAGGTTCAATTCCTTCAATCTTCTCGTATTTCTATATTAATTCTTGGAGCAGTTTGGCTGCAAATATCTGAATATCTTTTCTCGATTTTATTTACATAGTTGATTAAGTATTACATATATTGTGTAATTAGGTGGGTCGTATACATCTATAACTACGATTTTTTATATAAATCTTTATTTTGCACCTTTACCATAAGGGTTTTCCAACACTGTGGATTTTGCATTTTAGTTTTCGAAGCTTGATGATGGTTTCCTGCCAATAAAATCCATCCAGCCTTCTCTTCCTACTCTTGGACTCCTCCATACTAAGCACTTGTTACTTGACGATGGTCTTAGACCACCTGAAACCTTATCTTAGCTTCCTTTTCATAAGTGTCGGGTATTTTGTGATAAATAGTTGCCCCTTTTAATGCTTCCTAATTCCTAATTCAGACCCGCGGTACTTGGTGTCACTTTGACACACGGTACTTGGTGTCACTTTGACACACGGTACTTGGTGTCACTTTGACGCATGGTGTTTGATTTGTTTTCGGTAGCAATGTCCCTCTGATTTAGTCTTTTTCGCTTTTATAGCTGCATTTACGTAGTTTTCCGTTGATTCTGACTTTGCATGTGCACTCTTTCCTTGCCTGAATTTTCCACTGCTTGACTGGAGTCCTATCGTGATACACGTCATTGCATTTTCTTTTAGGTATTTTGCACTTCTTCCAACTCTCTTGTCATACTCTTTCAGCTTAACATTTAGTTCCTAATTTTGTTTTGAAGTTGTCTTTCCTGGCATTACTCCATTTTTATTGTGTCTTCCCTAATAAACATGTTTTGTGGCTTCCAAATACTTCGAAGCCGACAAACTTTCTTGCTGTTTTGCGTTTGTAATAATGTTGGAAGAATTACTGGCAATGTAAAAGGACAAGTGCAACTAATGCGACATTATTATCGTGGCAACGTTTCGCTCTCCAGGAGCTTTGTCAAGCCGTTACAACAATACAGGGACGCACAGAGTATATATATATATATATATATATATATATATATATTTATGTCGTGCCGAATAGGTAAAATTGGTCAATTAGCAACAACTCATTTAAAATTAAATCCTTTCTAAAATTTTCTCTTAAATGTTTAAAGATAATTTTTTTCATTTATGTTAATGTAAAAGTTAATAATTTTGTACCAAAAGAACCTTAGAAAACTTACCTAACCTTATTATAACAAGCGCAATTTAATTTAGCCTAATCCAACTAAATATATTCTAGATAAGTTTACAATAATTTAATAATAAACGAACACAATGAAATATATTTTTTTCGTTAGGTTCAGAATGATTATTGTCTTATTCGGCAAGAATAGTTTTACCCATTCGGCACGACATATATATATATATATAATATATATATATATATATATATATATATATATATATATATATATATATATATATATATATATATATATATATATTCCCCTGTAATGTTTTTGCGTTTGTTCGCAATATGTGTTTGTCAGAGGAAGGTGTGAGTGGCTAGGTGAGGCTCAGCCAAACATTCTTTGCATGTTTTTATTTAGTGCGTGACTGAGTGCGCAGGGACGTGCGTGTGTTACACTACGTTAATTAAAAATTCCTCTTAAGATGTCGCAATAATTCTCGCCTCGTTTTACACGACTAATTACCTGGAGCTTTAACGAGCACCCCGGCTGCTTGTACCACTAGAAAAGACTAACTAGAGTCTGGCTACTAGCAAGCACTAACTACAGTCTGGCTACTAGTCTTACTACTAGCAAACGCCAAGTCTTATCACCAACAGACATTAACTACTTTCTTACCACTAGAAAACAAAGTAATCACAGTCTTACCACTAGTAAACATTACTGCCTTTACCACTAGCAAAATGAAAATGAATTCTTAAAACAGCTTAGATATGACAATAAAAAAAAATATTTAAAACAATACAGAAAGCAGCCAATAAAAGTCTTTCCTTAAACAACAAACTATATTCCAGATATCAATAATACCAATAATAAAGTATTCCCCACAGGTAATAAAATACTGATAACCGAAGGGGAAAAAAATAAGGTCATCTAAAAGGCCGAGAAAGTAATTTTACAAGATCTGCACAACGGGAGGACGGGTAATCTAGTTAATGGACTACACTGTGAGGTCCGCCGTGCCAACCTTATTTTCATTCTGAATTAAGTTTTTTTTTTTTTACTTCACAGATAAGAACTGGCAAACAAGTCATTCATATCGTGCCACGATTTTGCAAAAGGCCAATTTGCATCAGAGAGTAATCTTCGTCTTCGTGAATACTTTTTTTGGGGGGATCTAGTTGGATAATCTCTCTCTTGTTGCCGTCACTTCAAGTGATTACAGTCGTTAATGACGGCAATTAGGAACGCGAGTTAAATCTAACAGCGTAAATTACCTTCACCGTCGTTATTATTTTTTTAAACTTGAGTTTTGTTGAGTCATGCGTCTACACGCACGGATGGTAAGCACTGAGACATGTCTAGAAGAAACGTTATCATATTTTCACATAATTAACTGTATTATGCACTGAGACATACGCTTCAAGTAAACACTATCGTATTTTCACATGTTTAACTGTATTACGCCATAAGACATATGTCTTAAATTCTATCATACCTTCACATAAGTGTGTTAAGCGTCTGCCAGTCTTTTATCATTATGTCTAGAAATAGATGATGCAGGTTTATGTCTACAAATTTCACCCATGCAGTGTTTTCAGTCTTAAAAATTCCTGTCGCGACATATTTACGTCTGAATTTCCACCTGTTTTCTGCCTGATTGCAAAGGTCGTGGAGTATTTTCTGCAAGACTGAGTCAAGCCAGTCAAGCAGTCAAGAGTCCAAGTAAAAATTTAGTAGTGGTGAGCTTACACTGTGTTAAACATTAAATATAGTAGGGGGAGCTTACACTGTGTTGAACATTAAATATAGTAGGGGGAGCTTACACTGTGTTGAACATTAAATATAGTAGGGGGAGCTTACACTGTGTTGAACATTAAATATAGTAGGGGGAGCTTACACTGTGTTGAACATTAAATATAGTAGGGGGAGCTTACACTGTGTTGAACATTAAATATAGTAGGGGGAGCTTACACTGTGTTGAACATTAAATATAGTAAGGGGAGCTTACACTGTGCTGAACATTAAATATAGTAGGGGGAGCTTACACTGTGCTGAACATTAAATATAGTAGGGGGAGCTTACACTGTGTTGAACATTAAATATAGTAAGGGGAGCTTACACTGTGCTGAACATTAAATATAGTAGGGGGAGCTTACACTGTGTTGAACATTAAATATAGTAGGGGGAGCTTACACTGTGTTGAACATTAAATATAGTAGGGGGAGCTTACACTGTGTTGAACATTAAATATAGTAGGGGGAGCTTACACTGTGTTGAACATTAAATATAGTAGGGGGAGCTTACACTGTGTTGAACATTAAATATAGTAGGGGGAGCTTACACTGTGTTGAACATTAAATATAGTAGGGGGAGCTTACACTGTGTTGAACATTAAATATAGTTGGGGGAGCTTACACTGTGTTGAACATTAAATATAGTAGGGGGAGCTTACACTGTGTTGAACATTAAATATAGTAGGGGGAGCTTACACTGTGTTGAACATTAAATATAGTAGGGGGAGCTTACACTGTGTTGAACATTAAATATAGTAGGGGGAGCTTACACTGTGTTGAACATTAACTATAGTAGGGGGAGCTTACACTGTGTTGAACATTAAATATAGTAGGGGGAGCTTACACTGTGTTGAACATTAAATATAGTAAGGGGAGCTTACACTGTGCTGAACATTAAATATAGTAGGGGGAGCTTACACTGTGCTGAACATTAAATATAGTAGGGGGAGCTTACACTGTGTTGAACATTAAATATAGTAGGGGGAGCTTACACTGTGCTGAACATTAAATATAGTAGGGGGAGCTTACACTGTGTTGAACATTAAATATAGTAGGGGGAGCTTACACTGTGTTGAACATTAAATATAGTAGGGGGAGCTTACACTGTGTTGAACATTAAATATAGTAGGGGGAGCTTACACTGTGTTGAACATTAAATATAGTAGGGGGAGCTTACACTGTGTTGAACATTAAATATAGTAGGGGGAGCTTACACTGTGTTGAACATTAAATATAGTAAGGGGAGCTTACACTGTGCTGAACATTAAATATAGTAGGGGGAGCTTACACTGTGTTGAACATTAAATATAGTAGGGGGAGCTTACACTGTGTTGAACATTAAATATAGTAGGGGGAGCTTACACTGTGTTGAACATTAAATATAGTAGGGGGAGCTTACACTGTGTTGAACATTAAATATAGTAGGGGGAGCTTACAGTGTGTATTGAACATTATAGTAGGGGGAGCTTACACTGTGTATTGAACTCTAAACTCTTTGCCCACTGTGCCAATATACCGAGGTGTAGTTGTGTCCAGCAAGTTTCATTACATGGTGTAGTTGTGTCCAGCAGGTTTCATTACATGGTGTAGTTGTGTCCAGCAAGTTTCATTACATGGTGTAGTTGTGTCAAGCAAGTTTCATTACATGGTATAGTTGTGTCCAGCAAGTTTCATTACATGGTGTAGTTGTGTCCAGCAAGTTTCATTACATGGTGTAGTTGTGTCCAGCAAGTTTCATTTCATGGTGTAGTTGTGTCCAGCAAGTTTCATTACATGGTGTAGTTGTGTCCAGCAAGTTTCATTACATGGTGTAGTTGTGTCCAGCAAGTTTCATTACATGGTGTAGTTGTGTCCAGCAAGTTTCATTACATGGTGTAGTTGTGTCCAGCAAGTTTCATTACATGGTGTAGTTGTGTCCAGCAAGTTTCATTACATGGTGTAGTTGTGTCCAGCAAGTTTCATTACATGGTGTAGTTGTGTCCAGCAGGTTTCATTACATGGTATAGTTGTGTCCAGCAAGTTTCATTACAGTGTAGCAAGTCATTACATGGTATAGTTGTGTCCAGCAAGTTTCATTACATGGTGTAGTTGTGTCCAGCAAGTTTCATTACATGGTGTAGTTGTGTCCAGCAAGTTTCATTACATGGTGTAGTTGTGTCCAGCAAGTTTCATTACATGGTGTAGTTGTGTCCAGCAAGTTTCATTTCATGGTGTAGTTGTGTCCAGCAAGTTTCATTACATGGTGTAGTGTCCAGCAAGTTTCATTACATGGTGTAGTTGTGTCCAGCAAGTTTCATTACATGGTGTAGTTGTGTCCAGCAAGTTTCATTACATGGTGTAGTTGTGTCCAGCAAGTTTCATTACATGGTGTAGTTGTGTCCAGCAAGTTTCATTTCATGGTGTAGTTGTGTCCAGCAAGTTTCATTACATGGTGTAGTTGTGTCCAGCAAGTTTCATTTCATGGTGTAGTTGTGTCCAGCAAGTTTCATTACATGGTGTAGTTGTGTCCAGCAAGTTTCATTTCATGGTGTAGTTGTGTCCAGCAAGTTTCATTACATGGTGTAGTTGTGTCCAGCAAGTTTCATTTCATGGTGTAGTTGTGTCCAGCAAGTTTCATTTCATGGTGTAGTTGTGTCCAGCAAGTTTCATTACAGTAATCGTATGTAATATCTACTTCAACTCTCTTTGGTATTTAAGTCACTTCAGGACTCGACTGAAGAAGCCTGCTGAGCAAGAGAAAAAGTTTCAGAAACCAAGATACCAAAGTGTTGCACATGTATCTTTTTCCTGTATTAAATACTTTCGTTACAAAAGTTATGTGAACCTTGTACAAAGATAGTGTACAGAGCTCACACCTGGAGCCGAACACTGGTAAAAGTTGTGTACGAAGATAATGTCCAAAACTCACACCACCAGCGCTGCACTAGTGTCAATATTGCCGACCAAACACCTCTATCAAAAAAAAAAAAAAATTTTTAGATGACATCTTGTTCTTGAAACCAAAAAAAAAAAATCATCGTGATTTTCTTCCAGATAACTCATAGCTCAAGGTGTAACACTGAATTATTTTCCGTTTGGAGACAGATTCTTTGAGACGGGGTTGAAAAAAAAATCGAGCAAGCTAGTGGTGCGAAAAACAGTATATTCCTGCCTCCAGCTGCTGCTGTTGCTCCCTCCACTAGCTATTGAATACTCAAGAGTACACTGCCATCTCTTGTGTTTCTAATACCTGCCATCCGCACACCACAGGTTCTTTCTTACCAAGGTTATTTGTAGTAATATTGTGGTGTGTGAGATCCTGAAGATGCTTGAAGTGACAGCCAACACACTCCAGCCCTTAATGGCCAAGATTTTTTAATAATACTTTCTAATATACACCAATATATATATATATATATATATATATATATATATATATATATATATATATATATATATATATATGTCGTGCCGATTAGGTAAAACTGGTCAATTAGCAAGAACTCATCTAAAATTAAGTCCTTTCTAAAATTTTCTCTTATACGTTTAAAGATATCTTTTTTTCATTTATGTTAATGTAAGAATTTATAATTTTGTACCAAGAGAAACTTTGAAAACCTACCTAACCTTATTACAACAAGCGCAATTTAATTTAGCCTAACCCAACTAAATATATTTTAGATACGTTAACATTAATTTAATAATAAACAAACACAATGAAATATATTTTTTTCGTTATGTTCAGAATGATTTTGGCGAAATTATTGCATACACAAATTTTCACTTGTCTTATATGGCAAGGTGAGTGTGTGTGTGTGTACTCACCTAGTTGTGGTTGCAGGGGTCGAGTCACAGCTCCTGGCCCCGCAGTGTGTGTCGTGCCGAATAGGTAAAACTTGTGATTTTGGCTTAAATAGCAACGCTCTTCTTGCCGAATAAGGCAATCGAAAACTTGTGTATGCACTAATCAATAATTTCGCAAAAATTATTCTGAACCTAACGAAACAAAATATATTTCATTGTTTTTGTTTATTATTAAATTATTGTAAACTTATCTAAAATATATTTAGTTGGATTAGGCTAAATTAAATTGCGCTTGTTATAATAAGGTTAGGTAAGTTTTCTAAGGTTCTTTTGGTACAAAATTATTAACTTTTACATTAACATAAATGAAAAAAAATATATCTTTAAGCGTAAAGTTCTTGCTAATTGACCAATTTTACCTATTCGGCACGACATATATATATATATATATATATATGATAAATGGTTTTGAAAACAGACAAGTTGAAGATTGAGACACTTATGCAACATATGGAAATCTTTATTAAGGCGAAAAGTTTCCTTAATAAAGAATCCCATATGTTGCATAAGTGTCTCAATCGTATAGTATATATATGTATGCAAGACAAGCCATAGGGGTGGAAATCTTTACCTCAAGTACTTTCACACTTCTCAGTGAATCATCAGGAGCTGTGCAATGTTGCAAAGGCAACAACAAGAGAAGTAACCTAGCTGGCTGGTTCCACACTACCACTCTCTGAAAACTTACCTTACTTCTCATGTTGTTGCCCTTGCAACATTGCACAGCTTCTGATGTTTCTTGTCTTGCATTGTTAACATTGCCTGTCTGCGTTTGTTTTGCATATATATATATATATATATATATATATATATATATATATATATATATATATATATATATATTCCTCTCACGTGCATTCTCTACTGACTTTCGCCTATTGACTTGAAGAATCATTATCTTTAATGCCAATATCTACCTGACTTTAATGCATATACCACGTGGGCAACAAGTTGTCTTTCAATATAGGTATCTACTGTCTGAAACGACCCATACAGTTTACCGCTTTTTTAAATTAGTAATAATAAAAATAGCTATTAAAGAGGAAGCAAAAAATAAAGGTAAAAAAAGCCCTTCACAATCCCTTAAAGCAACCTATGGCGCATACGCCAAAAGTGGCGCATTGCGCCCTAGTGATAATAATAAAAAAAACTCCTCATACAAAAATTATTAACCAATAACCGATTTGTAGAAAAAAATTATAAGAGAAATTCAAGTAAGTTAGGTGGTCCTCTAGTAATATATCACTGCATTATAAGTCACTGTGTGGAAAAACTTTAAATTTGCAGCATGTTATGCTACGGCTTGTGAAATGCACGAATAAAATTAGAGCAAGAGGATTAAACAGAAGAGAACTAAGAGAATATTGTGAATTGTTAGATTTGGAATGTGATCTGATCCTTGAGTGTGAGGTGCGCTGGCTTTCTACACGACAGGTTCTCAGTAGATTTTGACAACTGAAAAATAGTGTTCATAATTTTCTAGAAAAAAATAATGAGGTGCCTGTGGCTATTTCATTTAGCATTTTTAGTTGATGTTACCAGCCATCTTAATTATCTAAATTTGAAGCTGCAGTGCAAGAACAAATTGTTTCCTAGATTAGTAAATGATATCAGTGCATTCAAGATGAAGTTAAAACTGTTTATCTCTCTGTTAGAAAGTTAGAATTTGAGCAGGTTTCTAAATTTACAAGAAGAGAGTGAATGTGCCGAAGATAACCACAATTTTTCAGAACATGTTGAAAAAAATCAGATTAATACAAGAGTCATTTAAAAGTCGTTTTAGTGATTTTGCTAAAGAAGAAGACTGCAAACCTGCATTCATAAACCCATTTTCCAGAACTAAACAAATTTGCCCAGAGTTATGTCTGTCGTTTCGGAACAACGTACAGATGCGAACAAGCATTTTCATCCCTGAAATTATTAAAAACAAAACTGAGGTCGCGATTGACTGATTCAAATTTGAAAAAATCTCTGCTGCTCTCAGTAACTATTTTAACTCCAAACATTGTAAGTTTGGCGAAATCAAAGCAGACTCCAAAGTCTCAATAAAATAATGTTTATCTTGTCTTTATATTAAATAATTTTATGCAAAAATACTAAATATGTCCATATTAACATATTTTTAAAGAATTGAATGGAGGTACAATTATCATATGGCGAATCTGAAGTAGAGCATGACAAAAATGGCGCATGGAATGCAAAAGGTTAGCCACATCTGCCTTAAAGAATGTAAAAAATAAGCAGAAAGTCGAGGCAGGGGAGGGGGAGGGTAGGGAAGACAGAGGCAGGGCAGGACAGAAAGGCAGGCCAAGCAAGAGAGACAGGCTAGACAGGGTAGGACGGGGCAAAGAGGTAAGCCAGGCCAGAGAGGGACGCCAGGACAGGCTAGGCCAAGCAGGTGGGTAGGTAGGCGAGGCAGGCAGGCCAGGTATGCAGACTAGACAGGCAGGCAGGAAGAATGAGAGCCCAGAAAAAATATATAAAAAAAATAGTAGGTCACCCTGACAGAGCACAGGAATATAGAGGATTAATTTTAAGCTTCGAAAAAAAAATCGTAAAAACGAAATTTTGCTTTTCTGCACTTGACATCTGTGATCAGAAAAACACACACACGCACGCACGCACACACGCACACACATAGACACGCACGCACACACACAAACAAGTATCTGCGAGCGCGCGGATGGGATAGGGAATACCAGGCCAGGAGGAAGTCTATCTGACAAGCCGCAAGTTGAGGGGCGAGACCAGGAACTAGGACTCAACCCCTACAACCACATATAGATGATTATAAATAGGATCTGAGACAATGAGAAAATAATTGAAGTTAAATAGGCTCATGAGTCACAGGAACATCAGGAACTACTTCTTCAGCTATGCCCCAGTCAGAAAGAGGAACCCCTGAAAAGAGGTCATTTTACCTGTGACCTGGCCTGTATCTGTGATCAGATTCGTGGGCTTTGTTTACCTCCTGTTAACCTCTTGATGAACCAAAGTTGCGTACCGCAGGACCACATATACAATACAACATGGCTGATTCAACACTGCTCAAATACTAATTATTCTTGCAACAGAGTTTCTGATATCTGTTGGTAGTGTGTTGAAGAGTCTTGGGTCACATATGTTAACACAGTGTTTAGTAATTATATAATTATACTCGTGACCTTTCCGCTCTTCGCTGGCTTTATTCCACACTTTCTTCTTATTTTTCGCTCTAGTAAGACACCATACACAGTTTGAAGGTTAGGTACTACAGGTCCTATAAGCAAGTAATCAGTGAACCAGGAGTATGCAGATGAAACACAGAGCCAGGACCTGGGACTTGAGCCTACAACCATAATTGAGTACACACATACCCACACCCGCGCACACACACACGCACACACACACACGCACACACACACACACACACACGCACACACACACACACACGCACGCACACACACACACACACACGCACACACAAGTGCTGGATGAAATACACACAACCGAGGAGGAGGTGAAGAAGCTGCTATGTGAACTCGATACCTCAAAAGCGGTGGGACCGGACAACATTTCTCCTTGGGTCCTTAGAGAGGGAGCAGAGATGTTGTGTGTGCCACTAACACAAATCTTCAACACATCCATTGAAACTGGGCAACTACCTGAGGCGTGGAAGATGGCAAATGTAGTCCCAATTTTTAAGAAAGGAGACAGACACGAGGCATTAAACTACAGACCTGTGTCACTGACGTGTATAGTATGCAAAGTCATGGAGAAGATCATCAGGAGGAGAGTGGTGGAGTACCTAGAAAGACACAAGCTTATAAACGACAACCAGCACGGTTATAGGGAAGGAAAATCCTGTGTCACAAACCTACTGGAGTTTTATGACAAGGTAACAGAAGTAAGACACGAGAGAGAGGGGTGGATAGACTGCATTTTTTTGGACTGCAAGAAGGCGTTCGACACAGTTCCTCACAAGAGGTTAATGCAAAAGCTAGAGGATCAGGCACACGTAACAGGAAAAGCACTGCAATGGATCAGAGAATATCTGACAGGGAGGCAACAACGAGTCATGGTACGTGACGAGATGTCAGAGTGGGCACCTGTGACGAGTGGAGTTCCACAAGGGTCAGTCCTAGGACCTGTACTGTTTTTGGTATATGTGAATGACATAACGGAAGGGATAGACTCAGAAGTGTCCCTGTTTGCAGATGATGTGAAGTTAATGAGAAGAATCAAATCAGTCGAGGATCAGGCAGGACTACAAAGAGACCTGGACAGGCTGCAAGCCTGGTCCAGTAACTGGCTCCTTGAATTTAACCCTGCCAAATGGAAAGTCATGAATATCGGGGAAGTGCAAAGAAGACCGCAGACAGAGTATAGTCTAGGTGGCAAAAGACTGCAAACCTCACTCAAAGAAAAAGATCTTGGGGTGAGTATAATACCGAGCACATCTCCTGAGGCACACATCAATCAGATAACTGCTGCAGCATACGGGCGGCTGGCAAACCTAAGAATAGCGTTCCAATACCTCACTAAGGAATCCTTCAAGAGACTGTACACCATATACGTCAGGCCCATACTGGAGTATGCAGCACCAGTTTGGAACCCACACCTGGTCAAGCACGTCAAGAAATTAGAGAAAGTGCAAAGGTTTGCAACAAGACTAGGCCCAGAGCTAAGGGAAATGTCCTACGAAGAAAGGTTAAGGGAAATCGGCCTGACGACACTAGAGGACAGGAGGGTTAGGGGAGACATGATAACGACATATAAAATACTGCGAGGAATAGATAAGGTGGACAGAGACAAGATGTTCCAGAGAGGGGACACAGAAACAAGGGGTCACAATTGGAAGTTGAAGACTCCTATGAGTCAAAGGGATGTTAGGAAGTATTTCTTCAGTCATAGAGTTGTCAGGAAGTGGAATAGCTTAGAAAGCGACATAGTGGAGGCAGGAACCATACATAGTTTTAAGACTAGGTTTGATAAAGCTCATGGAGCAGGGAGAGAGAGGACCTAGTAGCAATCAGTGAAGAGGCGGGGCCAGGAGCTATGAATCGACCCCTGCAACCACAAATAGGTGAGTACAAATAGGTGAGTACACACACACACACACACGCACACACACACACACACACACACACACACACACACACACGACGTCAATAAAAACTCAAAATGTAAATTATCCGCCATTAAGGGCAATTTTTAGAAAATGAAACCTGCCATTTACCTGGGAAGTCTGACACTGGTCACGGCTCAATGTCAGCACTCGCACTCAACCAAGCCTCACCCACACGAGTGTCAGCACTCACACTCAACCAAGCCTCACCCACACGAGTGTCAGCACTCACACTCAACCAAGCCTCACTCACACGAGTGTCAGCACTCACACTCAAGCCTCACCCACACGAGTGTCAGCACTCACACTCAAGCCTCACCCACACGAGTGTCAGCACTCACACTCAAGCCTCACCCACACGAGTGTCAGCACTCACACTCATGCCTCACCCACACGAGTGTCAGCACTCACACTCAACCAAGCCTCACTCACACGAGTGTCAGCACTCACACTCAAGCCTCACCCACACGAGTGTCAGCACTCACACTCAAGCCTCACCCACACGAGTGTCAGCACTCACACTCAACCAAGCCTCACCCACACGAGTGTCAGCACTCACACTCAACCAATCCTCACTCACACGAGTGTCAGCACTCACACTCAACCAAGCTTCACTCACACTCAACCAAGCTTCACTCTCACTCACACTCAACCAAGCCTCACTCACACGAGTGTCAGCACTCACACTCAACCAAGCCTCACTCACACGAGTGTCAGCACTCACACTCAACCAATCCTCACTCACACGAGTGTCAGCACTCACACTCAACCAATCCTCACTCACACGAGTGTCAGCACTCACACTCAACCAAGCTTCACTCACACTCAACCAAGCTTCACTCACACTCAACCAAGCTTCACTCACACTCAACCAAGCTTCACTCACACTCAACCAAGCTTCACTCACACGAGTGTCAGCACTCACACTCAACCAATCCTCACTCACACGAGTGTCAGCACTCACACTCAACCAAGCCTCAATCACACGAGTGTCAGCACTCACACTCAAGCCTCACCCACACGAGTGTCAGCACTCCCACTCAAGCCTCACCCACACGAGTGTCAGCACTCACACTCAAGCCTCACTCACACGAGTGTCAGCACTCACACTCAAGCCTCACCCACACGAGTGTCAGCACTCACACTCAAGCCTCACTCACACGAGTGTCAGCACTCACACTCAAGCCTCACCCACACGAATGTCAGCACTCACACTCAACCAAGCCTCACCCACACGAGTGTCAGCACTCACACTCAAGCCTCACCCACACGAGTGTCAGCACTCACACTCAAGCCTCACCCACACGAGTGTCAGCACTCACACTCAAGCCTCACCCACACGAGTGTCAGCACTCACACTCAAGCCTCACCCACACGCTCTTCAACCACTTTCCATGGTGTTCAACATGTTCCATCAATACAGTGTTGGTTAATATAGTACAACAGTGTTGGTTATGTTGCAACACAATGTTGGTTAACGTATTGCAACAAAGTATTGGTTAATATGTTGCAGCAATGTTACTCACGAAATCGTAATGCCACGGGTGGGGTTCGAACCCGCGGTGAGAGAGTCTCAAAACTCCAGACCGTCGCGTAAGTCACTGGGCCAGGTAGCACAGTGGTGCCTATGCTAACCTTCCTATGGTGTAGAAATATACCTAGTTGGATGAATCTTATTGAAGCTAGCTGGCCCAGTGGCTTACGCGACGGTCTGGAGTTTTGAGACTCTCCGACCGCGGGTTCGAACCCCACCCGTGGTATGGTTTGCAGCAATGTTGGTTTACATGTTGCAACAGTTATGATAAACATGTTACACAACACAATGGTGTTAAAAATGTTGCAACTGATCAAATACTTGATTAGATAGTTGCGTTACATTCCAGAGAGGGGAAGGAACGGTCACCATCCCCTCCCTGACATATTCCCCATCTTCCCCAACTCATCACCCACTTTCCCCTCGTTACCTTCTCCTACTAATACCTGGTTATCTATATTTTGGGAAAATTTGGCCAACCAGTGGCTTCATTAATCCAATACAGAGAAAAAAAGGTGGAAGACGTGAAAAAATCTGAGGAAGTCAGTCCCTCTACCTAGAGATGTGTTCAGTCTATCAACCTTGATCAAAATACTGGATATACACTGGATGGGGGAAGGGGCTTATGTACTGGGCGATGAGTAGAGTCCACTAGAGGAACTAGGTCTTGCCAATTGGTTAATCAAGTTTTTGCAGAAGAATTCTCTGTACTATGACAAATGCAGGTAATATTAAAAGACTATGCACCTCGCCATATAGGAAGGTCACCAGTAAGAGAATAATTCAATAAAGACATTTAAGGAATAAAATATATACTTGATGTTTATTTTTTGAGTTCCTGACCATTCCCACCACCAGTATTATTTATAGTTCTTGCAAACAACTTTGCCAGACATATGAATAGATTAAGATTACTATAATTATTATTATAATCATAACTAAGTGCTAAACCACAAAGGCCATACAGCGCTGCTAGAATATATTACGAGACACCAAGATTACTCTCATTGGCTACAGCTTATACTCGCATACAGAGGACACAACTCTAGCATGTGTAAATCATCTGAAAGATCATGAGGGACTGACCTCCAAATCTGGGTGTAGTTACACGATAAGCTAGCTTGGAACTCGTATCTTCACACTGACTGACTGACCTTTACAAGTGGTGTTTACACCTAGAGTGTCAAAGGGGTATCTCTCCCTACATTCAGGAATGTAGGGACAGATGTAGGGACGTTTTTACGTGTGACGCACGCAACATCAAGATTCCAAGATGTTGTTGTGTCACACAGGTATTATTATTATTATTATTATTTAAAAAATCTGCTATGCCATTTACTTTTCAGAGAACCCTTTCTCTCTCAGTCCTTCCCTCCTCCCTTTCAAATCCTCCACAGGTCATCGTACTGAGTTGCGTCACTGGTCATTATTGGTGCATCATAAACCTAAGTAAGAGATTCTCATACCATCCTCCAGTCTTCCACTCTTTAGGTGCTGTTTATTCTCCTTTGTCGAACTTTATTTATATGGATGATAATAATAATAATAATAATAATAATAATAATAATAATAATAATAATAATAATAAAATAATATTTAATAGTAAATAGGGAAAAGGCTCATATCTAACCAGGACGTCTACCGTCTACTAATCTCACGTCTTCTGTAGCCTAGTCTACCTTCCACTGTATGCCTATTCAACCTCCCTTGCATATTCTTTCCCTGTCTGCCCATCTCCGGTCTGCGGGTCCTTGGACCTCCCTCCCCCTGACGCTGCAGACCAAATTTGTTGAGGACAATGTGGGAGGCAGCATCAAAGGTGACCACCACTCAGGACTGTGAGAGGGCTCTGTCAGCCCTACGCTACACCCGTGACTTAATTAAGGTCAGTCAGGGGACCTGTCAGCCCTACGCTATACCCAAGACTTAATTAAGGTCAGTCGGGGACCTGTCAATCCTACGCTACACCCAAGACTTAATTAAGGTCAGTCAGGGGACCTGTCAGTCCTACGCTACACCCAAGACTTAATTAAGATCAGTCAGGGCAGCCATAATTAAGGTTCCAGAATTAGACTACAGTGAAAGCGATAAACCCATAGGGGTCGTGCAGCGCCTGGGAAATAGAATGTAATCAAGTCTGATCCAAGGAAAGGGAGGCAAACTTTAATTTCTCAAATCGGAAGTCCTTCACCGGCGTGACAAACAGTAATGAAAAGGTTGCCAAAGTGAATCAATAAAGCCCCCCCTCCTCCCCCCCTAGTGGGCGAAACGTCTCTTAATGTTCTGGTTACCGCATCTTTGTCGTTTCACAAAAACAAACTAAATACTTAGACAAATTGGTGTATTAACCTCAACACTTGTCAATGTGATCTGACTGAGAACTTCAGCAGACCTCCATATAGGTCCTCTTCAGCAGACCTTCATATAGGTCATCTTCAGCAGACCTTCATATAGGTCCTCTTCAGCAGACCTCCATATAGGTCCTCTTCAGCAGAACTCCATATAGGTCCTCTTCAGCAGACCTCCATATAGGTCCTCTTCAGCAGACCTCCATATAGGTCCTCTTCAGCAGACCTCCATATAGGTCCTCTTCGGCAGACCTCCATATAGGTCCTCTTCAGACCTCCATATAGGTCCTCTTCAGACCTCCATATAGGTCCTCTTCAGCAAACCTCCATACAGGTCCTCTTCAGCAGACCTCCATATAGGTTCTCTTCGGCAGACCTCCATATAGGTCCTCTTCGGCAGACCTCCATATAGGTCCTCTCCAGCAGACCTCCATATAGGTCCTCTCCAGCAGACCTCCGAGGTCCTCTCCAGCAGACCTACGACGTCCTCTGCAGCAGACCTACGAGGCCCTCTCAAACCTACGAGGTCCTCTCCAGCAGACCTACGAGGTCCTCTCAGGCAGACCTACGAGGTCCTCTCAGGCAGACCTACGAGGTCCTCTCAGGCAGACCTACGAGGTCCTCTCAGGCAGACCTCGAGGTCCTCTCAGGCAGACCTCGAGGTCCTCTCAGGCAGACCTACGAGGTCCTCTCAGGCAGACCTACGAGGTCCTCTCAGGCAGACCTACGAGGTCCTCTCAGGCAGACCTACGAGGTCCTCTCAGGCAGACCTACGAGGTCCTCTCAGGCAGACCTACGAGGTCCTCTCAGGCAGACCTACGAGGTCCTCTCAGGCAGACATACGAGGTCCTCTCAGGCAGACCTTCGAGGTCCTCTCAGGCAGACATACGAGGTCCTCTCAGGCAGACCTTCGAGGTCCTCTCAGGCAGACATACGAGGTCCTCTCAGGCAGACCTTCGAGGTCCTCTCAGGCAGACATACGAGGTCCTCTCAGGCAGACCTTCGAGGTCCTCTCAGGCAGACATACGAGGTCCTCTCAGACAGATCTCTAACAGAGACCATCCATCTCAGAGGTAGACATAAACTTTCCAGTTGCTACTAACCAAAATATCTTTTGAAGAAGAAACTCATTTACAGACACGTCAAAAAAAAAAAAAGAGGAGAGGTAACCTCGTGAACTAACAAACCAAAATCCAGAGACAAGTAAAAAAAAAAAAAAAGCGAACCTTGAAAATTAAATTAAATTAGCACACTTTTGGAAAGACAGCGATTGAATGAAAGACTGTGAATGTATTTTCTTCTCTGGGTCACCCTGCCTTGGCGGGGAGACGGCCGTTAAATACATATCTGCTTAAATGTAACTCAGGACAACTCAATGATTCTGATCAAGAAATTTTCACGCGAGAATATACAACTGAAATACCAGAAATTCATTATACAGAACCTGATAAAAGTGAACTACAAAAAAACAGTATCGACAGGATTCTTACACATGTATTCAGATTAAATTCGAAGACGTAAGTAGAACCAGATTTACCGTTTTCACAGGTTCTTAAAAAAACGCAAAGAACTCAACGAACTATCATCAGAGTTCTCTGATAAATAACTGCAATGTGAGAGAGTACTTACAAGACGGGAGAGAGATCTTGAAGTTTGAATTACTGTCCCATCAGCCTAACCTTGGTAATGGGTAAATAACTGAAACCAGGAAACCAACCTGGGATCAACGCCCCTCGTGACCTGTCTCCAGACCAGGCCCCAACATGGCTATTGGCTAGCGCTAGCCACACGCACTCCAACGGACGCACCATTGGCCAGCTGAGGGTACATCACGTGTGACAGTGATTGTAAATCACGTATGACATTGATTGTACATCACGTATGTCAGTGATTGTACATCACGTATGTCAGTGATTGTACATCACGTATGTCAGTGACTGTACATCACGTATGTCAGTGACTGTACATCACGTGTGACAGTGATTGTAAATCACGTATGACAGTGATTGTACATCACGTATGTCAGTGACTGTACATCACGTATGACAGTGACATTATACTGTTGTCGTAGCTTCATTAATCAATCGATCAAGAAGGGAAAAAGTCGCCTCTTTTTTAAAACAGCAGAAACTAGACATCTGGGCGACTTTCCTGGTTATGTCGCTCGCTGACAATGTTTGTCGTTCTGGCTATGTTTGTCGTTCTGGCTATGTTTATTGTTCTGGCTATGTTTATTGTTCTGGCTATGTTTGTTGTTCTGGCTATGTTTGTTGTTCGCTGAATATGTTTGTCGTTCTGGCTATGTTTGTTGTTCTCTGCCTATGTTTGTCGTTCTGGCTATGTTTGTTGTTTGCTGGCTATGTTTGTCTTTTGGTGGCTATATTTGTCGTTCGTTCTCTATGATTGTCGTTCTGAGGCTACATTTATCTACATCTGTATGATGTCCTCTCCTGGCAGCGTGTTCCATCGTTGCCAGTTGTTTGGGTTGTAACTTCCGCTCCTGTGTTGCAGTTCAAAGATTTGTCGTCGTAGGAAAAATTCGAAAAGAAGAAAAAAATCAGTTATATTTTGTAAAAATTTGAGAGGACATATTTTGGAAAAATTCGGGAGGACATTTTAAATCAGGAAAATATTTGTATTATTTTTTTTTTTTGGGGGGGGAGGGGAGGGGGTAGGGGAGGTGAGGGGGGAGGGGAGATTTTTCGAAAGATAACAAATTTTCACTTGGGTTTCATGTGTGTGTGTGTGTGTGTTAGTCACCTATTTGTGGTTGCAGGGGTCGAGCTACAGCTAAGGACCCTACATCTTAGCTGGTCGCTACTAGGTGACAGGGGTCGAGTCACAGTTCCTGGCCCCGCCTCTTCACTGGTCGCTACTAGGTCACTCTTCCTGCTCCATGAGCTTTATCATACCTCTTCTTAAAGCTATGTATGGAGCCTGCCTCCACTACATCGCTTCCTAAACTATTCCACTTCCCGACCACTCTGTGACTGAAGAAATACTTCCTAAAATCTCTGTGATTCATCTGAGTCTTCAACTTGCAACTGTGTCCTCTTGTTGCTGTGTCCCATCTCTGGAACATTCTGTCTCTGTCCACTTTGTCAATTCCTCTCAGTATCTTATATGTTGTTATCATGTCCCCCCAATCTCTCCTGTCCTCCAGTGTCGTCAGGTCGTGTGTGTGTGTGTGTGTGTGTGTGTGTGTTGACTACAATGTCAAAACACTGGTTTAGTCTAAGAATCTTCCTCCCTAACACATTAAGTTGCAAACTACTGCCTCTCACGCTCTTGATGCAATTCTTCACTAGCCTAACATAAGGCACTTCTGAACAACTCTTGAGCGCATCTGGGTGTTCACCTTCCATATATTCACCCTTGTTGTACTCTCACGTATTTAACAAACTTTGTCCACTTATCAATAAACCAAGGTCTCTGGTATGTCGTGTTCATATGCCCCAGTCCCATTCTGTCTGACAACGACATTAATGTTTCTGTAGTCGTTCCGAGGTTTATACGTCTAGCTGTATTTATTTTTTATTAACACATCGACCGTGTCCCACCAAGGCAAGGTGGCCCGAAAAAGAAAAAACTTTCATCATTCACTCCATCACTGTCTTGCCAGAGGCATTATTACACTACAGTTATAAAACTGCAACATTAAACACTCCTCTAGCTGTATATTATTTTTATTTTTATTATTATTATTATTAGTAGTAGTAGTGGTAGTTGTTGTAGTAACAGTAGTAGTAGTAGTAGCAACAGTAGTAGTAGTAGTAACAGCAGCAGCAGTAGCAACAGTAGAAGCAGCAGCAGCAGCAGCAGCAACAGCAGCAGTAGCAGTAGCAACAGTAGAAACAGCAGCAGTAGCAACAGTAGAAGCAGTAGGAGTACTAAATTAATGGGAAAGCGCTAAATCCATAATAATATATGGGCTACATTAGATGTTACCAGTAAAAGTGGCAGCACTTTTCATGTACGCGAGTCTTCAAAGCTACACATGGTACTATATTCGCTTGAATACGAAGAAAATATAACTAATTCCTAGACAACAGAGTGAATGACTTGGCCTCTGACGAAGATTTGATGCTGAAAAGCCTCAAAGTTCTGTATATATCCCTTCCTTCCCCCCCCCCCTCCTTACGATTTATGTGATTAAAAATTCACCAGCATTGCGTGGAAGATGAGGCGTGGAAGAAGGCAAATGTAGTCCCAATTTTTAAGAAAGGAGACAGACACGAGGCATTAAACTACAGACCTGTGTCACTGACGTGTATAGTATGCAAAGTCATGGAGAAGATCATCAGGAGGAGAGTGGTGGAGCACCTAGAAAGACACAAGCTTATAAACGACAACCAGCACGGTTTCAGGGAAGGAAAATCCTGTGTCACAAACCTACTGGAGTTTTATGACAAGGTAACAGAAGTAAGACACGAGAGAGAGGGGTGGATAGACTGCATTTTCTTGGACTGCAAGAAAGCGTTCGACACAGTTCCTCACAAGAGGTTAATGCAAAAGCTAGAGGATCAGGCACACGTAACAGGAAAGGCACTGCAATGGATCAGAGAATATCTGACATGGAGGCAACAACGAGTCATGGTACGTGACGAGGTGTCAAAGTGGGCACCTGTGACGAGTGGGGTTCCACAAGGGTCAGTCCTAGAACCTGTACTGTTTTTGGTATATTTGAATGACATAACGGAAGGGATAGACTCAGAAGTGTCCCTGTTTGCAGATGATGTGAAGTTAATGAGAAGAATTAAATCAGTCGAGGATCAGGCAGGACTACAAAGAGACCTGGACAGGCTACAAGCCTGGTCCAGTAACTGGCTCCTTGAATTTAACCCTGCCAAATGTAAAGTCATGAATATCGGGGAAGGGCAAAGAAGACCGCAGACAGAGTATAGTCTAGGTGGCCAAAGACTGCAAACCTCAGTCAAGGAAAAAGATCTTGGGGTGAGTATAATACCGAGCACATCTCCTGAGGCACACATCAATCAGATAATTGCTGCAGCATACGGGCGGCTGGCAAACCTAAGAATAGCGTACCAATACCTCAGTAAGGAATCGTTCAAGACTCTGTACACCATATACGTCAGGCCCATACTGGAGTATGCAGCACCAGTTTGGAACCCACACCTGGTCAAAGCACGTCAAGAAATTAGAGAAAGTGCAAAGGTTTGCAACAAGACTAGTCCCAGAGCTAAGGGGATTGTCCTACGAAGGAAGGTTAAGGGAAATCGGCCTGACGACACTAGAGGACAGGAGGGTTAGGGAAGACATGATAACGACATATAAAATACTGCGAGGAATAGATATGGTGGACAGAGACAAGATGTTCCAGAGAGGGGACACAGAAACAAGGGGTCACAATTGGAAGTTGAAGACTCCTATGAGTCAAAGGGATGTTAGGAAGTATTTCGTCAGTCATAGAGTTGTTAGGAAGTGGAATAGCCTAGAAAGTGACGTATTGGAGGCAGGAACCATACATAGTTTTAAGACGAGGTTTGATAAAGTTCATGGAGCAGGGAGAGAGAGGACCTAGTAGCAATCAGTGAAGAGGCGGGGCCAGGAGCTATGAATCGACCCCTGCAACCAAAAATAGGTGAGTACAAATAGGTGAGTACACACACACACTACATATATGGAAGAAATCACAATAAAACGCACGATTGCACATACGTAAGCACATGAAAGTGCTCAGGATTTATTTCCCATTTTCACTGCGGTATTTCTACATTATATATATATATAATGTAGAAATACATACATACACGGATAAAGTGTGTCATTTAACATTCTCTTAAGCCAAGTGATTACATGATTATTATGAATATAATTTGTATAATACCTTTCATGTATTATCTTCACAAAGTCTGAACTCCATTTAATTAACTCTGATAAGATGATAATGTTTCTATAAGCGAGACCTTGTCTGATCCTCTTAATATTAAGGTGACATTATTCAAAGTCACCTCAGAAGACCTCTCGCTCTCTCTCTCTCTCTCTCTCTCTCTCTCTCTCTCTCTCTCTCTCACACACACACACACACACACACACACACACACACACACACACACAAGTGCCTTTAACAACCAGTAACTAACACAACAGGCCAAGTAATAACATTATCATATTAAAGAAATTAAGTTATTTAATATTTAACCTTCCTGTGTTATTTGATATCCATTGTGCAATAAGCATTCCCTTTATATATATATATATATATATATATATATCCAGGATTACAAAATGATCTATGGCTTTAGTTGTTTTTAACATGAAAGGTTTGAAAGTTGTAAAGAGACACTGGGTGGATGGTCATGACAGCGGCCTCCGGTAATGTCTGGATGCTTCCACGTTATAACACTGAGCGATATTTAATTTTTCAAATATACGAGAAATGTTAAAATAAGCTACGTATGCCCTAATTATGCTTCACATAAGTCAGAATTAAGTGCTGTATGTCACTGCCCCATACCAATCTCTCTCTCTCTTCCGTCCTATCTAATCCTTTGCTTCAATTCTTTTTCCATCTCATTACCCTCCTTTTTTTCCCCCCACGTCTCTCTCTCCTCTGTCCTCTCCAGCCCTTTTCTTTCTGTCTCTCATTTCCTCTTGCCTCCCCAATACCGCCCCACCCTCCCACATCTCCGGCGAGACACCTTGCTGCCCAGAACTCTGCTGGCTCAGTTCAGCAGACCGCACTGCAGCAGTCTGCAAATTGCACAAAGGTAACAAGTACATATATAAAGATTAGTACCATCATGCCACCGACATATTAAAAAATACAGGAGGGGTAATCTATTGTAACTCAGTCTGCTCTTCAAAATAGACACCGTAAATATCATAACAGATAATAAAAATGACCTTTAAAGTCTTCAGGACAAAGGCCTTCGTATTTCATTTGTCTGGATACCTTACCACATAGGCATCAACTACCTACATGACACTAAAAGAAGCTACATCTTATGAAGGATATCAGCTCTGGTAGACGAGAAAACAGACTTGAGCACTAATATCAAGCACCATGATCTGTCTCGGTCAAAACGTTGTGTGTTTGGCCAACATAAAATATGCACCAGGTAGTGTGACAAAGTGACTGCCAGAATCACGTTGATATAAGGTCACCTGTGACAGCTGTGTCCAACTACAGGTGAGTCTCCCGTCCCTGTCTTAGTACACTGAAGTTTTGTGGGAAGAGACGAGGAGACACGACCTTCACCATTATATAGTTGATTGTCTAGTTGTCAGTGACAGTTCTGGTGTAACGTGGTACTTGGAATTGTGTGAATACTTCATCTACTCCAAGGTGCTGCTTGACGATATCCTCAATGTCCATATTAAATTAATCAAAAGTCATTAGTGATGGAAGTAATTATATATATTGCAAATAAGATCACAGTAAACAGTTGATATCACAATATGCAAAATAACCACTGTGAAAAAGTAGAATTCCAACCGCTTTCGTGATTTCTCACATACAGTTCCTTGATATGAGAAATCACGAAAGCGTTTGAAATTCTACTTTTTCAAAGTTGTTATTCTGCATATTGTGATATCAACGGTTTACTGTGATCTTATTTGCAATATATATATATAGTATATATATATATATATATATATATATATATATATATATATATATATATATATATATATATAGTGCTGCTACGCTATTCTTTATGATAGTTACTCATTGGGAACACCCGCAGTCCGCTTCAATATATATATATATATATATATATATATATATATATATATATATATATATATATATATATATATATATATATATATATATAATATATATATATAATATTAACACATCGGCCGATTCCACCAAGGCAGGGTGGCCCGAAAAGAAAAACTTTCATCATCATTCACTCCATCACTGTCTTGCCAAAGCACCCCTCTGGCAAGACAGTGATAGAGTGAATGATGATGAAGTTTGTTTTTCTTTTCGGGCCACCCTGCCTTGGTGGGAATCAGCCGATGTGTTAATAAAAATACACACACACACACACACATATATATATATATATATATATATATATATATATATATATATATATATATATATATATATATATATATATTGAAGCGGAACTGCGGGTGTTCCCAATGAGTAACTATCATAAAGAATAGCGTAGCAGCACACTGCTGATGTACACAATTTTAAATATGAAAAGCTTGCCCCCACCACCACCACCACCCCCACCACCACCGTCGACATCAGAGCAAGTGCTGTGTTTATATCAACAATGTGCTGTGATGAGGGAGAGTGTGGGAAGTGGGGTGCAGGAAGGAGGGTCATAAGGAGGGAGTGAGTGTGTTGGAGAATGTGGGGAGTGGACAGTGGGAGTACTGTAGAATGTGGGGAGAATGTAGAAGAGTATTGTGAACTGTGAGAGTTAGTGTGTGTGTGTGGGGGGACTGTGTGTGCAAGAGAGGGAGGGAGGGAGAGAGAGAGAGGAAGGGGCAGTGATGGAATCAAAGGGAGACACAAGGAGTGGAGGAAGGAGGGAGGGAAAGACTGCACAAAGAGAATGGGAGACACAAGGAGTGAAGGAAGGAGGGAGGGAGGGAGAGAGAGACTGCACAAAGAGAAAGGGAGACAAGGAGTGAAGGAAGGAGGGAGGGAGGGAGGGAGGGAGGGACTGCACAAAGAGAAAGGGAGACACAAGGAGTGAAGGAAGGAGGGAGGGAGAGAGAGACTGTACAAAGAGAAAGGGAGACACAAGGAGTGGAGGAAGGAGGGAGAGAGAGACTGCACAAAGAGAAAGGGAGACACAAGGAATGAAGGAAGGAGGGAGGGAGGGAGGGAGAGAGAGACTGCACAAAGAGAAAGGAAGACAAGGAGTGAAGGAAGGAGGGAGGGAGGGAGGGAGGGAGGGAGGGAGGGAGAGACTGCACAAAGAGAAAGGGAGACACAAGGAGAGAGGGAGAACTTTCCTGAACTGATTACCTCCCATTCCCCAGACGCTGTATGTCCCTTACGGGTTTAGCGTTTCCCCATGAATAAATTAATGACTGAGACACCCTTGTGAGGCTTCACCCACCAACCCACCAGTACACTGAAGCTTCACCACCCACTCAGCACACTGAGGCTTCACCACCCAGCCAGCACACTGAGGCTTCACCACCCAGCCAGCACACTGAGGCTTCACCACCCAGCCAGCACACTGAGGCTTCACCACCCACCCAGTACACTGAGGCTTCACCACCCACCCAATACACTGAGGCTTCACCACCCACCCAGTAAACTGAGGCTTCACCCACCCAGTACAATGAGGCTTCATCACCCACCCAGCACATTGAGGCTTCACCACCCACCCAGCACACTGAGGCTTCACCACCCACCCAGCACACTGAGGTTTCACCACCCATCCAGTACACTGAGGCTTCACCCATCCAGTACACTGAGGCTTCATCACCCACCCAGTACACTTAGGCTTCACTCATCCAGTACACTTAGGCTTCACCCATCCAGTACACTGAGGTTTCACCACCCATCCAGTACACTGAGGCTTCACCCATCCAGCACACTGAGGCTCCACCACCCACCCAGTACACTGAGGCTTCATCACCCACCCAGCACACTCTGGCTTCACCACCCACCCAGCACACTGAGGCTTCACCACCCACCCAGTACACTGAGGCTTCATCACCCACCCAGCACACTGAGGCTTCACCACCCACCCAGTACACTGAGGCTTCACCACCCACCCAGCACACTGAGGCTTCACCACCCACCCAGCACACTGAGGCTTCACCACCCACCCAGTACACTGAGGCTTCACCACCCACCCAGCACACTGAGGCTTTACCACCCACCCAGTACACTGAGGCTTCACCACCCACCCAGCACACTGAGGCTTCACCACCCACCCAGCACACTGAGGCTTCACCACCCACCCAGTACACTGAGGCTTCACCACCCACCCAGTACACTGAGGCTTCACCCATCCAGTACACTGAGGCTTCACCCATCCAGTACACTGAGGCTTCACCCACCTAGCACACTCAGGCTTCACCGCCCACCCACAACGTTTCGCTCGAACGAATTCATCAAGTTTACCCTTTACCAGGCCACAGATGAAATTTGAGACACTGCAACATTTGCAACCTATATTCTGATAATATAAGCAATTCTAAGACATATTTATTTGTATTCATTTGTCAAGTTTATTTATTTTAGGCGCCTCTTATATACCCTCTATGGCAGATTCAAATATGAGGCACACCTGGCCTGGTAAAGGGTTAAAGCTTCCCTTGACCTTGTTAAAGCTTCCCTTGACCTTGTTAAAGCTTCCCTTGACCTTGTTAAAGCTTCCTTTGATCTTGTTAAAGCGTCCCTAGACCTCGTTAAAGCTCCCCTTGACCTTGTTAAAGCGTCCCCTAACCTTGTTAAAGCGTTCCTTTATCAACATGTCATTAACTGGCGTGTGTGTGTGTGTGTGTTTGTGGATGGGGGGATGTGTTTGTGTGTACTCACCTAATTGTGGTTGCAGGGGTCGAGTCATAGCTCCTGTACTCATCTATTTGTGGTTGCAGGGGTCGAGACTCAGCTCCTGGTCCTGTGTGTGTGTGTGTGTATGTTGTCATGTACTTGTGAACTCATTGCCTTTCCCATCCACCAACACAATGAATTTCAACTATACCCGACGGAAGAGAGAGTAAACACAGCTACCTTTTATTCCCACCATGTAACTATCAGAGTATTATAGCAGCACACTGATGATGTACCCAGTCCCGCTAATATAAAAACAAAAGCACGCTAGGCCCTTCACAGAGCCCTTAAACAGATCAACTCATACAGGAGTTACCACACCCACTCCTGTGAGACGTCAATAATGAACACAGGCCGACTGTGCTCGCTAGACCGAGTCTGAAATCACAGCAAGGTGGTCAGACGTTTGTAGTCTTGGATGAAAACACACGTAAATCCATCTACAATGACAGTTGGTCTCTTACCAGTAGGCTGGGAGGAGACCCGCTGTTCTGGCTGCCCATGGGTTGCAGGGAGACCCACTAGTCTGGCTGCCCATGGGTTGCAGGTATACCGACTAGTCTGGCTGCCCATGGGTTGCAGGGAGACCCACTGGTCTGGCTGCCCATGGGTTGCAGGGAGACCCACTAGTCTGGCTGCCCATGGGTTGCAGGTATACCGACTAGTCTGGCTGCCCATGGGTTGCAGGGAGACCCACTAGTCTGGCTGCCCATGGGTTGCAGGTATACCGACTAGTCTGGCTGCCCATGGGTTGCAGGGAGACCCACTGGTCTGGCTGCCCATGGGTTGCAGGTATACCGACTAGTCTGGCTGCCCATGGGTTGCGGGAAGACCCAATGGTCAAACGGCAATCTCCAGACCACAGAGTGCTAGCCGTGTGTTGTCTTCAGAAGGTAGAATGTCAACAGGTGCCTGGGGAGGGCGGACCGAGGCGTGGTGTGGCAGTAAAAACAATGGCTTCAGAGCCACCCAAATGCTGATCACTCCCACAGTAATGGAATTGTGCCGCGGTGGTAGGGGGAGAGCAACTGACGAGGTAGTCTACACTCCAGGAGGGAAAGGAGGGAAGGAAGGAAGGTAGAAAGGACGGAAAGAGAGTTTACGTACACCAGAGTTGTCATATTGTCAACAGTAACAACCTCTGCTATTGGTATACAGCTTCCACCAATCACGTCCATTATTTGTTAATGGGAAAGGAAGGGATGGGGGTGAGGGCTGGTCATGGTCTTAGGCACCGCTGTTTCTGATGTCTGGTCTGAGACCAGGTAATAATGGAAGAGAACCTGGGGAGGGAGAGAGATTCTTGAGCTTGCCGTGACTGACAAGTGTACTGGGTATTGACACTCGTCCTGAGTGTACACACCGCCACTCGTCCTGAGTGTACACACCGCCACTCGTCCTGAGTGTACACACCGACACTCGTCCTGAGGTGTACACACTGCCACTCGTCCTGAGTGTACACACTGCCACTCGTCCTGAGTGTACACACTGCCACTCGTCCTGTGAGTGTACACACTGCCACTCGTCCTGTGAGTGTACACATTGACATTCGTACTGTGAGTGTACACACTGACATTCGTCCTGTGAGTGTACACACTGACATTCGTACTGTGAGTGTACACACTGACATTCGTCCTGTGAGTGTACACATTGACATTCGTACTGTGAGTGTACACATTGACATTCGTACTGTGAGTGTACACACTGACATTCGTCCTGTGAGTGTACACACTGCCACTCGTCCTGTGAGTGAACATATCACAAAAGCAGTTCATTACAGCCCCTATAGTTGACAGGTCATTAGAGATATCAACACACAAAGTTTTGTTTCGGTGATAGCTGTGTGTGTACTGACCTATTTGTACTCACCTATTTGTGGTTGCAAAGGTCGATTCATAGCTCCTGGGCCCCGCCTCTTCACTGATGGCTACTAGGTCCTCTCTCTCCCTGCTCCATGAAATTTATCAAACCTCGTCTTAAAACTATGTATGGTTCCTGCCTCCACTACTTCACTAGCCAGACTATTCCACTTCC
>WNWK01000729.1:0-272500 GCA_009830355.1 Cherax destructor | reverse complement strand
GCGTATGATAGGGTGGATAGGGGGGCAATGTGGCAGATGTTGCAGGTGTATGGAATAGGAGGTAGGTTACTGAAAGCAGTGAAGAGTTTTTATGAGGATAGTGAGGCTCAAGTTAGAGTGTGTAGGAGGGAAGGGGACTATTTCCCAGTAAAAGTGGGCCTTAGACAAGGATGTGTGATGTCACCGTGGTTGTTCAATATATTTATAGATGAGGTTGTAAGATAAGTGAATGCGAGGGTCTTGGCAAGAGGTGTGGGGTTAAAAGATAAAGAATTAAATACAAAGTGGGAGTTGTCACAGTTGCTTTTTGCTGATGACACTGTGCTTTTGGGAGATTCTGAAGAGAAGTTGCAGAGGTTGGTGGATGAATTTGGTAGGGTGTGTAAAAGAAGAAAATTGAAAGTGAATATAGGAAAGAGTAAGGTGATGAGGATAACAAAAAGATTAGGTGACGAAAGATTGGATATCAGATTGGAGGAAGAGAGTATGGAAGAGGTGAATGTATTCAGATATTTGGGAGTGGACATGTCAGCAGATGGGTCTATGAAGGATGAGGTGAATCATAGAATTGATGAGGGAAAAAGGGTGAGTGGAGCACTTCGGAGTCTGTGGAGACAAAGAACTTTGTCCATGGAAGTAAAGAAGGGAATGCATGAGAGTATAGTTATACCAACACTCTTATATGGGTGTGAAGTATGGGTGATGAATGTTGCAACGAGGAGAAGGCTGGAGGCAGTGGAGATGTCATGTTTGGAGGTCAATGTGTGGTGTGAATATAATGCAGAGAATTCGGAGTTTGGAAATTAGGAGGAGGTGCGGGATTACCAAAACTATTATCCAGAGAGCTGAGGAGGGGTTGTTGAGGTGGTTCGGACATGTAGAGAGAATGGAACGAGACAGAATAACTTCGAGAGTGTATAAATCTGTAGTGGAGGGAAGGCGGGGTAGGGGTCGGCCTAGGAAAGGTTGGAGGGAGGGGGTAAAGGAAGTTTTGTGTGCGAGGGGCTTGGACTTCCAGCAAGCATGTGTGAGCGTATTTGATAGGAGTGAATGGAGACAAATGGTTTCTATTACTTGACATGCTGTTGGAGTGTGAGCAAAGTAACATTTTTGAAGGGATTCAGGGAAACCGGCAGGCCGGACTTGAGTCCTGGAGATGGGAAGTACAGTGTCTGCACTCTGAAGGAGGGGTGTTAATGTTGCAGTTTTATAACTGTAGTGTAAAGCACCCCTCTGGCAAGACAGTGATGGAGTGAATGATGATGAAAGTTTTTCTTTTCGGGCCACCCTGCCTTGGTGGGAATCGACCGATGGTGTTATAATATATATATATATATATATATATATATATATATATATATATATATATATATATATATATATATATATATATATATATATATATATATATATCAACAATGTATCTCTTAAATCTTTTGTACCATATTATGTAATAAAATATACCTATTGGTAAAAAAAAATTAAAAGATGGGGTGGTAGGGGAAGTGGAATATTCAAATGGCTTCAGGAAGAAATCCAAATATTCTTACTTGAAGTCTTTTTATCCACTTCTCCGAGGCTATGGGTCCCACAATTTGTATCAGAGGTGGACCCCATCTTATATATATATGTATATATATATATATTATTGCATCCACGAACAAGTGCTTCTTAGCAAATAACAAACTGCACTGATGCTTTAACACGCCACTCTCGTGGCCCGTCAAGATTCCCAGACGCCCTATGTCACATTGATCAGGTGCCCATTAACACTGGACATGTCATTCTTGATGCGGACACATTCGTGGTTGTGATAAGCTAAGGACTAATTTCATTCTTCTCTCGTTTGGAATACCAGTTACACAAGCGAAATTTAATTTAGCGTAATCTAACTAAATATATTTTATATAATTTAATAATAAACAAACACAATGAAATATTTTTTCGTTAGATACAGAATGATTTTTGCGAAATTACTGCATACACAAATTTTCGCTTGCTCTATTCGGCAAGAAAAGCGTTGCTATTTAAGACAAAATAGCAAGTTTTACTTATTCGGCACGACATATATATATATATACAACAATAAAAATAAGGATAAAATTAAGCAACGAGCATAAACACGCAACAAAAACAAATACAATCCCTTGTTAGAATAGCCAGTAACAATTAAAAACGTCATTAAATCATTAATGTCAAAAGACTCTTACAAAGATTCCCTGTGCGATATGCAAGTAAGAAAATACTGGTGGTGAACAAGTTGAGTACAGCGTCATGAGTAAGGTCGTCCACGGCGAAACAACGTCCACAGTGTACAAGTTGACACACGTCAAACATACCTCTCATTTATCTCTCACTTTGCGATGCTGTTGCAGCGACTGCGTGCACAGTCAACACAGCTGTGGCTCACCAACAACACGGATGTCACCAGAGCCACACAGCTGTGGCTCACCAACAACACGGATGTCACCAGAGCCACACAGCTGTGGCTCATCAACAACACGTCTGTCACCAGAGCCACATAGTTGTGGCTCACCAACAACACGTCTGTCACCAGAGCCACCCACAGCTGTGGCTCACCAACAGCAACACGTCTGTCACCAGAGCCACACAGCTGTGGCTCACCAACAACACGTCTGTCACCAGAGCCACACAGCTGTCGCTCACCAACAACACGTCTGTCACCAGAGCCATCCACAGCTGTGGCTCACCAACAGCAACACGTCTGTCACCAGAGCCACACAGCTGTGGCTCACCAACAACACGTCTGTCACCAGAGCCATCCACAGCTGTGGCTCACCAACAACACGTCTGTCACCAGAGCACAGCGTCTACCACAACGTCTGTCAGGGCCCACAAGCTCGCTCAACAACAAAACGTCTGTCACAAGAGCCACACAGCTGTGGCTCACCAACAACACGTCTGTCACTAGAGCAACACAAGTGTGACTCACCAACAACACGTCTGTCACCAGAGCCACCCACAGAATCTTTGCTCAAAAGAACTAGAACAAAAAAACAGTAGTTGGAATCCATGTGATTGCAATCAAAGCCTCAAGTGATTCGCTCGTTCAGTTATTAATTTCTGAGTTGCTGGCTCTCATTTTTAACGATAATTTTTGTTGGTAAATCAACATTAACGACTATTTGGGTATCCCAGTTTACTGGATACCTATAGATTTTGTTTTTATGTTTATTTTTTTTTTTTTGCTCCACTGCAATAACGAGAATGTGGGTGTCTGGCAGATGATGCTGGCAAGTATAAGAGGGAGGAAACAGACAGAATGCAGAGCAAGTCTTTAGTCTGACGATGTTTCGCCCAGTGTTGAGTTTGATCAAATCATAATGAAACAATAACCTTAACATATATATATATATATATATATATATATATATATATATATATATATATATATATATATATATATATAAACCAGGTAACAATTAAAAAATCGTCCCTTGTTTGAAAAGTTTCCCAGGTTGAGTTTCCAGCAAACTATCCTTCATGAGATGCGTGTAGTGAGTTATGTGAAGCTCCACTTAAACTCTGTAGCACCATCGTCGTTGTGGCACCATCGTAGTGGCCTATCTTTGTGACACCATCGTAGTGGCCTATCTTTGTGACACCATCGTAGTGGCCTATCTTTGTGACACCATCGTAGTGGCCTATCTTTGTGACACCATCGTAGTGGCCTATCTTTGTGACACCATCGTAGTGGCCTATCTTTGTGACACCATCGTAGTGGCCTATCTTTGTGACACCATCGTAGTGGCCTATCTTTGTGACACCATCGTAGTGGCCTATCTTTGTGACACCATCGTAGTGGCCTATCTTTGTGACACCATCGTAGTGGCCTATCTTTGTGACACCATCGTAGTGGCCTATCTTTGTGACACCATCGTAGTGGCCTATCTTTGTGACACCATCGTAGTGGCCTATCTTTGTGGCCCCATCTTTGAGACACCGCCGTGTGGGTTCACCACAACCACCACCATTATCTTCCATTATCTCTGGAGAGCTATCTTTTATCCTGCTATATAACTATCAGGGAGAGAGTGGATAGCAGCACGATTGTGATGTACGTAATTTTGTTTAGTAAATATAACCATGTACTGACTGACTCACTGTGGCATGCCATGAGTACGTTGCACTTTAGTTGACGTTTTCAGACGCCCATATAGGCATGCCCTCCAGACCAATGAACCAGCAGTTAAGAGTATACCAGCCAGGGCCCCACTGCTATGCTAACTGCTGTTTCATCAGCCAATCACGAGAATGCCAATTCTGTTCATGAAGCGATGTCTTGCGCTCGTGGAGGACACTAGGTAGACTTCCTTCTACTCTGGTCGAAAACTGTTCTCATCGTATTTCTTGCTTGCTATTTCCTTGTAAATATTCGCAGTATATACGGTAAATTAATTGTAATATATATATATATATATATATATAAAATATATATATATATATATATATATATATATATATATATATATATATATATATATTTGTATATGTTCGTAATACTCCCTCCCTCTACATACACAAATATATACCCGGCACTATCATCCTTCACATTTACCCCACACCACCAACTCTCTATGACATCACTCACCACCAAATCACCCTATACCACCACCTCTCCTTATCACCAATGACCACCACCTCACCATTTACCACAACCAACCCTCTCCTACGTCACCCTTCACCACTGCCTCACCCTTTACCACCTCCCTACACCTCCATCCATCACCACCACCCTTCAACCACCCGTCACTACTATCCCTCTCCTCCATTATTCACAACCAACACACCCCACCGCAATACTCCAGCCTCATCCTATTGATTTAAAACTGGGATTGTTTCTTGGGCCAAATATCCTTATCATTCTTTAACCAGGAACCACCACGTTGTGGAACCCACTTTTCACCATGCTAATTCTTTCTTTTGTGTCTCCCTCCCACAGATATGACGATGGATTGTTTCATTCTCTAGGTGAACAAGCCACTGCTTCATTCTCTACTGCAGGGAAAGGTGCTGGAAGTGTCTCCCGAGGTGCATAGCTCTCAACATTAGTCTGGAAACAAAAGCGTGCGGTCGACAGTAATGAAGAACAGACACGGAGGCAGAGCGAACTTTCATTTTAAGAAAGTGTTTCGCACTACATATAATCTTGTTCAGCACACTTGTATCTTTGTTCACACACACCTGACAGTGTCACGCCCTTCAAACACTTGCGTAGTTTCTCCTCTTACAACTAGATTCTGCACTGGTGATATTCAGATTATGGCATCTTATGGAGAAGACGTTTCGTGCAGCAGGGACTATGAATTACTGCTTGAGGGACTGACTACCACAAACTCCTTCCACCGTTCTTCTCTGTACTGGACTGAAGAAGCCACTGGCTGGCGAAACGTTTCCTCAATAAAGATTCCCAAATGTTGCACAAGTGTTTCATTCTTCGATTTTTAAAGTCCCTGGTGGACGAAACGTCTTCTCAACATAATGCCATAGACCACATATTTCGTTTTATTAACATACTTTGTCTGAAGAGGATCCCAGAAGGGGATCGAAATATACAGACCAATTAATCCTCTGTATTTCTGCCTCCATCTGGGTTATTACTGAGCATACTTTATCTGTATACAATATCACTGTTACTGAGGCTCTGGAAGCTGCCTCTGTGCCTCGATCTGCTGCAGTGTTGTTGAGGGCAACTTTGTGTTGTGATGAGGTGACGTCTCCAAGCAGGTGTAATTCTCCAGGTAGGACAGTCACGACTGGGTCGAGGGAAGAGCTAGGTTAAAGAAGGCCGGATATTTTTTTTATTTCAAGTCGACAACTGCGAAGGGGTCATCTGATTTTTCTGTACGACGCGCTGATTAAGGTCATACAATTAAATTTAAGTGATAATAATGACTGGCTCACTCCTTTCCCAGCTACCTTCTCTCTCTCTCTCCTTTTCCTTCATTTTCTTTATATCTCTTCCTTTTATCTTACCTTTCCATTTCTTCCCTTCATTTCCCTTTCCATCTCTTTTCTCCCACCCTCTCTCTCCTTCCTCCTCCATCTTTACCTTACGCGCTCTATTTCTCTTCTTCGCCTCTATCTCTGCCTTTCCGCAATACGTTGCTCCCTCCTCTCCACCAGCTTCCACTATGGTACTTCACGAGGTGTTGCTCATCAACATCAGCGTAATAATTCCACAATCAGCGTGCCTCTGGAGTCTTACATAGTGAATGAGCGTGACGTAGCCAGACAAGCCAAGGCAGCAAACACCAGTAGATGCTGATACGATGGAAAATTTAATAAATGAGCAGTGTGCTGCTACCCTCATTCTATATCCCGGTTGCATAGTGGGAACAAAAGCAGCTTGAAGTTTCCTTCTTGTATTCAATCACGCAGGATGGACGTCTTGTATACAATGTTGAATACAGTGTTGAAAAGTGTTCAGCAGCAATGGCAGCTTCAAGGATTTTAAAACCAAAAGGTTTGCCGCGAGGTAGAAAAGGATAGGGAGAGAGCTATACCAAAAGACGGGCAGCAAACGGGAACTTCACTCTCACTGTAAGAACATCACTTCGTCTGAGCTCATTGTTACTAAGTCCAGCACAACAACATTAATGAAATATAGTCTACACCTGCTCCACCTTCACCCTGTTCCTTAGTTGTATGTTTTGTAACAAGATAAAACAAAGATATTGCTAGGTAAGGCTTTTAAATAAGCTGAGGTAGATAACAGCTCTGGGCTTCCAAATAAAGGTAGCAACTTTTAACCTAACCCTGTAAAAAACTGTTAAAAAAATGAAAGCAGAGCAGACGAGGCAGAGGAAAGGCAAGGCAAGGGATAGGTCAGGTTAAATCCTGGTGCTTTCTGTGGCCACCCTCTTCAAGTGTGTGGTGTTTTGACGCGGCTGGAAGTCTCTTGATTCAGTCAGTTAGAACCACCTCTTCCACCGTGTCCTCGACACCCGATTGTCTTCCATCCCCAAAGCACTGTTTATCTCTTACGGAATTATCGCTTCCCCCATGAATATATAATAAGAATGGAACAAGGGGCCACCAACATCATTTATGTTACTGTCTAACAATTACTGTTATGCGAAGAAAAAGAGAAGACGGAAGACACGACACTAAAACAATAACTACACCATGTGAAGAAACAAAAGAAAGGACACAGTAAAACAATAACTACACAATGTGAAGAAAACAGAAGTGAGGGGACACTAAAACAATAACTACACCACCCAGCATTTCCTTTCTTAAAAACAAAAAATAAACACCCAAAGAAGGAAACGCAGTAACAAGGGAGGCAGGACAAAGAGTTTCTAATAACCTTGGGCCTCATTGAGGCCGGAAGCCGGAGACATTCCCCAGCTCCTCCTCAATAATGGCGCATCCCATTACGGCAGGATTAACAGAACACCAAGCTAATTAAGACTAGGGGGATCATTCCACAGTAATGACTGTTGTGGGAACACATGAAGCACACCCAGCCCTTATTACAAATTTCGCCCCAAAAAGACCAACTCTTTTAAACAATACACCTGAGAAAATACTGTCTATAAGTTAGCTTATAGGTTGTATTTTCCACTGAGTACATAAAGTGAGATTGTTGAGGGATATATTTTTAGGCATTGAGAAGTGATAGCAGTTAATTTAATACTGTAGCATAGTATTGAAGAGTTACTTCAATCCTATGCGTTGTGTATCATATAATTTATACTTTCGTTTGTGGGATCCATTGTCGATGTTTGTTACGGCGTCAGCTGAATGAACCAAGACTCAAACTGTTTCAGATTAGAGTATATTGGTATAAATTATAATATGAGAACAAATTAGAATAGACTGGTACGTATACAGTCGTACAAATTATAGCACAGTTGTTCAGATTTAGACTAATTACTGGAACCTCACAAATGACTAAATATGTGGAATGATGACAACAAAATGAGGCATAAAATGAGAACAGTCTTGTAGGAGACGACACACAGTCTTGTAGGGGACGAGACAGTTTTGTAGGAGACGATACAGTCTTGTAGGAGACACTACAGATTTGTAGGTAACGCTACAGTCCTGTAGGTGACGCCTGGCTTCAGTCACCTTGACGTTCTTTGGTCTCTCGGTCTTCGGGTCTGTAGTTTTACTTGTATTTTTCATTTTGGTCCAGACCTTCGGTGCTAATTTTCAATTTAACTTTTGATATTATAAAAAAAATAGTAAAGCTCTCAGATTTTTTTTTTATCGCCAATGTCCAATTTATGGTAATTTTTTTAAACTCTTATCCAAATGGATTTTTTGACCAAAAAAAAAAAATTGTGTACCGTTCAAAAAAATATTTATAAAATGCATATATGTAAACATTAGCTATTATAATTCAGAAAGGCGCGCATATAATAATTTTATATAAAATATTTTTAATGCTAGCTTTTAAAAAGTGTGCATTGTATGATCAGGCAAATTTATTGTGTCAGAGAACAAAGTGATTTGCATTCATGGTCCGAGGTATTACTAGTGTGAAACACTGAAGTTCAGGTACATTCACCATTACACTGGTATACTCTCTCTCTCTCTCTCTCTCTCTCTCTCTCTCTCTCTCTCTCACAATACATCCACTAAATCTACAAGTATCCTATGAGAGAGAGAGAGTACACCATTACACTGGTATACTCTCTCTCTCTCACGGAATACTTGTAGATTTAGTGGATGTATGTGTGTGTGGAGAGAGAGAGAGAGAGTATACCAGTGTAATGGTGAGTGAAACACTGAAGTTCAGGTACATTCACCATTACACTGGTATACTCTCTCTCTCACACACACATACATCCACTAAATCTACAAGTAACCCGTGGCTAGGCTGGTTGCACACATTCCATAGTTCGATCCCCAGCACGAGTGAAAACAGGCAATTTTCTTTCCACCTGCTGCCAGTGTTCACCTAGGAGTAAGTAGGTGCCTGGGTGTTAGTGGACTGTTGTGGGTGGCATCCCACGGAGTGGTATTATATCTTAGATAATGTTGGGATGTGAAATGAGCTGAGATAGGATAACAGTTCTTAAGTTGTAAAATTGATCTGAGTATAAAAAATCACAAAAGATGTAGGGCAGTTGCTAAATATCTTAAAAAAAAAAAACCCACAGCGAATATACTCCCTACATGTAAGAAAGGAGACCGACAGGGAGCGTTCAACTACAGATCTGGTAATGGAGAAGATAATCAGAACAAGTGTAATGGAGCACTTGGAGCGAAGCAGTTTCATAAACATTAACCAGCAGGGATTTGGAGATGGTAAATCTTGTCTTAATAACATGTGGGAGTTCTATGACAAGTAACAAATGTGAGACAAGAGACAGAAGAATGGGTGGACTGCATTTGATACTCTACATGACAAGACCCCTCAAAGAAGGTTCCTTGATGCTTGATGCTGGTGAGGGGCCCTTGATCTGTTAATAGCAGTTCACGTGATCAACCGTTACTGAGCCATACTGTTCACATGATCAACATACACTGCTCACGTGATCAACCGTTAGCCCATGTCAAAGGTCACCCCTTTTGAATGCCATGAGTGCCCGCTCCTACTAGCGTCAGTACCCAACGACCCGGCATAGAGTAGAGACAGACGCAGGCTATGGGCTCTGAGATTTCCCCATATATTACCTTCAATACAGCAAGTAACCAACCAAGCTCCTCTGTTCATTACCCAATCTACGAAAGACACCTTCGCAACAGATCTAGGGAACTGGATCTGTGCTCCAGTTCCCTGAATTAAGCCTGAATGCCTTCCATCCTCCCCCTACAGACGCTGTATAATCCCTACGGGCTTAGCGCTCCCCCATAATAATAATAATAAGAATAAACGGAAAACAGGAATAAATAAAGGGGATGTAAATAGCGTGCTAAAAATATCTAGCCAAGACAGGACTCGCAGCAATGGTTTTAAGTTGGAAAAATTCAGATTCAGGAAGGATATAGGAAAACACTGGTTCGGTAATAGAGTTGTGGATGAGTGGAACAAACTCCCGAGTACCGTTATAGAGGCTGAAACGTTGTGTAGTTTTAAAAATAAGTTAGATAAATATATGAGTGGGTGTGGGTGGGTGTGAGTTGGACCTGACTAGCTTGTGCTACTAGGTCAGATGCCGTGCTCCTTCCTTTAGTGAATGTGACTTGACCTGACTAGGTTAGGGCATTGGCTTAAGCCGGTAGAAGACTTGGACCTGCCTCGCATGGGCCAGTAGGCCTGGTGCAGTGTTCCTTCTTTCTTATGTTCTTATAATACTTTACATGATAAGAGACTGAAACAAAGACTTGAGAAACAGGCAGCAATAATAAGGAATGGCTGAAGTGACTCAAGGAAACTGTGTCCGAGAAGTCAGAAATTGAAAGTATATCCATTTCTATTCCGCAAGGATCGATATTAACACCAGCACTATTATTGAAATATGTGAATAACATACCAAAAGAGAGTCAGATGCATCTATCTTTTTGCAGATGATGTGCAGTTACCGAGGAGAATAAGTTTGACGAGGACAAGGAAAGACTACACATGGACCTGGAAAACTGTACGACTGATCAGACAAGTTGCTACTGGAATTCAATCCCAACAATTGCAAGGTTAGGAAAACTGGGAAGAAGACTATAAACAAATACAGAATCTGGCTATAGAGTTTAAAAACTTTACTCAAGAGGAAATATCTAGGGTGGGCACAGTGCCAAGCCAGGGAGATTATACAAGATAGAAAAGAATGAAAATATTGTATTTAAATTAACAACAAACTTTCTCTTGCGCTCTCCATGGAAGACCAATCTAGAAACTCCAAGGGAGGAATAAAGGACAAATTACTACACTGAATGTGATGCATTCTGTGGAGAGAAAACTTCACACACTGTCACTACTACAGGTGTTATCGGAGGACGCCAGCAACACAAACTAAGAGGGATTCTTTAGCACCATCGACACTAACAAGAGACCATAACTGTACACTGTGGAAAACACAAAATTGTACTAGAAAGTTTATCTTCACAACAAGTGTGATAGACTCTAGTAATGGGTTAACAGGAGGCAGCATCTGCTACCACCACTGGACATTTGTAAATGCTCTGCAGTTACATATGGGCAGTAGTAGTTGTGGCATTTATGACCGTTTAGGTCATTCAGCGCTCATAGATATTAAAACATATATACATAAAAACACACACAATAAAACAAGGATGAAATTAACAAACAATAAAATACAACGAACATAAAAACTCAACACAAATACTATCGCACCAAGTTACAGTAACTTGTTAAAACGGGTAAAGAAAATGTGGAAATAATCAGGAATCTCTCATAATAAGCCGCCTATGAGAGGCCACAAACACTGAGAACAAAACTCTCTTCGTCAAAGCACGAAGGAATTTCAAAACAGATGCAGGGATCAACCAGCAAGACTTGACTTCCTATTCAATTTAAAGGAATCGATACAGACGAAACCGCTTATGAAATACCACAAGATGAAGTGATCAGACAATATTAAGCATTGATTGCCTAGTAGAACTGGAATTGGATTAAAAAATAGGACAAGGTAAGATTATATCAGAGCAGACTATGAAGGTATGATATATATCCTCCTAGAAGTACACTGGGAGCCGCCACTGGAAGGTATGATAGTCCTGGGGGTGATAGAAAGAATATATAAAGTGCCACGAGAGCAAACTTTTACACCAGACACAAGAATTTTAGTATACTGCATTTCTTGAAAGACTAAGCCGGTGTGGCCCATTCTATGTGAGGGGTAGTAACACCAGGGCTACAAGGAGACTCCAGCGAGCAGCAAAGGAGCTTCAAGAAATATGTAGCTTAGAGAAGAGAATAAAACAGAGAAGAAAGCGGAAAAGCTTCGATAACACACTGACACACACACACACACACACACACACACAGCGTCTTAACAACGCTACTAAAATATTCTGGAGGCGACGCCAAACTTGCCTCATAAAACTTTTCAGAGTAATTTTGTGGACATCACGAATTATTCTACTTCCCTCTTATCTCCGTCTCCTCCTCTTCCTACTCCTCACTCCCTTCTATTATCAAGGTTTCTCCTCCTGGTGACCGTCATCTTCACGCCACCAGGAGGCTGGGAAGTTACTAGTAAACTCAACTCCGTCAGGAGAGCGATTCTTCCAACACAGCCATGCATGGGGTCCTCCAACACCCATGAATGGGGTCCTCCAACACCCATGAATGGGGTCCTCCAACACCCATGAATGGGGTACTCCAACACAGCCATGCACGGGGTCCTCCAACAACCATTAATGGGATCCCCCAACACAGCCATGCATGGGGTCCTCCAACACCCATGAATGGGGTCCTTCAACACCCATGAATGGGGTCCTCCGACACCCATGAATGGGGTCCTCCAACACCCATGAATGGGGTACTCCAACACAGCCATGCACGGGGTCCTCCAACAACCATTAATGGTATCCCCCAACACAGCCATGCATGGGGTCCTCCAATACCCATGAATGGGGTCCTCCTACACCCATGAATGGGGTCCTCCAACACAGCCATGCATGGGTTCCTCCAACAACCATTAATGGGATCCCCCAACATAGCCATGCATGGGGTCCTTTAACACCCATGAATGGGGTCCTCCAACACAGCCATGCATGGGGTCCTCCAACACAGCCATGCATGGGTTCCTCCAACACAGCCATGCATGGGGTCCTCCAACACAGCCATGCATGGGGATCATCCAACACAGCCATGCATGGGGTCCTCCAACACAGCCATGCATGGGGTCCTCCAACACAGCCATGCATGGGGTCCTCCAACACAGCCATGCATGAAGTCCTCCAATACAGCCATGAATGGGGTCCTCCAACACAGCCATGAATGGGGTCCTCCAACACAGCCATGAATGGGGTCCTCCAGATAGAATCTAATATTCTTTACTCAACATGTGTCTCATCTTAACAAAACAGTCTCCAAATATGGTGAGAATTGTCTCGCGCTTTGCAGTTCTTTGATTTCTGTACACACACACACACACACACACGTCCAATCGACATGTGCCTATGACAAAAATAGTAATTAATACACACACACAAACACAACAATCTAACATTGTAATTATTAATTATATACACACATACATTATCATCTCTAAGAAATTAAGTTGTTTCAAATTTATGGATACAATTTCAAAGCAGAATATACTAATATTGGGTCCATCAATTGGAAACACCCTTATCCTTCCTATGCTATTTAATATTCATTGTGCATCCCCTTGTGTGTGTATATATATATATATATATATATATATATATATATATATATATATATATATATATATATATACGTATATAATGTACACACAGTAAATGTGTGTGCACTCACCTATATGTGATTGCAAAGGTCGAGTCACAGCTCCTGGCCGCCCTGTGTGTGTGTGTGTACAGTGTGCAATACAAAGGTAAACATAAATAAAGCCTCGAAAGTAAAAACATAAAGAAGAAAAGTGGAAATAGAGTATAAAGCATTAGGTATGAAGATAGTTCTAAAAATATATAAACATTTTTCCTTTGACGAATTGGAGATGAGATTGGTGAGCACTATCAAAATGGTAATGTTTCTATTCCCGGACTTCACGGTGCTCACTTATTTACAGAGACAAGCCACACCTCCAGGTTTTTGTGTCCACTGTTACCATTTTCAGTGAAATTTGACAAAAGCCGCCATTTACATACATATGAAGCAGGGGTTTTGTGCGTATATGTGATTTATTGTATTACAATGATTTGCTATGTAGTTTATATGCAGCTATCTCGTAAATACTAATATATATATATATATATATATATATATATATATATATATATATATATATATATATATATATATATATATAATGAATGAATGTGTGTTTGTGTCAAAGAGAGAGAGAGAGTCTGCCTCTACGAGTTGCAAATTCATTGCAATTCCTTGTTATCCAGAGACTAACAGAACTATCATCCAGTGTATTATATGCTCTTATTTCGCTATACTCTCATTCGAGTCCCTCCCCATCCTCTGGGTATCTTTTATGTCGTAATTATGTCTCCTCGTGTTTACGTTTAAGCCCGAAGACACCTTCATCCCCAAGGCTTGAGAGATGTGCAATAAACCCAAAGGGGTCATTACAGCTCCTGGGGAAATGGGAAGTAATCAGGGTTGATCCGAGGTAGGGTAGCTCCAAATCCTCGGAATCAAAAACCTTTCACATCGGCCTACCCTCGTTTAATACGTATATTTTTCGACGTGGTGCTCAACGTCACTTTCTTAACTCTTCAAATCTACGTTCTTTAGGGTTTAAGGTTAATTTAGGTTAGGTTAGGTTAAAAAGGCTTACAAAAATGAATACTTAGCCACAAATAAGCAAATTGATAAAAAAATAAGTTGGTTGTGTGTCTGGCAGCGAGATGACCAGGAAAATACAAGCAACGTTCAAAGGTGAACGTTAATCACTTCCCATCCGCTTTTAACATCTACCCTCCCTCTTTCATCCGCCTTTCCAATTCCATCAACCTCTCTTCCATCCATCCATTACTCCACTTTTATCATCCACTCTCCTTCCGTCAATCCATCCACTTTAATCTTTCCGCTCTCCATCAACCTCTTCATTTCTCATTCCTTCCTTCCTCCTTCCCTCCTTTTCCCAAACTCGGCGAAACATCCTCCTCATGCTATTGTTAATTATATGACGGTATGTGTTGATCGATGTGTTATATCACCTTTGTTGAGGGATCAAGCATGGGCGTAGAAAATACTTTAGTTAAGAGATCAAGCAATGACTAAGTAAGTATTTGTCCTTATAATATATATAATATATATATATATATATATATATATATATATATATATATATATATGTATATATATATATATATATATATGTATATATATATATATATATGTATATATATATTGTATATATATATATATATATATATATATATATATATATATATATATATATATATATATATATATATATAATATATATACATATATATATATCCTAACATCAGTGTAAAGGGGATACGAAATAAAGTTAAATTTTTTCAACTTACCTCGTTAACGTTGTCTGTAGTTCAATATTTAATTTCATTAGCGTCGTTATTTCTCTGCCTCGCCCTTCACAAAATAACGTAACGACATTTTCTCTGCCGTACTGAACAAAAATAATTTTAGAACGATTAGTAAACTTAGCAACAGAGCTGTTGTTGAAGGTCAGAGGTAGGACAGAATACATTCTACGTCATTGCTTGATCTGTCAAAGAAGATATTTTATTTATATATATATATATATATATATATATATATATATATATATATATATATATATATATATATATATATATATATATGTCGTGCCGATTAGGTAACACTTGCGATTTTGGCTTAAATAGCATTTCTCACCTTGCCATATAAGACAAGTGAAAATTTGTGTATGCAATAATTTCGCCAAAATCATTCTGAACCTAACGAAAAAAAAATATTTCACTGTGTTTGTTTATTATTAAATTAATGTTAACGTATCTAAAATATATTTAGTTGGGTTAGGCTAAATTAAATTGCGCTTGTTGTAATAAGGTTAGGTAGGTTTTCATAGTTTCTCTTGGAACAAAATTATAAATTTTTACATTAACATAAATGAAAAAAATATACACATCTTTAAACGTATAAGAGAAAATTTTAGAAAGGACTTAATTTTAGATGAGTTCTTGCTAATTGACCAGTTTTACCTAATCGGCACGACATATATATATATATATATATATATATATATATATATATATATATATATATTATATAATATATATAATAGGTAAAACTGGTCAATTAGCAAGAACTCATCTAAAGTTAAGTCATTTCTACAATTTTCTCTTATACGTTTGAATATATATTATTTTCATTTATGTTAATGTAAAAAGTTATAATTTTGCACCAAAAGAATCTTAGAAAACTTACCTAACCTTATCATAACAAGCGCAATTTAATTTAGCCTAATCCAACTAAATATATTTTTGAAACGTTTACAGTAATTTAATAATAAACAAACACAATGAAATATATTCGACACCACCAGCTCCACCAATCACAGCTACTGCCGTAGTAACTCCTGTATCTCCACCAACCAAGAATACGAAAATAATTCCAGAAGAAACATCTCACCACATAACATTCAGTGGTGTAGAGTTCTACACAGATGATGCAAGTGGACACGACCTACACTTAATTGAACTACACTCACGGCTGCTAAATGGAAAAGTCAAATACGTTAATGTACCAATACCTGATGAAGACACCGGACGAAGAATATTGACACTTGCTGAAGTACTGAAGGGAGTTTCAGCTGCAATAAAAGACGCACAATATTTTAACTCCAGAGTCTACATTGAAGTCATGGACAATGCATCGTTCAAGAAGCTAACAAACGGTTCCCATCAAGAACCACTCCAGTAAAGCCACGACATAATCAAGCACCTCACCACCTAACAACTACCATTTAGCAAGCCACCCTCCCTTGAAAAACCCAAGCCAGCCGCCAGCCTTGACACCAGCCAGCAGTTCTCAGCAGTGATGCAGCCAGCCTCTCCATGTCTTCTACATCGCCTGCAAGTTCCTGATCTCCAGCTCCTGTCCCCTATAGCTCCGCAGCTGGGTTAAGCCCTGGCACTTTGTCTACGACTCAAGACCTTCCTCTCACCGACTACTCTTCAGCTGTCCACACTTCCCCGCTCAACCCACGTGTGGGTCTTACCTGAACTTGTTCTGTTCTATTCTAGTTGGGTTAGGCTAAATTAAATTGTGCTTGTTGTAATAAGGTTAGGTAGGTTTTCAAAGTTTCTCTTGGAACAAAATTATAAATTCTTACATTAACATAAATGAAAAAAATATATCTTTAAACGTATAAGAGAAAATTTTGGAAAGGACTTAATTTTAGATGAGTTCTTGCTAATTGACCAGTTTTACCTAATCGGCACGACTTGAGTCCTGGAGATGGGAAGTACAGTGTCTGCACTCTGAAGGAGGGGTGTTAATGTTGCAGTTTTATAACTGTAGTGTAAAGCACCCCTCTGGCCTCTGGCAAGACAGTGATGGAGTGAATGATGACGAAAGTTTTTCTTTTTCGGGCCACCCTGCCTTCGTGGAAATCGGCCGATGTGATAATAATAATAATAATATATATATATATATATATATATATATATATATATATATATATATATATATATATATGTCGTGCCGATTAGGTAAAACTTGCGTTTTTGGCTTAAATAGCAACGCTCACCTTGCCATATAAGACAAGTGAAAAATTGTGTATGCAATAATTTCGCCAAAATCATTCTGAACACAACGAAAAAAATATATTTCATTGTGTTTGTTTATTATTAAATTAATGTTAACGTATCTAAAATATATTTAGTTGGGTTAGGCTAAATTAAATTGCACTTGTTGTAATAAGGTTAGGTAGGTTTTCAAAGTTTCTCTTGGTACAAAATTATAAATTTTTACATTAACATAAATGAAAAAAATATATCTTTAAACGTATAAGAGAAAATTTTAGAAAGGACTTAATTTTAGATGAGTTCTTGCTAATTGACCAGTTTTACCTAATCGGCACGATATATATATATACGTATATATATATATATATATATATATATATATATATACACACACACACACACACATATCCAGTGAAGAGGCGGGGCCAGGAGCTATGACTCGTCCCCTGCAGCCACAACTAGGTGAGTACACACATTTTTCTGCGGGTGTAGTGGGGAGGCGTGGTGGCTTGTGGGGTGTGTGTAGAGTATTATAGTACACAGCGTCAGTAGTGGGTTCTCTAAGCTCTTATAATCTGCAGCGTAAATAGTTGTAACCCTCGCCACTGCAACACAATGAATTTCATTTACTGGGAGAAAACGCGACAGTGTTGTTCGTGTTTTGTTGGTAATACCAAGTAGTGAGACTGTAGCCGGTGGTAGGAGCCTACACTCACCAGCACGTGTACACACACACACTCCCAGAGTTGTATTTGCGACATGGGTAGACTCTGTTTTTTATGTAATATACTGATGTAGACATGTGTGTGTGTGTGTGTGCGCGCGCGCGCGCGTGGACGACTGTCTATGAATTAACAGGAAAATGGACGGGGAAGTGAGCGGGTGTCGACGCGTGTGTGTCAGGCTCAGTGCTGTGTCATTCACCACAGAGGTTGAAAAAAAAAAAGTTTTTGCAGGCAGCAGTTGTGTGTGACGGTTGCATCAACAGTCACCAACTGTTGCTAGTTCAGCACTGGGCCTGACACTCATGGACCACGGTTCGAGACCTATTATATTTTAATAGGAGACGTTTGGGTGTTATGACTTGTGCTGTTGGAGTGTGAGCAGAGTAATATTTATGAAGGGATTCTGGGAAACCGACAGACCGGACTTGAGTCCTGGAGGTGGGAAGTGCAGTTCCTGAGCTCTGAAGGAGGGGTGTTGATGTTGCAGTTTTTTAACTGTAGTGTAGACGCGCCTCTGGGAAGACAGCGATGGAGTGAATGATGATGTAGGTGTTTCTTCTTTTTCGGGTCACCCTTTCTTGGTGGGAAACAGCCGATGTGTTAATAAAAAAAATAAACGTTTCGATCCTCGAAATCTTGTGGCCTTATCCTTCCCTCTTTTTCTTCCTTATCTCCTCACCATCATGGTATTCATTCCGTGGCTTCCCCTTCCGTTTCCCCTACCATGTTTTTTCCTCTTCCCTTCCATATTTTCCCCTCACCCTTCTTACCGGTCCTCTTTCTCTCTTCCTCTCTCCTATACACCCACCACTTCCACCCCTCCCCTCCCAAAACAACACAAACCCACCACGCACAACCTCCCACACAAAAACCCCTCCCCACCCCACACAACCAACCTTTCCCACCCCCACACAACCACCCCTCCCCACCCGACACAACCCCCAAAAACCCCCTCCCATCCTACAACCCCTCCCCACCCCACACAAATACCCATCCCCACCCCGCATAACCATCCCTCGTCGCCCAAAACCTCTCCCCCACACCTTTCCAGCAACTTGCGTGATCGTCGGCCGTAACCTGGGCCAGTAATGTAACGAGTGACTTCTGTTGACTCAGCAAGCAGCAGTGTAACAGGTGACTTCTGTTGACTCAGCAAGCAGCAGTGTAACAGGTGACTTCTGTTGACTCAGCAAGCAGCAGTGTAACAGGTGACTTCTGTTGACCCAGCAAGCAGCAGTGTAACAGGTGACCTCTGTTGACCCAGCAAGCAGCAGTGTAACAGGTGACTTCTGTTGACTCAGCAAGCAGCAGTGTAACAGGTGACTTCTGTTGACTCAGCAGTTTAAAAAAAATTTTTTTTTCCCCGGGGCCCCCAAAATTTTCCCCTTGGCCCAAAAAAAAATTTTTGGGGGGGTTTTTTTTTCCCGGGGGGCCCGGGAAAAAAAAATTTAAACCGAAACCCGGTTGGGGGGGGGGGGCCCCCCCAAATTTAAGGGGGGGGTTTTTGAAAAAATTTTTTTTTTTTGGGCCCCCCCCCGGGGGGGGGAAAAATTTTGGGGGGGTTTTTTTTTTTAAGGGGGGGGGGTTTTTTTTTAAAAATTTTTTTTTCCCCTTTTTTTTTTTTTTTTTTTTTTCCCCCCCCCCCCGGGAAACCCCGGCCCCCCCCCCTTTTTTATTTTTTTTTTTTAAAACCCCCCAAAATTTTCCCCCCCTTTTCTTTTTTTAAAAACCCCCCCCCTTAAAACCCCTTTTTTTCCCCCCCCCAAAACCCCCCCTTTTTCCCCCCCCAAAAAAAAAAAAAAACCCCCCCCTCCCCCCCCCCCCCCCAAAAAAAAATTTTAAAAAAAAAACCCCCCCCGGGGGCCCGGGGCCCTTTCCCCCAAAAAAAAATTTTTTTTTTGGGGGGGTTTTTTTCCCCCTTTTTTTCCCCCCCCCCAAAAAGGGGGGAGGGGGAAACCGGGAGTGGGGGCCCCCCCCCCAAAAACCTTGGGGGGGTTTTCCTTTTTTAAAACCCCCGGAACTTTTTTGGTTCCCCCCGGGGGGGGGGGGGGTTTTTAAAAGGGGGGGTTTTAAAAAAGGGTTTTTTTTTAAAAAAGGGGGGGTTTTTTTAAAAAAAAGGGGGAAAATTTTCCCGGGGGAAAAAAAGGGGGGCCTTCTTTTCCAAAAAAACCCCCCCCCTTTTTTTAAACCCGGGTTTTTTTCCCCCAAAAGGGGGGTTTTCCGGGGGGGAAATTTTTTTTTTTGGGGGAAAAAAACCCCCCGGTTTTTTTAAAAATTAAAAAAAATAATTTCCCGGGGGTTTTTTTGGGGGGGAAAAAAAAAAAAGGGGGAATTTTACCCCCAAAATTAACCGGGTTTTTTGTTTCAAAAAACGGGGGGCCGGTTAAACAAAAAAAAACCCCCCCCGGGGAAAAAGGTATTTTTAAAAAAACCCCCTTTTTCTTAAAAAGCAAAACCCTTTTTTTTAAAGGGGGTTTTTAAAACCCTTTAAACCAAAAAAATTTTAAACCCCCCCCCGGGGGGTTTTCCAGGGTTTTTTTCCCCCAAAAAAACCCCCCTTTTTTAAAAAATTTTTTTTAAAAAAAAAAACCCAAATTTTAAAAATTTTTTTCCCAAAAAAACCCCCCGGGGGGAAAAGGGGCCCGGGAAAAAACCAAAACTTTAAAAAACCCCCCCCGGGGAAATTTAAATTTTTTCCCCCCAAACCCCCTGGGGGGGCAAACCCCAAAAAAATTTTTTTGGGAGGAAAAAATTTTAAATACAAAAAAAAAAGGGGGAAACCGGGGAAAAAAACCCAAAACAAAAAAATTTCCCCCCCCCCAAAAAGGGGGCCCAAAAAAAGGAAAAAAAAAAAAATTTTTCCCTTGGGGGTTTTTGGGGGAAAGGGGGGCCCCCAAAAGGGGCCCCCCAAAAAACCCCCCCCCCCTTTTTTCCCCCCAAAAAAACCCCTTTGGGGGGAAAAAAAAACCCCCCCCAAAAAATTTTAAGGGGGGAAAAAAAAAAAAAACCCAAAAAAAAGGGAAAAAAATTTTTTTAAAAAAAAAAAAAAAATTTTTTTTTTTCCCCAAACCAAAAAAAAAAATTTTTTTTTTCCCTTAAAAAAAAAAAAAAAAAAAAGGGGGAAATTAAAAAGGGGGTTTTTTTTTTAAAAACCCTGGGCCGGGGAAAAACCCCCAAAAAACCCCCCAAAAAAATTGGGGGGGAAAAAAAAGGGGTTCCCCCTTTTTTTTAAAAAATTTTTTTTAAAAATTTAACCAAAAATTTAAAAAGGGGAAAAAAAAAAAAAATTTTTGGGGGGGGGGGGGAAAGGGGGTTTTCCCCCCCAAAAAAATTTTTTTTTTTAAAAAAAATTTAAATTTAAAAAAAGGGCCCTTTTTTAAAAATAAAAAAAGGGAAAAAAAAAAAAAGGGTTTTTTAAAACCAAAAAAAAAATTTTTTGGGGGGGAAATTTTTAAAAAAAAAAAAAAAAACCCCCCCTTTAACCTTTTTAAAAAAACGGGGGGTTTTTTAAAAAAAATTTTTGGGGGGTTTTAAAAAAATTTTCCCCGGGGTTTTAAAAAACCCCCCAAAAAGAAAAAAAGGTTTTAAAAAAAAAAAAAGCCCCTTCCCCCCTTTTAAAACACTTTTTTAAAACCAAAAAGGTTCCGGGGGGGGGGGGAAAGGGTTTAAAGGAAAAGGAAAAAGGGGGGCCAAACCCGGGAAAAAAAAATTTTTAAAATTTTTTTTAAAAAAAAAAAAAAAAAAAAAAAAAAAAAAAAAAAAATTTTTTTTTCCCCCGGAAAAAAACCCCAAAAAAAAAAAAATAAAAAAAAAAAAAATTTTTTTAAACCCCCCAAAAAAAAAAAATTTTTTCCCGAAACCCATTTCGCGTGCCCTAAGTATACTATGGAGAAGGAGCTTAGACATGGGTGAAATTCCACAATCACTAAAGCAACGGATATAGCCACACTCCATAAGGGTGGCAACAAAGCATTACCTAAGAACTATAGACCAGTAGCTCTAACGTCCCACATTATAAAAATCTTTGAGAATGATAAGAAGCATGACTTCAAACCACTTGGATTCCCAAAAACTGCACAATCCAGGGCAATTTGAGTTCAGAGCGGGTCGCTCCTGCCTCTCGCAACTACTGGATCACTATGATATGGTCTTGGATGAACAAAGAAAAACAGAATGCAGATGTAATATACACAGACTTTGCAAAAGCCTTTGACAAGTGCGATCCTGGTGTAATAGAAGCATAAAATACGTGCTAAAGGAATAACTGGCAAAGTGGGGAGATGGATCTTCAACTTTCTAACCAATCGAACACAAAGAGTAGTGGTAAACAGAGTTAAATCGGAAGCTGCCATAGTGAAAAGCTCTCTTCCACAAGGCAAAGTACTCGCCCCCATCCTGTTCCTCATCCTCATATCAGACATAGACAGTGATGTAATCCACAGCACCGTGTCATCCTTTGAAGACGATACTGGGATCTGCATGAGACTGTCATCTATTGAGGACTCGGTTAACCTCCAAGAAGATATAAACCAAGTTTTCCAATGAGCAACAAAAAACAATATGATGTTCAATGAAGACAAATTCTAACTTATCAGTTATGGAAAACTGGAGGAGATAATAATTAGAACAGAGTATACTACAAACTCTAATCATACAATAGAGCAAAAAAAAAAAAATGTGAGGGGCCTGGGAGTGGTAATGTCTGAGGATCTCACTATCAAGGATCACAACAGTGCCACGATCACAACTGCCAAGAAAATGATAGGATGGATAATGAGAACGTTCAAAACAAGAGATGCCAAGCCAATGATGATCCTTTTTAAATCACTTGTTCTCTCAAGGCTGGAATATTGCTGTACATTAACATCTCCGTTCAAAGCAGGTGAAATTGCAGATATAGAGAATGTTCAGAGAACCTTTACTGCACACATAAGTTCCATCAAACACCTTAACTACTGGGAACGCTTGGAAGCACTTGACTAATACTTGCTGGAATGCACGCGAGAGAGATATATCACAATCTACACTTGGAAAATCCTAGAAGGAATGGTCCCGAATCTGCACACAAAAATCACTCCCTTCGAAAGTAAAAGACTTGGCAGACGGTGCAACGTATCCCCAATGAAAAGTAGGGGCGCCACTGGTACACTAAGATAAAACACAATAAGTGTCCGGGGCCCAAGACTGTTCAACAGCCTCCCACCATGCATAAGGGAAATTACCAATAAACTGACTGCCTTCAAGAGGGAGCTGGACAGATACTTAGTGCCGGATCAGCCGTGCTATGGTTCGTACGTTGGACTACGTGCGGCCAACAGTAACAGCCTGGTTGATTAGGCCCTGGTCCACCGGGAGGCCTGGTCATGGACCGAGCCGCGGGGGCGTTGATCCCCTGAATACCCTCCAGGTAGACTCCAGGTAGGTAAGTGCACTAATAACAACGGGAGGTAGGTGGAAGCTAAACACACACTTACGAAGGACATCAATAAACCTCTTTTTCCAGTCTTAGTAGGTCAAGTAGATGAAAGGGGAGGTGGAAGAAGTGGAGACAAACTCCATACACAGGTTTAGGATTAAGTATGACAGCTCTTAAGAGGCAAGAGACCAATCATGAGCTTCGAAGAAAATCAGGCGGAGCAGGAGCCATGACTCAACCACCGCAAACACTAATCAAAGTGTGTACACATACACACGTACATGCCCACGGGACCAGGAGCTATGCCACCACATTGGGTAGCATTGAAAATTAGGTTGAACAAATATTCTGTTAGTGGGATGGAATGTGAAGGACCTGCCTAGTATGGGCCAACAGGCCTGCTGCAGTGTTCCTCCTTTTTTATGTTCTTATGTTCTTATATAGGCTAGCACACACATACACACACAAACACACATTCACAAACACACACAGACACAGACAGACAGACACACACACACACACAAGCCACTCATTCAAGAGAGCTCTATTTAAATCCTGGCTAAAATAGGAAGGCTCCATAATACAGAGAAGAGCTCTTTATTCACTTAAAACTTAGTCCATGAACACTTATAAAAGTGGCGGGGAAAAGAAGTAATGGAACTACTTGAGCTACCCCTTAAGTGATGCACCATCCAGAAGGTGGATGGGAGGGGAAGAAGGAAGAGGGGTGGGGGAGTTAAAGTGGGTTGGAGTGGGAAGGAAGGGATGGAGTGAGAAGGAATAGGGTGGAGTGAGAAGGAATGGGGTGGAAAGAGGATGCTCGAGGGGCGAGACAAGATGGAATGAAAAAGGATGAAAGGCGGAGAGAGAAGTAAGAGGGGACAGGAGAGTGAAAGTGACAGGGAGACGGAAAGAAGAGCGGGAAGATAGTGAAAGGGAGTGGAGAGATAGTGACTGAGTTAAAGGGGGAGAGAAGAAATAGTGAGAGTGAAAGCGGACAGGAAGAGGAGATAGTAATAATGAAAAGGAAAAGAGATAACGAGAAAGGGCGCAGTGAGGGTGAAAGGAGACGGGAAGAAAGTGGGAAGAGGAGAAACAAAGGTCAGCGTTCTCTGTCATTTCTAGAGAGAGATAGAGAGAGACAGATAGACAGACAGAGACAGACAGACAAACGGACAGAGAAAGAGAATCTTCATCTTAAGATTGGGGCATCAGTAGAGGTGTCTTAGCTAAGTGGGTGTAGATGACTCAGGGTACGAGAATATTAAGCAACTTTCACACGCTCTAACTTGACGTACATGTAATTAACTTGGCGTCCTGGAGGCTTCAAGTTTCATATTTAACAGCAACTTTAAAATACCCGTCTTCTCGCTGGAGTACACGAGATATATTTACAAAGATACGGATATATGATGACAATTATATTCATGAATGAGAGGCACTTACTGCCACACCACTGTTAGCATGACTGTCATACCACTGTTAGCATGACTATGCCACACCACTGCTAGAATGACTGTGCCACACCACTGTTAGCATGACTGTGCCACACCACTGTTAGCATGACTGTGTCAGCTGAAGAAAATAAATCATAATATCGTGGCCGGAGCAATTTTCCAAATACCCGCACTTAGGAGAGGAATATTATAACGACGTTTAGGTCCGTTCTGGACCATTGTCAAATCACAAATGCCTTGACAACGGTCCAGGACTGATCGAAACGTCGTCATAACATTTCTCTCCAAGGTGCGGGTTTTTGGTCAATATACGTTACAAAGACACCTCAAGTATAATTGCTCGTGTAACTACAAGAAAGGTAATCTTTACATGTACACACACACACACAGACACAGCCATGGGACCAGACAACATCTCTCCATGGCTGAGAGATGGGCAAAAGCAACTATATAACCCAATTGCAAAGGTATTCAATCTCTCCTGTCAGGACAGCTACCACAAAATTGGAAAATGGCAAAGGTGATTCCTATATAGTAAAGTAAAGTAAGTAAAGTTAATTTTATTTCTTTGCAAGTTTACATCGAGATTTTGTAATTACAATTTAGAATTAAAGAGCAAGGAGAGCCACTATTATGCCATGGCATTATGGGCAGACTTAATCTAATGAATTATTGACTACTTAATACTAGAGAAATATAATGATTTTGTTATAGTTAAACATTAGCATGTGCTTTTAGCAGATAATAAGTTTACTTAAATTACAATCTGAGGATATTACATTTGTCAACGTGTTGTGCAAGATGGTTATATCAATAGTAAAAATAACACTTTTATTATGGGTAAATAACACTGAGCAATGTTGAAAGTAGTTTACTATATGAGTATATTTAGTTTAGGGCGAGTAAGTGGTTTTTGAGAAATAATGGACAGACAAGTGACCCTGAATTACAAGCCAGTATCTCCATCATGCATATTGCCAAAAGTTCTGGAGAAAATAGCACGGTAAAGAATACTGGGACACGGATTTTCCATAGAGACGATTCTCCACGGTAAATAAGCACGGATATAGGAATGGAAAATCTTGTCATACGAATTTGCTGGAATTCTACTAAAGGGTCACAGTAATAAAATAAAAATAGGACAGGGTTGGGTGGATTGCATTTTCTTGGACCGTACAAAAGCATTTAACACAGTACCACACCAGAGATTAGTTTAGAAATTAGAAGAGCAAGCAATGTTAAAATAACACAAGGTAGTAAGTAACAGTAAGGGATGAGACTTCTGAATGGGAGAGAGTAACGAGTAGCGTTCAGCAAGGATCAGTGTTAGAACCACTAATGTTCCTAATATAAGTGAACAACCAGAGGAGATCGAGTCCTATGTGTCAATGCTTGCTGACGATTTAAAACTAATGAAAATAATAACAGGAGAGGACAGATAATAAATTCCAGTGACACTCCAACAGACTGGAGATGTGGTCAAACAAGTAGCTTCTCAAGTTCAACCCAAACAAATGGAGAAGTAGGGCAAACCGGACACAGAATACAGCTTGGGTGAAGAGAAGTTGCAAATATCAGGGAGTAAAAAGATATTTGAACATAAAGCGTATATCGGCAGTGGCATATGGAAGATTATAAACCTCAGAACAACATTTAGGAGACTGAATAAAGAATCCTTCAGTACTATACTAGGGCCCCAAGTGTGAGCCCCAGTATGGAGCCTCCACCTGGTCAAGCACATGCAGAACCTGGAAAGATCGAAAGGTTAGCAACCAGGGTAGTACCAGAACTGAGAGGAATGCACTATGAGGAGATGTTGAAAGAAATGAATTTGACGACTTTAAAGAAGGGAAGGACAAGGTTGAACACTATTACTACGTTCAAAATCTTACAAGAAAATGACGAGGAGAAATTGTCTGAATTAAAAGAAAGAGGATCAAGGGGACACAGATGGCAGCTGAAGACGCAGATGAGCCAGATGGATGTAAGGAATGACTTGTAAGAGGCAGTGGTGGAGGCAAACTCGATACACAGCTAAAAGAGTTGATATGATAAGGCCGAAGAGCCAGAAGTTAGTGATGCCGATCAAGAAGGTCTAAGACGCGGGGCCTGGAGTTACAGCATGTAGCCACCTCTGAAAACACAAACATGCGGGTACAAATCTTTGAGTACACAGAGACAGACAGACAGACACACACACACACTCTTCAAGGAACACTGAGGTGGGATGCTACTCGAGCATGCATGGAAGGCAGCAGAGCACTGTACCAAGCATGGAGCGCAAGCCACTTAAGAGGTTCATCATATAATTAAGAACAGAGTCAAGTGATTTACCCTGACAAATAAATATACAACAGTAACTCAAATAATGTTTATGTCTACAGCGTAGAGTCTTGTAAAATAACATGAATATATCTGTGTAAATTAGAATGTGTAAATACGACGAAAAAGCTAAATTTGTTCCATATCACAAAAAATTATTTGATCCCTTAGTGTAAATTCTCAGTGTGAGCAAAATCTCGTTACTCTGCCTACCAGGCCTACCAGGCCTCGCAACTTAAACTGATACAGCTATATACTGAGTGCCGGCCTAACTAGTAGAAGTCGGTCCTACTTACTCAATGTTCAACAACAACAACTACTACTGCTGTCGCTGGTGAATGAGATGTGTTCAAGTGTTCCAGCAAGCAGACCACGACTCTCGTTAGTTAAATGCGGCTTCATAACTCCTAAGACTTTATATTGAAAAAAAATTGCAAGCATTTTGAGAGAAAATTAAATAATATTTAAGCTATAGATGTAGCTCGCGGCGCACAGACACAACCACACTATAATATATATATATATATATATATATATATATATATATATATATATATATATATATATGTGTGTGTGTGTGTGTGTGTGGGTGTGTGTGTGTGTGTGTGTATGTGTGTGTGTGTGTGTGTGTGTGTGTGTGTGTGTGTATGTGTGTGTGTGTGTGTGTATGTGTGTGTGTGTGTTTCTCTGTGTGGGTGTATTCTTGCTTAAGTTTTTATTGCGATAATAATAATAATAATAATAATAATAATAATACTATTATTATTATTATTACTACTACTATCAGCAGTAGAAGTATTTAAGAGGTGTAAATACACCCAAAACGTTATTTTAATCAATATTTTTGGTATAAAAAATCTTATTAAAGACGAGTTGCCGCTTTAATGACGCACATGCAATCCATGGGACTTTAACCTTAGAAAATATCAGTATAAAGAGTACTGTAACATCAGTATTAGTACTGCAACATCAATATTAGTACTCTACCATCAGTATTAATAAAACTGTACTAATATCATTAATAATTCTGTACTATCTGTATTAATAATACTTTACTATCAGTATTAGTAATTCTTTACTATCAGTATTAATACTGATAGTACAGTATTAATAATACTGTACTATCAGCATTAATAATACTGTACTATCAGCATTAATACCGTAATATCAGTATCAATAATACTGTACTATCAGCATTAATAATACTGTACTATCAGCATTAATAATACTGTACTATCAGTATCAATAATACTGTACTATCAGTATCAATAATACTGTACTATCAGTATCAATAATACTGTACTATCAGTATCAATAATACTGTACTATCAGTATCAATAATACTGTACTATCAGTATCAATAATACTGTACTATCAGCATTAATAATACTGTACTATCAGTATTAATAATACTGTACTATCAGTATTAATAATAATCCACTATCAGTATTAATAATACTCCACTATCAGTATTAATAATACTGTACTATCAGTATTAATAATACTGTACTATCAGTATTAATAATACTGTACTATCAGTATTAATAATACTGTACTATCAGTATTATTAATACTGTACTATCAGTATTAATAATACTGTACTATCAGTATCAATAATACTGTACTATCAGTATCAATAATACTGTACTATCAGCATTAATAATACTGTACTATCAGTATTAATAATACTGTACTATCAGTATTAATAATACTGTACTATCAGTATTAATAATAATCCACTATCAGTATTAATAATAATCCACTATCAGTATTAATAATACTCCACTATCAGTATTAATAATACTGTACTATCAGTATTAATAATACTGTACTATCAGTATTAATAATACTGTACTATAAGTATTAATAATACTGTACTATCAGTATCAATAATACTGTATTATCAGTATCAATAATACTGTATTATCAGTATCAATAATACTGTATTATAAGTATCAATAATACTCTACTATCAGTATTAATAATACTCTACTATCAGTATTATTTAAATTAACAATAGTAATTACACCATTATTTTAAAATTGACTTTAATAAACAAAATTAATGAATCATATTGAAAGTGCAGAAGGCAGTAAAAAAAGTGCTTCGAGGCTGCCTTATTATGTTGCCTGAAAACAATCTATCATTCTTGTTGCTCCCCTTCCCTTCCCCTACCTTCCCTTGCTTCTTCTCTCTTCCCTGCTGCTGCTACTCCTCATCCTGCTCTTCTTTCCTATTTCTGTTGTTTTCGCTACGCAAATATTATACAGAATAGGGTAGCAGCACACTGTTGATGTAGCTATGATAAACTACCTACTCCTGTCCCGTCGCCTCTTGCCTATTTTCCCATTGTTTCTCCCATTCTATCCTCCCACTATGCATAACTTTCCCTTTTCTTTCTCCACCCCATTCTCCTGATACTCGACCTACATGCCTGTTGTCGCCTTCCATTACAATTCATTCCTATTCTCTCTCTCGTTTTTATACTCCTCAAATTTTTTTCTCTCCCCTCTTACTCCATCTAATCATCCTCTCCTCCTCCCTCTCTCTCGAGCTCTATCCTTCGTTAATAATATGCAAAGTACTCTCCGTGTTGCCTTTTTTTTCTTTCGGGAAACAGAAAATGAGAATTTAATGAGGGTAGGCGGTGAAACCAATACACTAGTGGGCCACTGTGCGACAGGTGAGGCACACTGAAGAGAATATTCAGTTCCTCACACCACTCACATTTCTCTTCCACACCACTTGCACTTCTCCAAGACACCACTCACATTTCTCCACCACACCACTGACATTTCTCCACCACACCACTCACATTTCTCCACCACACCACTCACATTTCTCCACCACACCACTCACATTTCTCCACCACACCACTCACATTTCTCCACCACACCACTCACATTTCTCTTCCACACCACTCGCATTTCTCCACCACACCACTCACATTTCTCCAAGACACCACTCACATTTCTCCACCACACCACTCACATTTCTCCACCACACCACTCACATTTCTCCAAGACACAACTCATAGTTTTCCTCTTCTTCCTGACACTTTTTCGACACTATTTATGTATTGGCTTGAGGAAAGACAGGAAGCAACTTCCACTGAGACTTCAAGTTCAAACTTTGAAGATAACACGTCAACCCGGCTGGTAACATGCGTCTCCGCTCATATTTCGTAAAACAAATATGAAATCTCTAACGTTTTTCTCAAAATAATTCTGTTTTATGTTTTCATTTTACTGTAATTCCAAAGTTAATAGACAGTTTGTGAAGTTTATTTATTACATTTCTTCTTATATAGAATGCTCGTCCAATTAGGAAAACAAAAAGATTTATGATGACGTCCACTAAAGGTACATAAAAAAAAATATTACAAGTAATGAACGGGATTCATACCTAAGGTCAAGTGGGTTCGAGTCATGTCTATTCTTTGAAAAATTTACAATCGTCTATTGCAAATTTTCTGAAGCATGATATGGATACACAAGTGACTTCATGGCTGAATCCTGATCACCGCGACCTCTACAAATCCAATCAACTATCGTTTTATTATATTTTTATAATAATTTTGTATAAAAAGAACCTTAGAAAACGTACCTAACTATTATAACAAGCGCAATTTAATTTAGTCTAATCCAACTAAATATATTTTACATAAGTTTACAATAATTTAATAATAAACAAACAACGAAATATATTTTTCCGTTAAGTTCAGAATGATTTTTGCGAAATTATTGCATACACAAATTTTCACTTGCCTTTTTAGGCAAGACGAGAGTTGCTATTTAAGCCAAACTTGCAAGTTTACTTATTTGGCACGACACATACATTCATGTCACGGGTGCTAAATATTCAAGTTTACGTGGGAGGTCAGGCACACTGATGAGAGGAATTTCTTTTATTTAATCAATGTGAGAGACACTTGCCTCTGCTTCCACAACGGAGTGGTGGTAGGCAAACACCTGACGGGTTTAACCCCGAACATCTTACCACTACTGACCAAACTGACGATCAGGTGAAACAGAAAGAGTAGAAGTGAAACACAGACGGGAGTATAGTGTATTATGACCCGGGTATAACATCAGTTAAGACCCGGGTATGTACATGTATACGGGTATATAGATACCGGTATACACATATATTTTTAGAGTCTGTAGGGTAAGTAATGTTCACCATATCGGTGTGAGGGGAGGTTGTCTGGTGGGTGGAGAAGCCTCCCCTGGATTATTAATAATATTTTGAAGCCAAAATGTGAATATTTTCCGGGGAAATTCTTGGATACTCAATTAGTTATTTAAGACATGTTAACTGATTTAATTTGCAATGTCCAAAACGACTTTAGCTTATGTTGCATATAATACAACATTTGTGCTATTTAAGTTCCATATAGTGCTTATAACGTAACCTTTGTGCTATTTAAGTTCCATATAGTGCTTATAACGTAACCTTTGTGCTATTTAAGTTCCATATAGTGCTTATAACGTAACCTTTGTGCTATTTAAGTTCCATATAGTGCTTATAACGTAACCTTTGGCTATTTAAGTTCCATATAGTGCTTATAACGTAACCTTTGTGCTATTTAAGTTCCATATAGTGCTTATAACGTAACCTTTGTGCTATTTAAGTTCCATATAGTGCTTATAACGTAACCTTTGTGCTATTTAAGTTCCATATAGTGCTTATAACGTAACCTTTGTGCTATTTAAGTTCCATATAGTGCTTATAACGTAACCTTTGTGCTATTTAAGTTCCATATAGTGCTTATAACGTAACCTTTGTGCTATTTAAGTTCCATATAGTGCTTATAACGTAACCTTTGTGCTATTAAAGTTCCATATAGTGCTTATAACGTAACCTTTGTGCTATTTAAGTTCCATATAGTGCTTATAACGTAACCTTTGTGCTATTTAAGTTCCATATAGTGCTTATAACGTAACCTTTGTGCTATTTAAGTTCCATATAGTGCTTATAACGTAACCTTTGTGCTATTTAAGTTCCATATAGTGCTTATAACGTAACCTTTGTGCTATTTAAGTTCCATATAGTGCTTATAACGTAACCTTTGTGCTATTTAAGTTCCATATACTTCTTACCTGCAAATTTGTGCAAATAACTTGCACTCGCACCGGGAACTGTTACTCCATAACATGTACGACACAACTTAACTGAAATAATACAGTATTACAAGTGTATCCACCAGTATGGGAGACTTAAGTTAACCCACAACTGATGCACAAGTCCAGCACCAGAGTTAATAATGTGAGACATATATCACACCAAAACTTTTAGGACCCAGACATGTATCATTGTCACTGACTCGTACATGAATCAAAGTCCAGACTAAGATGTGCGTGTGTGTGTGTGCGTGAGAGTGTGTGTGTGTGTGTGTGTGTGTGTGCGTGAGTACTCGTGTGTGTGTGTGTGTGTGTGTGTGTGTGCGTGTGTGTGTGTGTGTGCGTGAGTGTGAGTGTGTGTGTGTGTGTGTGTGTGTGTGTGTGTGTGTGTGTGTGTGTGTGTGTGTGTGCGCGCGCGCGCCATTTAGTCAAAGACTAAGTCCACAAAATACAATGTTCGGCAGATACTAAATCGAGTAACTACTTAGTATGCAAACGCAAACCTCGTCCTGAGACAACCCACACCGTGGACACAGGTTGCCGTCATGAGACAACCCACACAGTTGACACAGGTTGCCGTCATGAGACAACCCACACAGTGGACACAGGTTGCCGTCATGAGACAACCCACACAGTGGACACAGGTTGCCGTCATGAGACAACCCACACAGTGGACACAGGTTGCCGTCATGAGACAACCCACACCGTGGACACAGGTTGCCGTCATGAGACAACCCACACAGTGGACACAGGTTGCCGTCATGAGACAACCAACACCGTGGACACAGGTTGCCGTCATGAGACAATGATCAGAAATTCCCTAAAAACACATTGCATAAGGTGTTTGCGTGTCAGGCTGTTTGAATAGACAGATTCATCTTCTAGAACACTGAACACCACTGTTGATGGTGACAGATCCATCTAGAACACTGAACACCACTGTTGATGGTGACAGAGGCAGACGTCGAACCTTGAAGAGCAGTGAATCAAAGACTCTTGGACAGATAAAACCTATTTAATGGTGTTTGTCTCTGGATGGAGCTTTGTCAAATACATGACCATGCTCCACCGAGAGCTTAATGTGGTTAATGTGACTTACCTGGCTAGCATGCACATATACTTACCTGGCTAGCATGCACATATACTTACCTGGCAAGCATGCACATATACTTACCTGGCTAGCATGCACATATACTTACCTGGTTAGCATGCACATATACTTACCTGGCTAGCATGCACATATACTTACGTGGCTAGCATGCACATATACTTACCTGGCTAGCATGCACATATACTTACCTGGCTAGCATGCACATATACTTACCTGGCTAGCATGCACTATCTGCATGCTAGCCAAGTTGCATCTAGTGCCCAAGTTGAAGTTAGAGTCACATATCAGACAGGCAATTCAAACTTATTTGTAAGACTATGCGGAGAGCAGAGCGTTTTTAACAGAGTTGTGGTCAGCACATAGTGTCTTTTACCATATATCTGGGGAAAGTCTTGCTATCCAATACTCAAAATTAGTTCAGCAGGTGACGAGCTGATGGATGGCAGTTTGGGGATAAAATGTTTCGTGTTATAGCATTGCAAAACTTTTGGAAATATCCAAGACACTAATTCATCATAATCGAAAAGAATGACTGAGCAAAAACTTCATAGGTCACCACATGACACAAGTTATGGATCCCTTGATGATGACTTGAGAGAGATTACAAGGCTCAAAAAACTTAATAATTAAAAAAAATAAGGATTTTCGCGTCATTGGACATAAATGGCGCACTTAACTTACTTTGCGAACTACTGAACTAGAAGGTATTTATAAAAGACGAGGAAAAATGTACAAGATAAGACAATGACGAAATAGGCGATTCAACGCAGATGCAAACTCTAAGGGGCTTTTCCTTTAACACACGAGTATTAGCATTACTTATAATAAGGTTTCCAACAGTGTAGGTCATTCAGCACAAGAATTGGTCACAGTTGGATCCTCCGTCCACTAATCGCAAGACAGACACGCTATTATCTCAGCTATAAACTTTCTTGATTAATACCACAAAAGATTTCTGCACTAGCTTAGGCATGGCGAGGAAGCGAGGCAAAGTATTAAATAGAGGAAAGACAGGAGGGTCTGGTGATTTAAAATCGTCCAAGTTACAGTTAAAAGAAAGGAAAGTTAAGAAAACTTTGGCTTTGTCAGAAGCAGCAGCAGATATTGAGCTGTCACAATGAAACTTAGATGGAAATGAAGACTGCCACAACGTATGAGAGTTTTTCTGCAAAAGACCAAAGGCAGCACTCGTACTTTTAAGACGATAATTCATGATATTTCTTTAAAAGGGAAGACGTTGCATGATTTTCATATATATATATATATATATATATATATATATATATATATATATATATATATATATATATATATATATACATACATAGATAAAGAGAGAGAGAAAGAGAGAGAGAATTGTTGGTAGCAGAAGGAAACTGCTGCCCTGTTCTGAGGTCACTATTCCGCTGCTTAATTACTATTGAGCATGACTCTTTAAATTCCAGATAAAACGCGGAAAAGGAGAGGAAAAAATTACAATACTGTGTAAACTACCATGCCAGGAATGACAGTCCCGGTGACTTGCTCACAACACAAGGATGTCTTAAGGGAAGATCAGAAACAGTCACCCCGTGGAAAATAATGATTACAACGCCTAAGATTGCCTCATTCAATAGAATGAGCTTCCGTGCCAAAAACTGCACGGTTTGGGAGATAAAAGTAAGAGGTGGCGGAGACCAGGAAACAAGAGGAATGTGTGACGATAATGAAAGGGAATGAGACAGTATAAGATGAAATATGGTGACAAAGAAAGAAATAGATTGAGGATTGTGTGTATATTGATGTAAGCATTTGTAGATTAATAAACAAATAGTTTCAATCTACATCTGATTTGTTTCAAGTTGTTCCAGACAATTGTGAAACCTACATCTTGGCAAAAGATCACAGGAACAAGACTTAAGCTTGTTCCATGCGGTGAACACTAGAATCTCCCAGAAAGATTGCTTAAGTATTTCGAGAAGACGACAGATTCAGTGATGGAAAAGCAAAATAATCAATGAAATTCCATGTGCTCAGGGAAACTCTGAAGCGACAAACATATTATATAAATTACTGAAGTGATTATTTCCTACACCCATCAATATCGTGTTAGTAAATCGTACATTAAGGGGCAGAGTGGCTCTTTCCATCTATTTGCAACTTTCTCCATCAATGGCCATCAAGGAGCTCATCAGGTTTCTCCCACCTCCCACCAGGCCCCGTGGCCTGGTGGCAAAAGCTCTCGCGTCACACGGCGAGGGTCTGGGATCGATTCCCACCGAGGGTAGAAACATTGGGCGTGTTTCTTTACACAGGTTGTCTATATTCCCCATCAGAAAAATGGGAACCTAGGAGTTAGTCGACTGGTGTGGGTCGCATCCTGGGACAAGGACCTAATTTGCCCGAAATGCTCTGCATAACAAAGGGCTTTCTATATGGTAGCATGTCATTGATGTCAACTAGGCCTGTATACCCTGTACATGTACTATTCTTATTCTTATTATTATTATTATTATTATTATTCTCTGTTGCATCTGACTGCTCTTCTCGAACTGCAGAAAAAACTTATTATTAATGGTATACAATGCCGAGAAGTTCATAAGACACATGAAACATCCACTAAAGAACTTATCATAGTGGAAAAAACAAGTCACAAGGTCCTCGTAGAAGTATCGTCGACAAGGAACATTGTCAGAAGAACCTATAAGATGATAGTTCATCATTTATACAGTAGAGGGTGTCCTTTTTATACAGGTAATGTCCTGTCCCCTTACTTTCACTTCTCTCGTGATGTCCTTATCCTATACAAAGTAAATATACTGTGTGTGTGTGTTTCATCATGAGTCCAAAGAAAAAAAATAGATTTAAGACTTTCTAAGTCTGTGTATTAGTTTAAACCTGAAAAATGTATCAGCGGTTGGATTTTTAACATGGGGCTGGAAAACAGGATAACTCGGAGCCGCATGACAGGGGCCGGATAAGGTAGAGCAGGATGATTTGAACCGTGCTTCGTACGTCAGCTGGGTAAACAAACCCTTGAACGACAACCATGGACGTCCTGTCTGTCAACACTGCCAAAGATTTATTATTGATTGCTTCCTCCAAGCTCACTGTTGGTTCAGGGATTGTAGGATTCTGCGAGAGAGAGAGAGAGAGAGAGAGAGAGAGAGAGAGAGAGAGAGAGAGAGAGAGAGCTTTCCCAGTATACACGATTTAAATTAATAATCCAAAGCCTGCGAAATTGTTCCTTCATCCTCCTCACCCTTCTCGCCACGTGATGAAGCTGAAGTGAGCGAAGTGGCTTATTTTCAAAGAATCGGAAAATACGCAAATAACAAAATACGGCCAGGCAAACTGACCCTTCCGACACAAATGGCACGAGACCGGATCTAGAAATGGAAACCACTGTGTGCGCCTCGATCGAAACAGAACAGTATAGCAGCATAAGACGGTAGATAAAGGAAGGAGACCCAGTGAATACAAGGCTAGATGGGACACCACCAGTGGGACACTACCAGTGGGACACCACCAGTGGGACACCACCAGTGGGACACTACCAGTGGGACACTACCAGTGGGACAATACCCTCGGTCCCGCAATGCAGATCAGCCTCGCGGGGGACACTAAGATCAGACCCACACAATCTCGTCAAGACACAGCCTGGCACCTTCACACTCAACACACCATCGCTCCCATCTTCATAGACTTGTATGCTAAACATTCATAATCTTCATCACGCAATCACAATCCTCCCATATTTAAACATAGTTACAACTGTCATCGAAGACCATACACACAGCTACCAACACACAAATTTCAATTTACTGCTTGTGGAACATTGGTGTTACTTGGTAACTGCGTTGGTAACTGCGTTTCCTTCCTTCCTGAACTTGTAATAGATCATGTCCTTGAGAGAGAGAGAGAGAGAGAGAGAGAGAGAGAGAGAGTGTGTGTGTGTGTGTGTGTGTGTGTACGTACGTGTACACACAAGCTTGACTCAGTTACAAGGTATTATTCAGAAATGGTTTAGAGAATTCTCCAGTTGCCAAGCGCTTCCGTGATAACATCGTTCTTTCTCACACAATTCTCCAACACAATTCTCCTTTGAAGACAATTTTTCCTGGGGCTCTTGTGTATTTTCAGGCAGATTTATAAAAGAGCGCTCCCTAGCCAGGCACTACACAGGCTCATCCTTCACAGTGGACCACTGCGCTATTTTATCATACTAAGTGGACACCCACACCTTCCTTTTACACACACTACCTACTCTAACACACACACAATGGTTTATTAGGTGTGTGTGTGTGTGTGTGTTTATTCACCTAATTGTGGTTGCAGGGGTCGAGACTCAGCTCCTGGCCCCGCCTCTTCTCTGATCGCTACTGGGTCCTCTCTCTCCCTGCTCCATGAGCTTTATCTTACCTCGTCTTAAAGCTATGTATGGTTCCTGCCTCCACTACATCACTTGCCAGACCACTCCACGGCTGAAGAAACACTTCCCAACATCTTCCCGACTCATCCGAGTCTCCAACTTCCAACCGCGACCCCCCGCCTCAGCGTCCCCTCCCCGGGACATCCCGTCTCCAGCCACCTTGTCCACTCCACGCAGCACGCTGCATGTCGCTATCATGCCTCCCCCAACCTCCAGTGCTGTGTGTGTGTGTATGTAAATATATATCCACAATTTACACCAGAGGTGGATCCCATCCTATACGCACACACACACACACACACACACACACACACACACCACACACACACGTAAGTATGCACTCATCAAGATGAGTTTCAGTGCTGAAAGTACAAAGTAATTAATGAATTTTTGAGACAATCTCAAACATGAGTATGAAATATTTGGTAACAAATTAACCAAAACGAGAGAAGAAATGGACCTTGAAGTACTCATTAGCAATGACCTCAATAGTGTCAATGTCTATCTGCGAGCAGCAAAGTCAAAGGTTTTACAGTAATTTCTAGCACAGAACACCAGAAACCATATTAACTAAAATGCATGTAATACACCGCATCTTGAACATACTGTCCAGTTTTGGTCTCTAAATTACATAGAAGACTAAGATAGACTGGAGAGGGTCCAGAGAAGGGCACCCAAGCTCGTACCATCACTGTGAAACACAATACCAACACTCAAAGTACTAAATATTTTCTAGTGGGAAATGGGGACTACGCGATCTCTTTCAAACCTTTAACGTATTAAAAGGTTTTGATAAACACGAAGGAATGTTTGAAGTGTAATGTGAATCAATACTTTTAAATAATGGAATGAAACTTCGGAGCAAAGAGCTGCATCAAGAACGTTTATAAAAAAAATTGTAAAAAAAGTTTAATTTATTTATTCACGCTTAAAAAATATATGGTTTACCCTCTTTTGGCTAGTATAGTTTTCTGTTTATATTTAATGCTGTGGTTTGTCTTGGAGTGTAAACTGCCTGATTTATGCAATACATAACATCTTACTAGTTTGTTTACCTTTTTTTTTTTACTCTGCTAATGTGATAATGTGATTGATGGTGATGGATTCATCATCGAAACTTTAATTTACTCCACAATAATTATTCTGTAAAAATCTCTTAGTCTTTCCCACCTGCCAGAATTACATGTATATCCACACAGGCTGGTAAAAAAACAAAATATGGTATGGGTGGGGATTGAACTCGCGGCAAGTGAGTCGTAAAACTCCAGGTTAGTGCGTAAGCCACTGGGCCAGCTGGCTATAATAAGATTCATCCAACCAGGTATATTTATAAATATGGAGTTTTATCCTGGTTTGTTTGCAATCATGTCATTACGATTTCGCGAGAGACAGACTGGTACATCACAGGTAACAGCGTGAAGACTAGAGTAGCAGCACTCACTCCCCCACTCTATTACATTCAGTCGGAAGATTGCAACGGACAAGTGAACTAGCAGCAGCAACACTCACAGCAAGAGGCAGTCTTGAGCTTCCCCAGCGCTCTGACGTAATGTCTAAAGCTGGGGGTGACTCCAAAGGGATCCTGTAGTGCTTGCTGCCTTTGCACCTCCTGACATCGTCTGCTGATATGCAGCTGCCACAACCTTCGAGACCCGTGGGGGCGGGGAATGAGGCTAGGCCTGGGGACAGCTAGTCCTAAAGACGAGGAGGTACTTGTACCTTTTCCATGGCAGACATTGGTCTAAGACACTCCCGCGAAGGGGAGTCAAGGCCCGGCCACCACTTGGAAAAGGCCTGGGCCGGGCGATTATACCAACTGAGCTACGGGACATCTTAACGTAAACTTGTGCCTGCTTCAGGTGGGTCACGACCGCGTCACACACCAAGAGAATTCCCATTTATCTAGTTGGAAAAAATATAGTGTAATGGAAGTTTTCTTTGAACTGAGACAAACAGCGACTTTGCAGTGTTGTTTCGTATATTTTTTATAGTTGTATTTGCGATTTCTTGGTCTCATTTGATAGAATGGAAGATATATTACAGATATAGAGATGATTTTGATTTTAGCACTGGAAATGACTTGAAACTGAGCTCAAAGTAGCGGAAATGGCGAATCTACAAAGAACGTTCAGTCACTGTTGTTTCTACCCGGGTATTAATCACATCACTGTCTTAACATACCCGGGTATTAATCACATCACTTCTTAACATACCCGGGTATTAATCACATCACTTTCTTAACATACCCGGGTATTAATCACATCACTTTCTTAACATACCCGGGTATTAATCACATCACTGTCTTAACATAACCGGGTATTAAACACACATCATTGTCTTAACATACCCGGGTATTAAACACACATCATTGTCTTAACATACCCGGGTATTAAACACACATCATCGTCTTAACATAACCGGGTATTAAACACACATCATGTCTTAACATACCGGGTATTAAACACACATCATCGTCTTAACATACCCGGGTATTAAACACACATCATTGTCTTAACATACCCGGGTATTAAACACACATCATTGTCTTAACATAACCGGGTATTAAACACACATCATTGTCTTAACATAACCGAGTATTAAACACACATCATTGTCTTAACATACCCGGGTATTAAACACACATCATTGTCTTAACATACCCGGGTATTAAACACACATCATTGTCTTAACATACCCGGGTATTAAACACACATCATTGTCTTAACATACCCGGGTATTAAGCACACATCATTGTCTTAACATAACCGAGTATTAAACACACATCATTGTCTTAACATACCCGGGTATTAAACACACATCATTGTCTTAACATACCCGGGTATTAAACACACATCATTGTCTTAACATAACCGGGTATTAAACACACATCATTGTCTTAACATACCCGGGTATTAAACACACATCATTGTCTTAACATACCCGGGTATTAAACACACATCATTGTCTTAACATACCCGGGTATTAAACACACATCATCGTCTTAACATACCCGGGTATTAATCACATCACTATCTTAACATACCCGGGTATTAAATAGATCGTTGTTTTAGCATAATAAGAAGTAATAACGAGCTCATTTATATAAAATATTAATCTCCCTCAGCGTGCTGAGCAAGACGCTAGTTATTCTCCCAAGATTTTTCTCAGCCTCCCGGGTGATGTTTCTCTCATTCTCTGAGTCAACATTACACATTCAAACATTCATTGAATACGATTTTGAAAGATGAAAAAAAACCCTGAAGGATACATGGCACTGCTTGTGACATGAATTAATTTTTTTTCATGAAAATTCAGAAAATTTAGCAAAAATATATAGATTATTGATGTAAATATATACGTACATAAATTTTAAGAGTAAATATATTAACTATAAATGAAAAAAAAAAAAAAGAGAAAATACGTATAAATTAAATAAAATGTAAAAAAATACAGAAGAAATAAACAGTAATCCCAAAACTCAATAACAAATAAAAAATATATAATCACATAAACGTTAATAATAATAATAATAATAATAATAATAATAATAATAATAATAATAATAATTATAATAAAAGCAGAGAAACACTGAAAGACGCAGCAGCGAACACGTACACACGGAAGCACACACACATGAACACGCTGACACCGAAGACTCAAAAAAACGAACACGCGCTGATGAATATCTGCACATAAACACGTACACGGACAAACAACACGTACAAACACGTGCCATGGAGCTCAGAGTGCGTCAGACGCACTCTGAAGAACTCACCTCACTTATCCTCTCACTTCCCCTTTCTTCTGAATTTTTTTCCCCTCCCTTCCTTCCTACCTCTTCAACCATTTGCCTTTCACATTTTTTTCTTCCTTCCCCTGTCCTATAAACGCTTCCTTCACTATTTTTAACGCTTCCTTCACTCCCTAGCTTTTAAATAATTTGTCCTTCAATTTCTATTTTCTAAACACTTTTCTCCTTCACTCATTTTCCTAAACCCCTTTTTCCTACACTATCTTGTAAACGCTTTTTCTTCTCTATCTTCTAAACACTTTTACTTCACTATCTTATAAACACCTTTCCTTCACTATCTTCTAAACCCTCGTTCCTTCACTACCTATCTTTTAAGACCTTGTTCTTTCCCTACCTATCTTTTAAAACCTTATTCCTTCACTACCTATCTTTTAAAACATTTCGTCATTCACCGTCCATCCTTCCAACACCTTACCATCCTCCTATCCCAATTATTTACTCTAAACCTCCAAACTATTTAACCCTTACAATCCTTCAATATCTCCCTCCCAATCCTTCATCCTTTAAAGCCGCCCCTTGTTCCCTATTACCCTTCCTCCTTCATTCCCCCGTTTACCTATTCCTCCTTCCCTCCCTTGTTCCCTACACTGCCTGCAGCAGCTGCACCACAGAGAACGTTTCCACAGCTGTATACACAAATGCATACACAGCTGTATGCACAGATGCATACACAGCTGTATATGCTGTGTATACACTTTTAAAATGACATCAAAATCTCATTTGCATCACTGGGTCCCGAGGGTCGGGCAACACCTCATCCCAAATAAAATGCAACTATGTATTTTCACATTATTATTATTATTATTATTATTATTATTATTATTATTATTATTATTATTACTATTATTATTATTATTGTGAAGCTATACGGTCCATTGATAATCGTTTCGCTGGCACCTAACACCAACAGAAACAGCAGGTACATCAGCAGCGGCAGCAAGAAAAGCAGCATCAGCAGGTGAATCAGCAGCAAGTGAAACAGCCTCAACGATAACAGCATCAACAGCAAAACTATCAGTAGCAACTGAAGTAACAGCAAGATACCAAAATAAACAGCAACAAGAACAGCAGCAACGACACAACGCGATGCAATAAAAGCACCAGTAGCAACAGCAGTTTCAACAGAAACAGTACCAACAACAGCAGTTCCAACAGAAACAGTACCAGCAATTCCAACAGAAACAGTACCAGCAACAGCAGTTCCAACAGAAACAGTACCAGCAACAGCAGTTCCAACAGAAACAGTAACAGCATCAGCAGTTCCAATAGAAACAGTACCAGCAACAGCAGTTCCAACAGAAACAGTAACAGCATCAGCAGTTCCAATAGAAACAGTACCAATAAAACCTCAACAATAACAAAAGTACCAGCACGATCAGCAACAGGAACAATAATAACATCAATAAGAGAGTACTAACAGTAACAGCAGGAACAATAATAACATCAATAAGAGAGTACTAACAGTAACAGCAGGAACAATAATAACATCAATAAGAGAGTACTAACAGTAACATCAATAAGAGAGAGTACTAACAGTAACAGCAGGAACAATAATAACATCAATAAGAGAGTACTAACAGTAACATCAATAAGAGAGTACTAACAGTAACAGCAGGAACAATAATAAAGTCAACAGTAAAGCAGGAACAATAATAACATCAATAAGAGAGTACTAACAGTAACAGCAGGAACAATAACAACATCAATAAGAGAGTACTAACAGTAACAGCAGGAACAATAACAACATCAATAAGAGAGTACTAACAGTAACAGCAGGAACAACATCAATAAGAGAGTACTAACAGCACGCAATAACTCAAAAAGAGTATAACAGACAGCAACAATACACAAAAGTAACAGTACACAACAGATAATAGATCAAAGCAACAGTAAAGAGAACAAATAACAAGAGACTAACAGCAAAGCAGAAACTGAAGAGAAACTACAGCAACTCAGCAGACGAACAGTAACACTAGAAACAAGCAGCAACATATAAACTAGTAACAGCAGCAGCAACAATAAACAGTAACAGCAGCACACAACATATAACTTCAGCACACAGCAGCAACATTATTACCACTAGTAACAGCAGCAGCAGCAACATTATTACCACTAGTAACAGCAGCAGCAGCAACATTATTACCACTAGTAACAGCAGCAGCAGCAGCAACGTACACAGCAAAATCAAACAGCAAGACAGTAACTTTAACAGCCACTGTCACCAGCAGGCAACATATTAACACTAGTACGCAGCAGCAGTCACATACTAGCAGCAGTACTATGTCACTGTACACAGTACACTATTGCTGAAACAGTACTGAGCTGCAGTACTACAGGTCACACTACTAGGCTAAGCAGCTGGAGTGCACTACTACAGTCACACTACTAGTGCTGGAAGCAGTATGTATTATTGCCACGTTACTACAGGCACACTAGTGCTAAAATACTGTGATGTGCCACTGTTACACAGGTCACACTACTAGTGCTGAACAGACTGTGATTGTTCACTGTTACACAGGTCACACTATAGTGCTGGAAGCAGCTTGATTGTTGTCACTGATTGAGCTACTCTAACACTACAGGTCACACTACTAGTGCTGGAAGCAGTACTGTGATTGATGTCACTGTTACTACAGGTCACACTACTAACAGTGCTGGAAGCAGTACTGTGATTGTTGTCACTGTTACTACAGGTCACACTACTAGTGCTGGAAGCAGTACTGTGATTGTTGTCACTGTTACTACAGGTCACACTACTAGTGCTGGAAGCAGTACTGTGATTGTTGTCACTGTTACTACAGGTCACACTACTAGTGCTGGAAGCATACTGTGAGTTGCAACTACAGCACCAGTCACACTACTCAAGTGCTGAAGCAGTACGGATTGTTACTCACAGTCACACTAGTGCTGAAACAAGACAAGTCACTGTGAATTGTGTCACGTACTACAGGTCACACTACTAGTGCTGAAGCAGTACTGTGATTGTTGTCACTGTTACTACAGGTCACACTACTAGTGCTGGAAGCAGTACTGTGATTGTTGTCACTGTTACTACAGGTCACACTACTAGTGCTGGAAGCAGTACTGTGATTGTTGTCACTGTTACTACAGGTCACACTACTAGTGCTGGAAGCAGTACTGTGATTTTGTCATGTTACTACAGGTCACATACTATGCTGGAAGCAGTACTGTGATTGTTGTCACTGTTACAGTACATAGTGCTGGAAGCAGTACTGTGATTGTTGTCACTGTTACTACAGGTCACACTACTAGTGCTGGAAGCAGTACTGTGATTGTTGTCACTGTTACTACAGGTCACACTACTAGTGCTGGAAGCAGTACTGTGATTGTTGTCACTGTTACTACAGGTCACACTACTAGTGCTGGAAGCAGTACTGTGATTGTTGTCACTGTTACTACAGGTCACACTACTAGTGCTGGAAGCAGTACTGTGATTGTTGTCACTGTTACTACAGGTCACACTACTAGTGCTGGAAGCAGTACTGTGATTGTTGTCACTGTTACTACAGGTCACACTACTAGTGCTGGAAGCAGTACTGTGATTGTTGTCACTGTTACTACAGGTCACACTACTAGTGCTGGAAGCAGTACTGTGATTGTTGTCACTGTTACTACAGGTCACACTACTAGTGCTGGAAGCAGTACTGTGATTGTTGTCACTGTTACTACAGGTCACACTACTAGTGCTGGAAGCAGTACTGTCGTTATGTGTCACTGTACTACAGTCACACTACAGTGCTGGAAGCAGTACTGTGATTGTTGTCACTGTTACTACAGGTCACACTACTAGTGCTGGAAGCAGTACTGTGATTGTTGTCACTGTTACTACAGGTCACACTAGCTGAAGGCTGGAGCATATAAGTCACATCTAGGGGAAGAATTGTTGTCACTGTTACTACAGGTCACACTACTAGTGCTGGAAGCAGTACTGTGATTGTTGTCACTGTTACTACAGGTCACACTACTAGTGCTGGAAGCAGTACTGGATTTTTCACTGTTACTACAGGTCACATACTAGTGCTGGAAGCAGTACTGTGATTGTTGTCACTGTTACTACAGGTCACACTACTAGTGCTGGAAGCAGTACTGTGATTGTTGTCACTGTTACTACAGGTCACACTACTAGTGCTGGAAGCAGTACTGTGATTGTTGTCACTGTTACTACAGGTCACACTACTAGTGCTGGAAGCAGTACTGTGATTGTTGTCACTTTTACTACAGGTCACACTACTAGTGCTGGAAGCAGTACTGTGATTGTTGTCACTGTTACTACAGGTCACACTACTAGTGCTGGAAGCAGTACTGTGATTGTTGTCACTGTTACTACAGGTCACACTACTAGTGCTGGAAGCAGTACTGTGATTGTCACTGTTACTACAGGTCACACTACTAGTGCTGGAAGCAGTACTGTGATTGTTGTCACTTTTACTACAGGTCACACTACTAGTGCTGGAAGCAGTACTGTGATTGTTGTCACTGTTACTACAGGTCACACTACTAGTGCTGGAAGCAGTACTGTGATTGTTGTCACTTTTACTACAGGTCACACTACTAGTGCTGGAAGCAGTACTGTGATTGTTGTCACTGTTACTACAGGTCACACTACTAGTACTGAAAGCAGTACTGTGATTGTTGTCACTGTTACTACAGGTCACACTACTAGTGCTGGAAGCAGTACTGTGATTGTTGTCACTTTTACTACAGGTCACACTACTAGTGCTGGAAGCAGTACTGTGATTGTTGTCACTGAGTTACTGCACCAAGTTGCAGCATTTAACCCACTGTGGCTTATCAGTTAAAAATGTCGGGGCACCCAGGGTGGGTTGGTGGTCGTTGGTGGGTTGGTGGGTGGGCGTTGGTGATGAGTTATGTTGGTAGTGGTAACAGTGTGTTGGTAGTGGTGATGAGTGGGTGTTAGTGATGAGTTATGTTGGTAGTGGTAACAGTGTGTTGGTAGTGGTGATGAGTGGGTGTTGGTGATGAGTTATGTTGGTAGTGGTAACTGTGTGTTGGTAGTGGTGATGGGTGGGTGTTGGTGATGAGTTATGTTGGTAGTGGTAACTGTGTTGGTAATAGTGGTGGAGACATGAGGTAGACAGCGGATGGGGAAGGGACTAGGAGAATATTGGGGAAAGTGTTGTGGATGTGTGGATAGTTAGGTTGGTGGGCAGGAAGACGAGGTAGGTTGACTGGGTGGGGAGCATTACGGGGTAGGGAAGGGGCAGGTGGTAGAAGGGGGAATAAAAATTAGGTATGTGGTGGGGGAAAAGTATGAGAAGAAACACACTGAATGGATGGGTGGGATTGTAGAGGGGTGGGTGTTAGTTACCATGTGCCAAAGGTAGTTGTCAATAGACTTACCTGGTGGATGGGGTGTGAGTGTATGTGTGTACTCACCTAATTGTACTCACCTAATTGTGGTTGCAGGGGTCGAGACTCAGCTCCTGGCCCCGCCTCTTCTCTGTCCGCTACTGGGTCTCTGCTCTCCCTGCTCCATGAGCTTTATCATACCTCGTCTTAAAACTGTGTATGGTTCCTGCCTCCACTATATCTTTCTCTAGACTATTCCACTTCCTGACTACTCTGTGGCTGAAGAAATGCTTCCTAACATCCCTTTGACTCATCTGAGTCTTCAGCTTCCAGTTGTGTCCCCTTGTTTCTGTGTTCCCTCTCTGGAACATCCTGTCACTGTCTACCTTGTCGATTCCCCGCAGTATTTTGTATGTCGTTATCATGTCTCCTCTGACCCTTCTTTCCTCCAGTGTTGTTAGTCCTATTTCCCTCAACCTTTCTTCATAAGACAGACCCCTGAGTTGTGGAACTAACCTAGTCGCAAACCTTTGCACTTTCTCTAGTTTCTTTACGTGCTTGACCAGGTGTGGGTTCCAGACTGGTGCTGCATATTCTAGTATGGGCCTGACGTACACGGTGTACAGTGTCTTGAACGATTCCTTGTTAAGGTAACGGAACGCTAATCTTAGGTTTGCCAGTCGCCCATATGCTGCCGCAGTTATCTGGTTGATGTGTGCCTCCGGAGACGTGCTTGGCGTTATACTCACCCCAAGGTCTTTCTCCTTTGCCGAGGTTTGTAGTCTTTGTCCGCCTAGCCTGTACTCTGTCAGCGGTCTTCTTTGCCCTTCTCCGATCTTCATGACTTTGCATTTGGTGGGACTGAATTCGAGAAGCCAGTTGCTTGTGTGTGTGTGTGTGTGTGTGTGTGTGTGTGTGTATGTGTGTGTGTGTATGTGTGTGTGTGTGTGTGTATGTGTGTGTGTGTGTGTGTGTGTGTGTGTGTGTGTGTGTGTGTGTGTGCGTGTGTGCGTGCGTGCGTGCGTGCGCGTGTTTACTCACCTATATGTGGTTGCAGCGGTCGATTCACAGCTCCTGGCCTCTTTTGTTGTGTGTACTCACCTAATTGTGGTTGCAGAGATCGATTTATAGCTCCTGGCCCCACCTCTTCACTGGTCGTTACTAGGTCCTCTCTCTCCCCCTGCTCCATGAGCTTATCGTACCTCTTCTTAAAGTTATGTATGGTACCTGCCTCCACTACTTCACTTTCTAGACTATTCTACTTCCTGACAACTCTATGACTGAAGAAATACTTCCTAACATCCCTCTGACTCATACGAGTCTTCAACTTATAATTGTGACCCCTTGTTGCTTTGTCCCATCTCTGGAACATCCTGTCTCTGTCCACCTTGTTGATTCCTCTCAGTATTTTATATGTCGTTATCATGTTCCCCCTGTCCTCCAGTGTCGTCAGGTCGAGTTCCCTAAACATCTCCTCATAGGACATGCCCCTTAGATCCGGGACTAGTCTCGTTGCAAACCTTTATGCTTTGTCTAGTTTCCTAACGTGTCTGGACAGGTGTGAGTTCCAAACTGGAGCTGCATACTCCAAAATGGGCCTGATATACACGGTGTACAAGGTGCGGAACGACTCCTTACTGAGATGTCGGAAAGCTATTCATAGGTTCGCTAGTCGCCCATATACTCCAGCAGTTATTTGGTTAATGTACGCCTCAGATGTGCTCGGTATTATACACACTCCAAGATCCTTTTCCTTAAGTGAGGTTTGTAGTCTTTGGCCCCCCCTAGACTGTACTACGTCTGCGGGTCTTCTTTGCCCTTCCCCGATCTTCATGACTCTGCACTTGGTGGGGTTGAACTCCAGGAGCCAGTTGCTGAACCAGCCCTGCAGCCTGTCCAGAACCCTCTGTAGTCCTGCCTTGTTCTCCGACTGAATTCTCCTCATTAACTTCACATTGTCCGCAAACAGGGACACTTGTGAGTCTATTCACATATACCAGAAACAGCACCGGTCCTAGGACTGACCCCTGTGGAACCCCGCTCGTCACAGGCGCCCACTCTGACACCTCATCATGTAACAAGACTCGCTGATGCCTTCCCGTCAGGTATTCTCTGATCCATTGCAGTGCCTTCCTGTTATACCTGCCTGGTCCTCCAGCTTTTGCACTTATCTCTTGTGTGGAACTGTGTGTCTACACTCACCTAATTGTACTCACCTAATTATGGTTGCATGGGTCGATTCATAGCTCCTGGCCCTGCCTCTTCACTGTGTGTGGTGTCAGTTACTCAGTACACCCTAACTCAAACAAGATAAGGCACTAAGTGTACAAAATAGCACAAAGGTAACAAGATTTGAGCATCAGCGTGTTGTAATAGCAGCAGCCACGCTACTTGACCCATGCTTACAACACGCTACTTGAAACACGTTTACAACACGCTACTTGAAACACGTTTACAACACGCTACCTGACCATGCTTACAACACGCTACTTGAAACACGCTTATAACACGCTACTTGAAACACGTTTACAACACGCTACCTGACCCATGCTTACAACACGCTACTTGAAACACGCTTACAACACGCTCTGTAATTGCTTCATTATTTCTGTAACTATTAATTTTGTAAACAGTTGGTTACTACTGTACCATAGTGATCTAACACAGTTGAAGCACCCAGTCTCCGTACCCATTACGACTGCTACTAGCACCATAGATGTATGGGGGACTACCACTCGCAGGATGGAAATGGGTGATATCCACTCACAGGAAAGGGTGAGGGAGAGGGATTCGGGAGGGGGTGGAGATGAAGGGGAGTGGAGGAGGGGGTGAAGGTGAAGGGGTGTGGCTGAGTGAGGTGTGGCGTGTATCTAAGTGACATGTGCGTGTACATGTACACCCGAGTGTTTTTATTTACGTCAATGTGACTGTTTTTACATGTGTACCATGCCCGTGTGTACTTACCTGACCGTGTGTGTGTGTGTCCAGGCACCATGGTGGGTGTGGTCTACCACACTGTAGTTACTATTGATTGATACACTAGCCACTGACCTGGATCCAGGTCTGTGGTGGTAGTGGTGGTATGAGGGGGTGGTGGTATGAGGGGGTGGTGGTAGAAGTGTGAGGGTGGTAATAGTAGTGTGAGGGTGGTGGTAGTGGTGTGAGGGTGGTGATAGTGGTGTGAGGGTGGTGATAGTGGTGTGAGGGTGGTGCTAGTGGTGTGAGGGTGGTGATAGTGGTGTGAGGGTGGTAATAGTAGTGTGAGGGTGGTGATAGTAGTGTGAGGGTGGTGGTAGTGGTGTGAGGGTGGTGGTAATGGTGTGAGGGTGGTGCTAGTAGTGTGAGGGTGGTGGTAGTGGTGTGAGGGTGGTGATAGTGGTGTGAGGGTGGTGCTAGTGGTGTGAGGGTGGTGATAGTGGTGTGAGGGTGGTGATAGTGGTGTGAGGGTGGTAATAGTAGTGTGAGGGTGGTGGTAGTGGTGTGAGGGTAGTGGTAATGGTGTGAGGGTGGTGATAGTGGTGATAGTGATGTGAGGGTGGTGATAGTGGTGTGAGGGTGGTGATAGTAGTGTGAGGGTGGTGATAGTGGTGTGAGGGTGGTAATAGTAGTGTGAGGGTGGTGATAGTAGTGTGAGGGTGGTGCTAGTGGTGTGAGGGTGGTGATAGTGGTGTGAGGGTGGTAATAGTGTGAGGGTGGTGATAGTAGTGTGAGGGTGGTGCTAGTGGTGTGAGGGTGGTGATAGTGGTGTGAGGGTGGTAATAGTAGTGTGAGGGTGGTGATAGTAGTGTGAGGGTGGTGGTAGTGGTGTGAGGGTGGTGATAGTGGTGTGAGGGTGGTGCTAGTGGTGTGAGGGTGGTGATAGTGGTGTGAGGGTGGTAATAGTAGTGTGAGGGTGGTGATAGTAGTGTGAGGGTGGTGCTAGTGGTGTGAGGGTGGTGATAGTGGTGTGAGGGTGGTAATAGTAGTGTGAGGGTGGTGATAGTAGTGTGAGGGTGGTGCTAGTGGTGTGAGGGTGGTGATAGTGGTGTGAGGGTGGTAATAGTAGTGTGAGGGTGGTGATAGTAGTGTGAGGGTGGTGGTAGTGGTGTGAGGGTAGTGGTAATGGTGTGAGGGTGGTGATAGTGGTGATAGTGATGTGAGGGTGGTGATAGTAGTGTGAGGGTGGTGATAGTGGTGTGAGGGTGGTGATAATAGTGTGAGGGTGGTGATAATAGTGTGAGGGTGGTGATAGTAGTGTGAGGGTGGTGATAGTGATGTGAGAGTGGTGATAGTGATGTGAGGGTGGTGATAGTAGTGTGAGGGTGGTGATAGTAGTGTGAGGGTGGTGATAGTGATGTGAGGGTGGTGGTAGTGATGTGAGGGTGGTGATAGTGATGTGAGGGTGGTGATAGTAGTGTGAGGGTGGTGATAGTAGTGTGAGAGTGGTGATAATTGTGAGGGTGGTGATAGTGTGAGGGTGGTGATAGTGGCGCGAGGGTGGTGATAGTGTGAGGGGAGGTGATAGTGTGAGGGTGGTGATAGTGGTGTGAGGGGAGGTGATAGTGTGAGGGTGGTGGTAGTGGTGTGAGGGGCGGTGATAGCGTGAGGGTGATAATGTGAGGGTGGTGATAGTGGTGTGAGTGTGGTGATAGTGGTGTGAGTGGTGATAGTAGTGTGAGTGGTGATAGTGGTGTGAGTGGTGATAGTAGTGTAAGGGTGGTGATAGTGGTGTGAGAGTGGTGATAGTGGTGTGAGGGCGGTGGAAGTGGTGTGAGTGGTGATAGTGGTGTGAGGGTGGTGAAAGTGACATTGGTTGCGGAGGAAGAGGGGAGAAAGAGGAGCATAAGCTGTTTGTAGCGCAGAGGCAGTTTATTCTGGGTACAGGCAGTTAGTTGGCACTGAGTGGACAGTGTTGGCTGCGAGCTGGAACATTACTGTCTATGTTGGCACTAAATTAGCTGGGTTTTTTTTTTAATTGAACGTATGTTAGCTGTGAGTTGGATCAATAGTGTATGTCACCAAGTATAGTTAGTAACCACTTGTCAAAGGCATTTGTCGACAGACACTTAGCCTGTTAGTTACCAGTGTGTGTCACCAATGTACAGCGTATGTCGCCTGACATGTTTATGTCAAAGTACAGAGTATTTCGTCCGTGGTATGGCAACTCACTGTCACCAAGTACAGTGTATGTCGTCCGTAGCATGGTAACTCACTGTCACCAAATATAGTGACCTTGGTACAATGGCTCTTGATTAAAGGAATTGGAGCCACCCTCCCCTCCCTTGGATCAGAACTGATCACCTCCCACCCTCACTGGTGTGGTATGACCCGTACTTGTTTCATTTCCAATTAATATAAGTATTATCAACATTATCATTATTATTTTTATATTATTTGAAATTATGCTCTAAATCGCTGCATTAATAATAATAATGATAATAATAATAATAATAATAATAATAATAATAATAATAATAATAATCTACTTCACGTTAGTTCACTAACACTGGATACACTGGTAAACAAACAATATGTAAACACAAGATACATATACTTCTTAAAACCTTTGTTAAACCCATTAATAATTAATAAAACTAGTAGAAGAATTCAACAAAGGAAAATAAAGAGAAATAGTTCAAGAAAAATAAAAATGATCACCAGGTATGAAGGCTGGGGAAGTGATCAACTCTGCTGTCTCCAGTATTGCATTCCACTGAAGAAGCCTGTTGCGCAGGTGAAGCGTTTCGGTAATAACTATACACAAATGTTGCTTATGTGTATTAATCATCAACTTGTCGGTACTGTATACCGTCAGTTATATGATCAAATTAGTGGCCATCCCAGTGGAAGTTCTACACCTTACGTTATGGTACTTAATCTTTTCTTTCTCATTCTTGTATCTGCTACTGGCGAAGACAAATATTTGCTCTATATCATTCTTCAAAAGTGATATTAGCTTCTGTATGAGAATGACATCCAGTGAAGACAATGAATACCTCAAAGTTTCTCTCTTAAGAGGAAAATTAAGAAATAAAAGACTGAACAGTATGAGAGGAATCAAGCCAGGCTATGTAACTACACTAGTCTGCGTGTCACAAAAAGAAAGCTTGACTAACCACGTCAGCAACTAAAATGCCTTGTCAAACACTGAGCCTCAGGGGTGATGATCCCGGAACACACTACCCAGGTGATGATCCCGGAACACACTACCCAGGTGATGATCCCGGAACACACTACCCGGTGATGATCCGAACACACTACCCAGGTGATGATCCCGGAACACACTACCCAGGTGATGATCCCGGAACACACTACCCAGGTGATGATCCCAGAACACACTACCCAGGTGATGATCCGAACACACTACCCAGGTGATGATCCCGGAACACACTACCCAGGTGATGATCCCGGAACACACTACCCAGGTGATGATCCCGGAACACACTACCCAGGTGATGATCCCAGAACACACTACCCAGGTGATGATCCCGGAACACACTACCCAGGTGATGATCCCGGAACACACTACCCAGGTGATGATCCCGGAACACACTACCCAGGTGATGATCCCGGAACACACTACCCAGGTGATGATCCCGGAACACACTACCCAGGTGATGATCCCGGAACACACTACCCAGGTGATGATCCAGAACACCCCCAGGTGAGTCCGGAACACACTACCCAGGTGATGATCCCGGAACACACTACCCAGGTGATGATCCCGGAACACACTACCCAGGTGATGATCCCGGAACACACTACCCAGGTGATGATCCCGGAACACACTACCCAGGTAGACTGACACTAGGTTGGTGCTGTTGTAGCAATGTTAATGTGTACGCTCTGTTGAACAAATACGTTTGAAGAACATCTTTTACTGTGATTATTGAAACGATGATTCGATCCGTTAGGATCTTTATCAGGCTATGCATATTCCTCACGAATTATTATCATGGTGGAGCGCTAAAACCATAGTGATTATACAGAGCCTGTGGGGGAGAAGATGGACGACCTTCAAACTTAATTCAGGGAATTGGAGCACAGATCCAATTCTCTAGATCAAGAGCCCCTCACCAGCATGAAGGAACCTCCTTTGAGGGGCCTATTCCTTACGAAGCTATACAGCTGATATAAAGTGTAAATATACTCCTTGGAGGAAAGGAAGAAGACAAGAGGAATTGTTTACATCTGAAGAATCGTGAGTCTGTGGAGTCATGCAGGTGATAGGTTGCAATGCTTCACGTTGGCCACATTCCTCTGCGAGTCTACTGCCCAGAAGGTTCCTGCAATATGGTGCGAGCTGGTGCGTTATGCAGTGTAGGCTCAGAAGCCTCCAAAAAAGCTTAGGTATGACACATATCTGCAGGTATGTTAGCACGCCCAATATATTTTTTGTGGAAAACGGATCCGTTGTTGGCAGTGAGTGTGAGTGAGTGTGTGAGTGTGTGTGTGTGTGTGTGTGTTAGAGTGTGTTTGTAGGGGGAAGGCAATGAGTTAGCAGAGTGCTTATAACACATGATGGCAGTGTATAAGAATGTTGTTATTGTACAAGTAGTGCGCTGGCAGGGGTGTGGTGTTGTCAGCGTCGAGTGCTGGCAGGGGCGTGGTGTTGTCAGCGTAGAGTGCTGGCAGGGGCGTGGTGTTGTCAGCGTAGAGTGCTGGCAGGGGCGTGGTGTTGTCAGTACACAAGTTCTGAGTAGTCCGGATCAGTAATTTCCCCACAGACTGATAAATATTTACTTATCTCATTAATCTCCTGAGCAAGGGTCCAGTCATGTTCCTCCCGACACCATCACTCACTCTCAGCCTTCCAATTACAAACGCAAGTACACTAATGATCATTACTGCAGAAATGTATTACAGATAGAACACTAACAGGGAACAGAAAAAAATATATATTATAACACCAGAGAATACTGTTGATAAATATAGCTTGAATATTCATGACGAACAAATTATAAATGACATCAGAAACCAGTAAGATTTTTGCCATATTTAAAGTGCATGAATACGTTAAGGCCAACTTGGCCAAACGGTGTACAGTACTGTGGTTGATTCACCAAAGGAACATTGTGACGACGTTTCGGTCCATCCTGGACCACTGTGAAGTCAGTGGTCCACGACAAACCTAAACATCATTTTAAGATTCCTCTTCTAACTGCGGGTTGCTGGCGATTTGTTCCAATCACGGTATTTTGATTTTTTATTTGTTACTGCAGCAGGTACCTGGTTTTGGTAAAGATGGAGGCAGTTAGACAAATGATTACACAAATTCATTTTGACCTGTGGGTACATGAACGTACCCAGGGATTAGGGAAAGCGTCATTTGGAAATCCCCTGCATGAGGGGGTTTCAATCTAGGCAAGCAAATTTGTCATACAACATACACTCAAGCATTATTTGACCAATATTTTCTATCCCAGTAGAACTGTTTGTGATCTTCAGGAAAAGATGGTCTGGTTGAAGAGGATCCAAGAGTATATCAGATAATGACTCGTTCTATAAAAATAGGACCGTGAATACTAGTCATCCCTCTCAAGTCTTGCCTGAGAATCTCTCCACTAGATGGTCTGACGCAACACACGTGCAAAGGAACGAAACTAATGCCATGGGTGCATTGTAAGTTTCAATCCTCCTATATGCAAATGGCAGTGTTGTTTGACACCATTGGCAGTCTTTAGGAGAGTTTAGGCTGTTCCTGAATATTGTCCTCAGGAGATTCCTGTATTCACTTAATTTCGGGATGGATGTACTTGTTTAATGCCTGGAACAACGTTTCGCTCAAACTTGACAAAGCTTTACCCTGGGCGAAAAAATTGTCTCAGAAAAGCTTCTTCTACAAACTATCTCATACTTAGTGTAAACATACGTGGTTAGCCTGGAAAATGGCGGAGAGTACATGGCATCATGAGCATCCAAGGTACCTGCTTTCCGCTGCATCCTCTACAGGTCATTCAATTTTTCCTGGAGGACTGCAGCAAGGTCGTGGGACCCAGAGGTGCATACGGCGGGGTGCTAGCAGCGGAGGGTGATGCCTGAGGCGCAGCAACATCTGCAAGTCTTTTCTTAAATCTCTCTCTCCTCATCGTCATTCTTTTCCCTACTCCTCTCCTTCCACCTTTCACCCTATTCTCCTTCCCTACCCCTCTTCTTTCCCCTCCTTTCACACCCATCTTGTTTTTACTTTCCCCATTTTCTTCTCCATCCCTCCTCCACCTAGGTCCCTCTGTCACCCTAACGTTGACACCTCTGCGGCATAAACTATATATTTTCAAATCCAAATATGCTTTATTGCATATTTCTATTTTTCCTCTCGTTCGCTCCACAGTTTTTTCCTTATATTTTTCCAGCTTTGTCTTCTGGAAAATTAAATACCTGTTTGTCAAGTGTAAACAGATTAGTTCGAACTGCGCCGTTGGCTTACTGTAATTAAATAATTTCAATACTGCAACCTGAGAAAAAATGTCCTCGGTGTTACTGGTCACTGTTGCTGCTACTGTCACGTTAGTGACCATGTTACTGCTAATGACTGTCGTTATTGTCACGGCACTGTGCAGCCTCTTCGTTACTGTCCTTTGTTGTTGTTGAAGAATCATATACGTGTTACTGGTGGTCACTGTCGTTGTTTAGTGCCATATTATCGAGGAGTTTCCTTGTTGTTGCTGGTAATCAGCATTGTTACTGACACAATGCTGCACAGTGTTCTTGCTATTGCTGGTATTTTTCTGTTATTTTGATGTAGTGTACAGGCTCTTTGTTGTCGATGTTCAATTTTATTACTGCTGATTATTGTCCTGGATTCTGAAGCATCTTTTTATTTTTTCCTACTTACAATATATGCATGACAACGTATGAATTATTAGTTAATGTATGACAACGCAATGCATTAGATAGCAATACATTAGAAGTCAATGCTGGAGAACGCAAAGCTCTCTCTCTCTCTCTCTTTGAGAAGCAAACCTCTGGACATCTGACTCTGGGCTCACCACCGGAAAATACCGATTCAACTATAACTTAAATAATTCGAGTTAGCTTAAATGTATGGCACATCTTTTTTGCCTTACACTTGAGACAATTTAGATTTTTATAAACTTTTCATATTATTTTTTGTAAATATGTGAATTATGTAAAAAGTGTGCTAAAACGTTATTTTATTGCGTATTTCGACGATTCGGTGTGGTGTGGTCTGAAGCATTTTTTGACATATCTCAATTTATAAGCAAAATATGCGAGGAGCTATCTGGGAGATCACTACTGGAGTGATTCACTCATGATAACACGCTTCCCACTACGCGAGTGTGAGCCTGGATGGCTCACACTCGCGTGCTGTTTTGTCAGATCTGGGTTCGTGTCCCGTAAAGGGTTGGAGATTTGCAGGGTGTCTCCCTCACATCAGTTGAGGTACGCTACCTGGGACTCTGCTGTACCTGCCAGAATGCCGTCATTTAGGAATCAAATGTTGAATTCACTGATCAATCTGCAAGTGATTTCACAAATTTCGAGTGTAATGGGGCGAGAGGGTCTCCCTGCTGAACTGACTTCATGTACCGCATAAAAGTGTGTAGATTACTTGTATCCAGCTGAAACTATGCGGAAGAGACCGGGAACCATGAACGACTCCAAAACTACGTTTCCTTTATACAAGTGACTCCATTCACTGCTTACGAGTCACAAACGACTAGCAACAGCTCGGCACATGTACGAGCACCTGTGTTCACTAAGGACAAAATATGTTTTTTGCGGGATTACACTAAAAGAAGCAAAGCCAGGAACCAACGGACAAGGTCTCGACACCGAGGAGTGAATAAAACATGGATGGAATTACACGTAGCGGGCCAGGCGTCCGCCATGCTGCACGTAGCAGGACAGGCGTCCGCCTTGCTGCTCCACAGTACTGCTCTACTCATCGATTTTACCCTCTGAATTAATATTAGTGGCTACTGTCCACACCCTGAGCTGGTCGTCCTGTTGTGAAGTGTGTCGCTGTATCTGTCTGATTTTCTCTCTCTCTCTCTCTGCAAAAGACTATAATCATAACCTGCCGTCGCTGCTGCAGGCACATGTAGCCGCATCTCTGACCTAAGAACTTCAGGACGGTGGGCATTAACTGTTATACAAGCCTGTGCTCCACCGTATGGAACTCACGTATGATTTCCAACTATTTAAGAGATGATGGTATCCCCGGCTGCCAGACGTTGCCCTCCCGATGATGTAGCTGTTTAATAAGTAAATGACAGATAAGGTTAAACTAAACTAATATTTTATTTTGGCCATAGCTTAGAGCGTTCAGAAACTGGCCCACGTATGAGTTACAAAGCGAGTAGTGTGTTTGAAGGACGAGTTGCTTGTGCAAGGAAAGATTCAGTGCAGTCATATACATGGACGCAGGATTCATGGACGAGGTTTAATGGGCCTTCAATAAGACCTGTCATGGGCTGGCAATGATTAAGAGCATTTCGGACTTTGCTCTGTTAAGAACTGCTATAAATTTGGCTACATTTGTCTACATCCACAGAGACGGCGCTAGGCAGAGTTGGTAAAGGTGAACGAGGAACGATGCCAGTTAGTATGCCCAACCATTTAGCAACAAGGTGAACGAGGAACGATGCCAGTTAGTATGCCCAACCATTTAGCAACAATCAGTTTCCTAGTAATTTCACTACAAGATGGTGTAGTCTTTCAACCGAGTCTTTAACATGGTTCTTACAGATAACAATGGAATTTGCATTTTAGCAGCCATGCGATGCGCTAATAGGTTAGCGCTTTCTAGAATAATGGTTACTACACTCTCTTCTAAGAGATTTAGATTTGTATCTTTCCTGGGAATATTCGCGTCTGATACAATGTTCTGACTAATAACCAGTGGACTAAGGAATCCACTCTCCCTGATGACACTTTTATTTTCTTGACCCACAGCTCAGTTGTGTGTGAACATTCCCTTATATCTGGCATCAGCTGTCTGAAGATAATTAAGTTATTAATGTGGCTGCTCTGAAGGCTTTGCCACATGCCAATAAGAAGAGTACTTTCCTGGAGAGTGAGAATGTGACTGATGGCACTTGGTTGCTAACACCACACTAGAACAGTGTTCACACCTTTCAAGGCAGGTGAAATTGCTGACCTAGAAAATGTACAGAGAACCTTCACGGCACACATAACTGCGATAAACCACCTCAATTACTGGAAACGCTTGAAGTTCCTAAACCTGTACTCCCTGGAACGCAGGCGGGAGAGATACATTATTATATACACTTGGAAAATCCTAGAGGGATTAGTACCAAACTTGCACACGAGTGTCACTCCCAACGAAAGCAAAAGACTCGGCAGACGATGTAACATCCCCCCAATGAAAAGCAGGGGTGCCACTAGCACGTTGAGAGACAACACAATAAGTGTCAGGGGTCCAAGACTGTTCAACTGCCTCCCAGCATACATAAGGGGGATTACCAATAGACCCCTGGCTGTCTTCAAGCAGGCACTGGACAGGCACCTAAAGTCGGTGCCTGACCAGCCAGGCTGTGGTTCGTACGTTGGACTGCGTGCGGCCAGCAGTAACAGCCTGGTTGATCAGGCTCTGATCCAACATGAGGCCTGGTCACAGACCGGGCCGCAGGGGCGTTGACCCCTGGAACTCTCTCCAGGTAAACTCCAGGTAAACAGTGGGTGTAAGCTCTAAGGGAAGAGTTACCGCGTTTTTCCTCTCTGACAGAAACATTTCGTCTACACAGTAGGCTTCTTCAGTCGAATACAGAGCTGACTAAAATTGGAGACGGTAGAATCAATGAAGAGGTAAAGAAGTCATCAGTCCAGCAACCATGAAGTAACTGATTTGAGGTAGTCAGTCCCTCAGCCTTGAGAAGCGTCCAACTCCATGGTTGTCATGCTACTCAAGACTGAAGGAATGACTACCCCAGACCAGTTACTTCAAGGTTGCTCGACTGATGACATCTTTAAATCTTCACTGTTTTGCTGTCTCCTATTTTAGTCACCTATGTATTTCACCTACTGAATAGGTGAAACTTATTTATCGACTTATCGGTATTGAATACCATTATTATAACGATACTCTGCCAGACTGTCAGTTGATTCAGTGCCTCGAGGTGTTGGAAGGTTCACAGAGGCGAGGGCATCCTTGTGGTTTGATAAGCTGACGTTTGTGGCCGATCTACAAGTCAAGTTTTCACAGAAGTTAATCACAACATGGCCGAGGAAAGTCAGAGGGTGAAACTTTACATTTTTTTTAGATGAGGGGGGGAAGGGTGACTCACTTGCCATGGGTTCAAGCCCAATCCGTTCCGTGGATTGTTTGTAATCGTGTTATTACGATTTCGTGAGTCAAGACAATTATATCAAGTCTCCGAACGAGGTACTATAATGGAGAGAGACAAGGTCTGAGCACTGTGCACAGGAGTGTAAAGGTAGGAAGCATTAAGACTAACATGGTGCACATTTTTATGTTGTCAGGATTGGCAATAATATTGGATTAAGAGACTGACCTGCAAGGGACCACCTCCCCACCTGACTCTCCACCCTATATATACTCAGGTATTCTTTGCCCTGTTCACACTCATTTGTCAGACGTCAGGTGCTGAACGCACCTCCGGAGAATCTCCTGAGTCGCTCTGGCATTCGGTCTGCGGCCTGAGTGCCAGGAATGGTTCAGATGGACTTGAGTCACCGCACCCTTGCCATAGAGCTGTCCCCGCCATAGGGCTGTAAGCGGTACTCCATTTAACCTAAAGAAGACTCGCCGTGCCATTGTCATAGGGCTGTAAACGGTACATCATGTGTACTCGGACACACCTTCGTGAGTCACTGCCGGGTCACCACCTGGAGAAGACCCGGGCCAGGACCCGTCCTGGCAAACCTACCTGAACCTGAACTTTACCCTCATAAAACCCAATGTATGGGCGCAACGTAGTCAATAAACGATAGCATTATACTACATTTGTGCTCATTTTTCTATTAGGAATGTATGTTCATACCGAAACAGGTCAACACAGTGACCCCTGGCCGTCTCATCCATCAGGATACTGCATGACTCTTGTCGGTTTAGCGCTTTATTTGATTATAACAATCATCCACGAGGAGTAACCAGCAAGTTAGTCTAAAAAACTGTGAGCTAACTTTCTTTCTCCCCCTGAATATATCCCGCAGTCACTCCCCCTCCCCTTCCTCTCCCCCTTCTCTCCACCCATCTTCCCTGACGTTCAACAATAAGGCTCATCACCCCAGGAGCACGTTCTGTCGTCTCCCTCTTCGCCAGTACCACCTCTGTCGTCTCCCTCTTCGCCAGTACCACCTCTGTCGTCTCCCTCTTCGCCAGTCTCCTCTACGTCAACCTCCCGTCCACCAGACCCCCATCCATAATCCCCCAGTCCACCAGGCCCCCAGTCCACCAGGCCCCCAGTCCACCAGGCCCCCAGTCCCCAGTCACTCTTCCTTAATCCGCTGAGCTTCCCATGAGACCAATTCCCGATCAAGGCAGATCATCAACTGGAATGACTCTAAAGAAGGAAGACTTCCAGTTGGAATATTCCTAAGAACATAAGTTAAAATATTCCTAAATAAGCTGGATATTCATAAATAAGAACGTAAACTAGAATATTTCTAAATATGAACGTAAGCTGGAATATTCCTAAGAACGTAAGGTGAAATACTCCTAAGAACGTATGGTGGAATACTCCTAAGAACGTAAGCTGGAATATTCCTAATAAGAATGTAAACTGGAATATTCCTAAATATCGTAAACCGGATAGTTCTAATAAGAACGTAGGCTGGAATGTTCTTAAAAGAAAATTTTATAAGAATGTAAGGAATGTTAGGAGTGATCACACAGAATTTTGGATTTCACATCTATTAATTTCAGACAAAACATTTCAAAAACAAGAGAGGTCACCAGTAATATTCCTAAAATTTTGAGTGACTATACTAAAGGTTAAATAAAATATATACGATTCCAACACATGAATAATTCCAGGTGGAATATTTATAGCTGCAAACATCAGCTGCAATATTCACAGATTAAGAAAAAAATTCAGCAGTATGATTACTGAAAGAAAAACCACGATACCGTGACTGAAACACTTTACAGTACAACTAAATATAAGTTAGGATACCGTGACTGAAACACTTTACAGTACAACTAAATATAAGTTAGGATACCGTGACTGAAACACTTTACAGTACAACTAAATATAAGTTAGGATACCGTGACTGAAACACTTTACAGTACAACTAAATATAAGTTAGGATACCGTGAGGGGAACACTTTACAACTCGCACTGTAGAGTGGAACTCCAGACAGTGGCCAGGAAGTCCAGCTAAGTAATGTGTCTCAGTGAAAGACTGAGTTTCCCAAGATGGATGTGTTTACCAGCTTCGATCCCTACTGTACTTAACAGTGGTTCAGAATGAGCGAAACGTTGTCTACAGCAGCAACAACTGTTGTAGACGAGGAGGAGTTTGAGGTAATCAGTCCCTCAGCCTGGGATCTATGTGTACAGTCCATCAATCTTGATTATACAGATAATCGGAGAACACTGTGAGAGGTGCTGTGGAGAACACTGTGAGAGGTGCTGTGGAGAACACTGTGAGAGGTGCTGTGGAGAACACTGTGAGAGGTGCTGTGGAGAACACTGAGAGGTGCTGTGGAGAACACTGTGAGAGGTGCTGTGGAGAACACTGTGAGGTGCTGTGGAGAACACTGTGAGAGGTGCTGTGGAGAACACTGTGAGAGGTGCTGTGGAGAACACTGTGAGAGGTGCTGTGGAGAACACTGTGAGAGGTGCTGTGAAGAACACTGTGAGAGGTGCTGTGAAGAACACTGTGAGAGGTGCTGTGGAGAACACTGTAAGAAGTGCTGTGGAGAACACTGTGAGAGGTGCTGTGGAGAACACTGTGAGAGGTGCTGTGAAGAACACTGTGAGAGGTACTGTGAAGAACACTGAGAGGTGCTGTGGAGAACACTGTGAGAGGTGCTGTGGAGAACACTGAGAGGTGCTGTGGAGAACACTGTGAGAAGTGCTGTGGAGAACACTGAGAGGTGCTGTGGAGAACACTGTGAGAGGTGCTGTGGAGAACACTGTGAGAGGTGCTGTGAAGAACACTGAGAGGTGCTGTGGAGAACACTGTGAGAGGTGCTGTGGAGAACACTGTGAGAGGTGCTGTGAAGAACACTGTGAGAGGTAATGTGAAGAACACTGTGAGAGGTGCTGTGGAGAACACTGTGAGAGGTGCTGTGGAGAACACTGTGAGGTGCTGTGGAGAACACTGTGAGAGGTGCTGTGGAGAACACTGTGAGAGGTGCTGTGAAGAACACTGTGAGAGGTGCTGTGGAGAACACTGTGAGAGGTGCTGTGGAGAACACTGTGAGAGGTGCTGTGGAGAACACTGTGAGAGGTGCTGTGGAGAACACTGTGAGAGGTGCTGTGGAGAACACTGTGAGAGGTGCTGTGGAGAACACTGTGAGAGGTGCTGTGGAGAACACTGTGAGAGGTGCTGTGAAGAACACTGTGAGAGGTGCTGTGAAGAACACTGCGAGAGGTGCTGTGGAGAACACTGAGAGGTGCTGTGGAGAACACTGTGAGAGAGGTGAGTGTTGAATAATTTATCAACATGAACATCGTGTATGCCACAGGTGTCATGTTCAATATTATTTGACTGAACATTGAACCTGGCTGAGTTCCGCTATTCTTGTGTCTTGTGTTAGGTTTTTGTGTGAATTTGTGTGTCGTTGCGTTTCCTGTATCGTTGTATGCTGTTGTGTCCTACGTTATTGTGTCTCGTCGTAGGTAACTGTGTGCCGCTGTGGACCACTGTTTGTCGTTGTGAACTAATGTGTGTCGTTGTGTGCCGCTTCCTCCGTTGTGTCGTTGTGTGCCGCTTCCTCCGTTGTGTCGTTGTGTGCCGCTTCCTCCGTTGTGCCGTTTTGTGTTGATGTTGGTCAGTGTGTCACGTGCGAGGGTCATCAAGGTCACGATAGAGAGCAACACACAGCAAGGCGGTTACTAAGATGTATCAAAGCTGAAGAAACGTGTGGAGGTTTGCTACCAGCATGGTCCAGTGAAAGCCGGAACGGTGCTACACCTGACCATATTACGGTCCTGGAACAAAATCATCAGCTACAACAATGACGCCTCGTAGCGCTGGTTATACAGCAACATGGCGCATCCTTGTTTGTGTCCATTTTTGCCGCAAACATATGTAGACGAAGTCTTACGACTACTTGAACAAAGTCTGTGGTGGCATGCTAAGAGTATGTTACATTTTATTCGGCATATGTCACACACCCATATAGGAATTCCCTCCCGACCAGCGAACTAGCTACTAAGGGTATAATGAGAGGCCACCCCTTCGTTATGCTAGCCCCTTGGTTCAACCAGCCAATCACAAGAAGCCCACCAAAGCTGTGAAGCGATGTGGTGCTCTTGTGAATCAACCTTGACAGACTTACCTCCAAGTCTAAAGGAAGAAGATTCTCACCGTGTCTCTTGCTTGCATTGCCTTACTGTACATATCCTCTGTATATAATATACATATAAATGCTTGCTGTTGGTGAAGGAAATATATACAAGTATTTACTCTTCACTGCCTTTTGTGTACAGGCCAATAGACTACACCTGTGTTGGTAATATTGTCCCAACACTGGACATGAGCAAGTGTAAGAGATGAGAAAAGCCGTGGTTGTGAGAATCTTGAGAAACAAAAACTCAGGATGAAAATACAATCCACCAAGCTGGCAACAATAGCCTTCACGCTGAAAGACTTACTTCTTAATTTGCATATATATTCAGTTTTTCTCCTCTATCTCGCTTAGCAGATTATTGATTCAATAATGTGAGTTAGCAGGATAGAGGGATTAAATAATTTAAGATAGCAGGAAGGAGGGATTAAATAATTTAAGATAGCAGGAGAGAGGGATTAAATAATTTAAGATAGCAGGAGAGAGGGATTAAATAATTTAAGATAGCAGGAGAGAGGGATTAAATAATTTAAGATAGCAGGAGAGAGGGATTAAATAATTTAAGATAGCAGAAGAGAGGGATTAAATAATTTAAGATAGCAGGAGAGAGGGATTAAATAATTTAAGATAGCAGGAGAGAGGGATTAAATAATTTAAGATAGCAGGAGAGAGGGATTAAATAATTTAAGATAGCAGAAGAGAGGGATTCAATAATTTAAGATAGCAGGAGAGAGGGATTAAATAATTTAAGATAGCAGGAGAGAGGGATTAAATAATTTAAGATAGCAGGAGAGAGGATTAAATAATTTAAGATAGCAGAGAGAGGGATTAAATAATTTAAGATAGCAGAGAGAGGGATTAAATAATTTAAGATAGCAGGAGAGAGGGATTAAATAATTTAAGATAGCAGGAGGGATTAAATAATTTAAGATAGCAGGAGAGAGGGATTAAATAATTTAAGATAGCAGGAGGGATTAAATAATTTAAGATAGCAGGAGAGAGGGATTAAATAATTTAAGATAGCAGGAGAGAGGGATTCAATAATTTAAGATAGCAGGAGAGAGGGATTCAATAATTTAAGATAGCAAGAGATAGGGATTAAATAATTTAAGATAGCAGGAGAGAGGGATTAAATAATTTAAGATAGCAAGAGAGAGGGATTAAATAATTTAAGATAGCAGGAAAGAGGGATTAAATAATTTAAGATAGCAGGAGAGAGGGATTAAATAATTTAAGATAGCAGGAGAAAGGGATTAAATAATTTAAGATAGCAGGAGGGATTAAATAATTTAAGATAGCAGGAGAGAGGGATTAAATAATTTAAGATAGCAGGAGAGAGGGATTCAATAATTTAGGATAGCAGGAGAGAGGGATTCAATAATTTAAGATAGCAAGAGAGAGGGATTAAATAATTTAAGATAGCAGGAGAGAGGGATTAAATAATTTAAGATAGCAAGAGAGAGGGATTAAATAATTTAAGATAGCAGGAAAGAGGGATTAAATAATTTAAGATAGCAGGAGAGAGGGATTCAATAATTTAAGATAGCAGGAGAGAAGGATTAAATAATTTAAGATAGCAGGAGAGAGGGATTAAATAATTTAAGATAGCAGGAGAGAGGGATTAAATAATTTAAGATAGCAGGAGAAAGGGATTAAATAATTTAAGATAGCAGGAGAGAGGGATTCAATACTTTGAGAGTGACGAAGCAGTGAGAGTGAGTTAATTTGTAGTATTTACAATTTCACCAAAACTGTTTTTACTTATTCTGTGATTCTGAACATACAAGACTATTATCAAATGTTGATATCATAATAAAGTTGATATATAAACTTATAACAAAATATCATCATAAAAAAACGTTGCTAACATTAAAAACATCTCCCATAATTTAAAATTAACAACGTCATTATATATTTTCTATCATCGTTTCCAATTTTCATTTATCGTAACTACCTAATTATCAACACCAACCTGTTGATATCGTGATTAGTTTACCGTCACATTACCAGCATAATTACCAAATAATTCAATGCTCATTCACTGCAGACCAAACTCAACTCATTTCGCTCCGTTGTTTACATAACTCGGTTTAGAGCATCAATGTCTTGACGTTCCTTGTAGCTCTGAAAATATTTACACTGTGTTTGGTCACAAACTTGTATGAAAATATATTTGTCTATAATTAAACAGAAAATGGCCGACACGCGTCTGGCAACGCGGTGCCAGATACTAACCAGGAAACGCTTAGATTTGCACGACTTATCAGTCTTGGTGCCAGAGTGAGCTGACAGACCATCATTCTCTTCACTATCCTCATTTCTTCCCTATCCTCTTCACTATCTTCATTTCTTCCCTATCGTCATTTATCCCATATCTTCTTCACTATCCTCATTTCTTCCCTGTCCTCTTCCATAATTTGTTCCAAGCCATAGGCTACAAGTTACTACAAATTTTGACGAAAGGGACAATATCTGTTCAGCCATCACCACTGTCTTTAAGCTAACTTTCAGCCATCACCACTGTCTTTAAGCTAACTTTCAGCCATCACCACTGTCTTTAAGCTAACTTTCAGCCATCACCACTGTCTTTAAGCTAACTTTCAGCCATCACCACTGTCTTTAAGCTAACTTTCAGCCATCACCACTGTCTTTAAGCTAACTTTCAGCCATCACCACTGTCTTTAAGCTAACTTTCAGCCATCACCACTGTCTTTAAGCTAACTTTCAGCCATCACCACTGTCTTTAAGCTAACTTTCAGCCATCACCACTGTCTTTAAGCTAACTTTCAGCCATCACCACTGTCTTTAAGCTAACTTTCAGCCATCACCACTGTCTTTAAGCCTAACCACTTCTTCAGCCATCACCACTGTCTTTAAGCTAACTTTCAGCCATCACCACTGTCTTTAAGCTAACTTTCAGCCATCACCACTGTCTTTAAGCTAACTTTCAGCCATCACCACTGTCTTTAAGCTAACTTTCAGCCATCACCACTGTCTTTAAGCTAACTTTCAGCCATCACCACTGTCTTTAAGCTAACTTTCAGCCATCACCACTGTCTTTAAGCTAACTTTCAGCCATCACCACTGTCTTTAAGCTAACTTTCAGCCATCACCACTGTCTTTAAGCTAACTTTCAGCCATCACCACTGTCTTTAAGCTAACTTTCAGCCATCACCACTGTCTTTAAGCTAACTTTCAGCCATCACCACTGTCTTTAAGCTAACTTTCAGCCATCACCACTGTCTTTAAGCTAACTTTCAGCCATCACCACTGTCTTTAAGCTAACTTTCAGCCATCACCACTGTCTTTAAGCTAACTTTCAGCCATCACCACTGTCTTTAAGCTAACTTTCAGCCATCACCACTGTCTTTAAGCTAACTTTCAGCCATCACCACTGTCTTTAAGCAAACTTTCAGCCATCACCACTGTCTTTAAGCTAACTTTCAGCCATCACCACTGTCTTTAAGCGAACTTTCAGCCATCACCACTGTCTTTAAGCTAACTTTCAGCCATCACCACTGTCTTTAAGCTAACTTTCAGCTATCACCACTGTTTTTAAGCTAACTTTCAGCCATCACCTCTGTCTTTAAGCTAACTTTCAGCAATCACCTCTGTCTTTAAGCTAACTTTCAGCCATCACCACTGTCTTTAAGCTAACTTTCAACCATCACCACTTTCTTTAAGCTAACTTTCAGATATCACCGCAGCAACATCTTTTTTGTTTTTGCTAAATACACACGAGAAAATTATATACAAAAAACTCCATAATTTTTAAAAGCTCAAAGCAAATACTTCCAGTTAAAAGGAGACTGGTAATTGTTGAGGACTCATAGCTCAGTACATGAGGAGAGAAAAGAGTAGAGAAAATATAGAGAAAAGAGAAAAAGGGAAGAAGAGAAAAGACAGAAGAGAAACGAGTGGAGAGAAGAGAGACAAAGAGAAAAGAGAAGAGAAAATCGAAGAAAAAGAGAAAATAGGGGAGAGAAAAAGAGAAGAGAAAGACAGAGAGAGAGAGAGAGAGAGAGAGAGAGAGAGAGAGAGAGAGAGAGAGAGAGAGAGAGATACTTTTATTCCTGCGATACCTCTGAAACTAGTCAAGCTGATGTAACAAAGTTTGGAACTCGCATATCGTCGACTAATTTGCATAATTAAAACAGGGTTAACAAATCCAGGTTGTATTCTGAGAGTTGCCAGCGTGCGCGCCCGCGCTGGCAGGCGCAGAGTCATAATACAAACAACGCAGTTTATGGCGTTTTACTGAGAGGACGTTTTGCTCACCAGGGACTTTATCGATTGATACAAAGCCCCTGGCGAGCGAAACGTCTTCCCAATAATGTAGCATAAACTGCATTTTAAGTGCTATTAACACAATTGTAAGTATATAATTATGACCAGTGACATACACGGAAGGTACAGTGCCAGAAGAAAACAGTACAAACAATGCAAGCAGAGTACAAACAATGCAAGCAAAGGACAAACAATGCAAGCAGAGTACAAACAATGCAAGCAAAGGACAAACAATGCAAGCAAAGGACAAACAATGCAAGCAAAGGAAAAACATTGCAAGCAGAGTACAAACAATGCAAGCAAAGGATAAACAATGCAAGCAGAGTACAAACAATGCAAGCAAAAGACAAACAATGCAGGGTACAAACAATGCAAGCAGAAGACAAATAATGCAAGCAGACGCTAAACAATTCAAGCAGAGGACAAACAATGCAAGAAGAGGACAAACAGTACAAACAGTCGCCGTCGAGTTATCGGGTCTGATAGACTGTGAACTTGCCACTAAAAGTTTGTGAATAAATTTTCCACGTGTGCGCGTGTGTGTGTGTGTGTGTGTGTGTGTGTGTGTGAGAGTTTTCTCCCTCTTGGTGCATTCAATATCACTCTAAATTACTTTGTCAATAAATTACTTCCCCTGTCAATGTCCTTAAATTATTTTAATGTCACTACTTCAATACAATAAATTATTACAATATCCCTCTATATTACTACAATATCAATATTATTACAATATCCCTCTATATTACTACAATATCAATAAATTATTACAATATCCCTCTATATTACTACAATATCAATAAATTATTACAATATCCCTCTATATTACTTCAACATCAATAGTATTACACCATATCTCTAAATTTGCATACGTTTTTATTTATTTTTGGTTATATCAAGTGAGTCATACTAACGTCATTACTCCTTATCAAAACTATCTTCTAACTTTGCAATAATAGCGACACACGCGCGCGCGCACACGCACACACACACGCGCACACACACACACACACGCACACACACACACACGCACACACACACACACGCACACACACGCACACACACACGCGCCACACACACACACACACACACACGCACACACACACACACACACACACACACACACACACACCCCACACACACACACACACACACACACACACACACACGCACACACACGCACACACACACACACACACACACACAGCTTCCTTAAATATATTTCACACCTCATCCACTACATGTGAATATATACACTTCCTGTCACCATTTCCCTCATTCCCCAAGGTTTTTCCCTGCTATTATTTTCCCCAACACTTTCTTCCCTGCTAGTTCAAGAAGAAATAGCTCCTGCTATTATTTTCCCCAACACTTTCTTCCCTGTTAGCTCAAAAGCACACAATTCCTACCATTATTTTCAGGACACTTTCTTCCCTTCTAGCTGAAAAATATTTCCCGTCAGTTTTCACATGAAGTAAGAAGTGACCATCATATCTCCTCTTCTTTCATTTCACAGCGACGCCATCTTGAGTGTTTACAATCTTTCTTCGTAAGTCAGAATTCAATAGTCAAGCGTCCATCTTGTTTCTCATATCTATGAACTTCACATATCTGAACTTTTTTCCAGACATTAAGATTTAATTTTTAGTCACATAAATGACCTTTCTGAAGAAGGGTAGCAGGTGTTAGGGCACTTGTCCATACACATGTCCTTCCCAAGTCATCCTTCACTTGGGAAGTGCATGTGTGGCCAGGCTGAGTGCATGTGTGGCCAGGCGTGAGTGCATGTGTGGCCAGGCGTGAGTGCATGTATACGTGCATGCGTCCGTGTACATGTGCTACGTGCCTCCAAATACCCAAGGAGTATATGCTTGTTCAAAACTGTCACTGGCGACCTGGGATGAACACAGGGCTCGTGAATTTATTGGAATGGTGTGCCTGATGCAAAGACCACTAGGTGGTCTGCCTGATGCAAAGACCACTAGGTGGTCTGCCTGATGCAAAGACCACTAGGTGGTCTGCCTGATGCAAAGACCACTAGGTGGTCTGCCTGATGCAAAGACCACTAGGTGGTGTGCCTGATGCAAAGACCACTAGGTGGTGTACCTGATGCAAAGACCACTAGGTGGTGCGCCTGATACAAAGACCACTAGGTGGTGCGCCTGATGCAAAGACCACTAGGTGGTGCGCCTGATGCAAAGACCACTAGGTGGTCTGCCTGATGCAAAGACCACTAGGTGGTGCGCCTGATGCAAAGACCTCTAGGTGGTCTGCCTGATACAAAGACCACTAGGTGGTGCGCCTGATGCAAAGACCACTAGGTGGTCTGCCTGTTACAAAGACCACTAGGTGGTGCGCCTGATGCAAAGACCACTAGGTGGTCCGCCTGATACAAAGACCACTAGGTGGTCTGCCTGATGACCAAAGCAAGACCACTAGGTGGTCTGCCTGATACAAGACCACTAGGTGGTGCGCTGATGCAAAGACCACTAGGTGGTCCGCCTGATACAAAGACCACTAGGTGGTCCGCCTGATACAAAGACCACTAGGTGGTGCGCTGATGCAAAGCCTCAGTGGTCGCCTGATACAAGACCACTAGGTGGTGCGCCTGATGCAAAGACCACTAGGTGGTCTGCCTGTTACAAAGACCACTAGGTGGTGCGCCTGATGCAAAGACCACTAGGTGGTCCGCCTGATACAAAGACCACTAGGTGGTCTGCCTGATGCAAAGACCACTAGGTGGTGCGCCTGATGCAAAGACCACTAGGTGGTCTGCCTGATACAAAGACCACTAGGTGGTGCGCCTGATGCAAAGACCACTAGGTGGTCCGCCTGATACAAAGACCACTAGGTGGTCCGCCTGATACAAAGACCACTAGGTGGTGCGCCTGATGCAAAGACCACTAGGTGGTCCGCCTGATACAAAGACCACTAGGTGGTCTGCCTGATACAAAGACCACTAGGTGGTGCGCCTGATGCAAAGACCTCTAGGTGGTCTGCCTGATACAAAGACCACTAGGTGGTGCGCCTGATGCAAAGACCACTAGGTGATGCGCCTGATGCAAAGACCACTAGGTGGTCTGCCTGATACAAAGACCACTAGGTGGTGTGCCTGATGCAAAGACCACTAGGTGGTCCGCCTGATACAAAGACCACTAGGTGGTGCGCCTGATGCAAAGACCACTAGGTGGTCCGCCTGACACAAAGACCACTAGGTGGTCCGCCTGATATAAAGACCACTAGGTGGTCTGCCTGATACAAAGACCACTAGGTGGTCCGCCTGATACAAAGACCACTAGGTGGTCCGCCTGATACAAAGACCACTAGGTGGTCCGCCTGATACAAAGACCACTAGGTGGTCCGCCTGATACAAAGACCACTAGGTGGTCCGCCTGATACAAAGACCACTAGGTGGTCTGCCTGATGCACTATTTGTACAGCAAACTTTTATTTAAAGACAACATTACCTACACAAAGAACCCAGTGTGTGTGTGTGTGTGTGTGTGTGTGTGGAAACGTAGTCTTTATAGAAAAGATTGCTCAGCAAGTAGTGCTCTTTTAACAATGTTTCACACGTAACATTCTGCACTATTGTGCTACCTATTATTATTATTATTATTATTATTATTATTATTATTTTTATTATAATTATTAAGCTCAAATGCCTCTGAACACTTAAGCAAAAGGAAAAAGGAATTACCAGCGAGGAAGAGCGAATGAGCGAGAGGCAGTGAGGGAGAGCCAGTGAGGGAGGCAGTGAGGGAGGCAGTGTGGGAGAGCCAGGGTGAGAGGCAGTGTGGGAGGCAGTGTGGAAGTGTGGGAGAGCCAGTGTGGGAGAGCCAGTGTGGGAGAGCTAATGTGGGAGGCAGTGTGGGAGGAAGTGTGGGAGAGCTAGTGTGGGAGGGTGTGGGAGAGCCAGTGAAGGACACAAGAACACTTTTCTCACCCCACAATCAACTCACAAATTCACTGGTGCTCATGACAATCAAGGTGAACCCATACTAACACAATCACTACAATAGAGTAGCTTCTTTTTTTCTTCCGGCTGGCCGCCATTGTGCGAGTGAAAGTGAGTGTAAAGTTGTGTCAGAGTGAATAAGTGTACAACAATACTTTTGCCGACTGGCATGTACAAAGTGAACACTTGTTTAGCCATCTGATGAACTGATCAGGTGGTAGACAATCAATGCTCATGACACTCGGTGTATTTACACTGAGGTGTGTTCATCACACTCGGTGTATATAGTGAGGTGTATCACTCGGTGTATATACAGTGAAGTGTGTGTATCCGTGAGTGAACATACACATAAAGCTGTGTATACCTTGGTAAATATAAACAGCGGCGTATATCACTCAGCGTATACACGCTGAAAGGTGCGTATCTCTCAGTGTATATACATACCAAAGTGCGTACAGTATACTTCACTGTATAAAAAGTGTATATATTTTTGTGTTCAAGAACATCACCTCCTTAATGAGGGGGACACACCTGATGGGTTTTGTCATTTTGAAAAACTCCAAATAATGACTAAAGGAGAAAGAACATTTAATAGCTTACAAAACGCCTAACTTTTATTTACTGCCTTACATGTGGGAGCAGGGGTCGAGTCTTTGCTCCTAGCCCAGTCTGGCAGATTAACGCTGTAAAGGTCGCGTGGTCACCATCATACCCATTCTTAAAACCATGCATGGAGGGTGTGTGTGTTCGCAGATGTATGCTGCGAGACTAAGGATATCGGACATTCATACCAAGATGTTCTCTTTCTCCTCCGTAAAATTTGGTAACAAAAATTACGCCATAATATTCAAATACATATACGCAATAACATGATAGATTATTGGGCAAGTTAAATATATAAACAATGACATGATACACCTGTTAGCCGGACTCGAGTCCTGGAGGTGGAGAATACAGTGCTGTGATGTCAGCTGTTCTGGCAAGACAGTAATTTGACCAAGTGATGGTGAAAGTGTTTTCTTCGTCATGTCACCCTATTTCGGTGGGAGACGGCCGCTGCGTTAAAAAAAAAAAATAATACACACCAGGGTAAGTTAAACAGCGAACCCACCATTCAAAAATCATTGGCAGTTCTAGAACTACCTAATATTAGAACACTTGAAGATCACACTGCTGTGTAATAAATTATAAATAAAGGAAATATTAAAGTGATGGGACATGTGGAACGTAAGAAGTTACAGCAAGATATCCTTAAATGTCAACATTAACTCACTTGTCACTTATTTACCTGGGCCAGGAGATGAATCATTAAAGGTAGGTGTATCGTTAAAGGTAAACTCCTTAGCGGTACACTTTTCGGTTTATGCCCTACAGGTTATTCCTTAGCTGTAAACAGTAACGAGAGAGAATCTTGAGGTTAGGTTAGGTAAGGTTTGTCAGGAAACAGGACAAGTGTTTCTTGACGCGGGTCTTAGTCATATGATGACCCACAGCTGGAGCTTTTGGTCATCTGACCGAGACCTTCCAGTTCTAAGATCTGATAGGGAAGACAGAGCTTTGTTCAGGTGAAGAGTTGACAGGAAAACCTGTCGTATAAGACGAACACTGACGGATGTCGTGTACGGACAGGCGGGGAAGTAGGTCTCTCATCAAGAAAGAGGGAGTTGTGACGGGTCTGTCAGTGCTGCAGCAGTAATGGTTCTGTCAGGCCGCCACTACTGCTGAAAATTGTCTGTCAAGCAGTACAGTGACGCGTAAATCAACCTATCTTTTCTCCCACATTCACCCAGGCTCACCACCACCACCACAATCACCACCACCAACCTCCCTCACCACCAACCTCCCTCACCACCAACCTCCCTCACCACCAACCTCCCTCACCACCAATCTCCCTCACCTCCAACCTCCCTCACCTCCAACCTCCCTCACCTCCAACCTCCCTCACCTCCAACCTCCCTCATGATTCTTCTCCATCTCTTTGATGTTCTTAAATCATTTTCCCCCAATTCTCGTCTTCTCCATTATAATTTTTCCCCTGGGGCAACTCCCTCTTCCCTTTTCCAATCTTTATCCCCCATGCCTCTTCCTTCCTTTCCTCCCTCCCATGTTCCTTCCTTTCCTTCCTCCCATGCACCTTCCTTTATTCCCTCCCATGCAGAAAGAAAAAGTCAGTCTTGTGTCCATCCTTTTGTTTATCAATTTCTCGAGTCCCTTCATCTCACCTCTTGACTCTTTCCTCCTCTTACCCTTGACTCGTTCCTCTTCTCTCTTTCCCTTGACTCTCCCCTCTTGACGCTTTCCTCCTCTTACCCTTGACTCGTTCCTCTTCTCTCTTCCCCTTGACTCTCCCCTCTTGACGCTTTCCTCACCTCTTTCTTTACCCTTGACTCTCTCCTCTTCTCTCCTTATTTCTCAGGTTACCCAGTTTGTTTCTACTCCTCATTCAGGATTGTTCCCATTCCACGTTCTGTCTCCTCCCATTTGTTTCTCCCGTCCCCCGACTGCTCTGACAACGAGGAGGAATCACCTGACCTTCCCTTGTCTGACCACTAAGAGTCAGACAACACTGAACTGACAACCGACAACTCCGCTGACAACTGTTTTGTATAAACTAGGGTACGTGTGGGGATAGAACTCATGGCAAGTAAGTCGTAAAACTCCATATTATCTTACCCAAAAATAAATTCCAACTTGGAATTGAGGCAATAACATTTGAAGCCCTCTCCTTGTATAATTATGTAATGATCCTAGTTGAACAACAGTTTGTAGTTGTGGAAGTCAGCGTTGTGGTGACACAAGTGCATGTCAACACTGTGCTGACACTCATGTGCATGTCAACACTGTGCTGACACTCATGTGCATGTCAACACTGTGCTTACACTCATGTGCATGTCAACACTGTGCTGACACTCATGTGCATGTCAACACTGTGCTGACACTCATGTGCATGTCAACACTGTGCTGACACTCATGTGCATGTCAACACTGTGCTGACACTCAGTGCATGTCAACACTGTGCTGACACTCATGCATGTCAACACTGTGCTGACACTCATGTGCATGTCAACACTGTGCTGACACTCATGTGCATGTCAACACTGTGCTGACACTCATGTGCATGTCAACACTGTGCTGACACTCATGTGCATGTCAACACTGTGCTGACACTCATGTGCATGTCAATACTGTGCTGACACTCATGTGCATGTCAACACTGTGCTGACACTCATGTGCATGAGAGAGTACAACAGTGTTACGTTGTTGCCTGTTGTACCATCCATTTTGTGATGAATTAGACACGTGTGAAATACCTGGGTATCTCCATTTTGAAGAGGCTTTGTTAACTACTGGTTTCAACAATTCAATGCAGAGCGTAATAAATCGAGACAGCAGAAGCAATCAGACCCTCAGCCTAGGAGGTGTTCACCATCTCTATACAATTAGTGTTATCGTAACGCCCATTTTCTGCAAAACGCATAAATAGAAAAGTTGGTAGATGGATTTTTAGCTTCGTTATATATAAGAAGCAAAGAGTAATAGTAAACAGTCAGAAGCTGCCAGTGTTCAGCTCTGTTTCCCAAGGCACAGTACTCGTCCCACCCGTTTCTTCATCCTCATATTTGACAGACAGAGGATACCAGAATCTGCACGATAGTGACATCCACTGAGGACACCTAGAGTATACACTGTAAATCTCCGAGCAGATATAAACCAATTCTTGCAGTGGACCGCAGAAAACAATATAATGTTCAATAGAGAACAAATTTCAGTTACTCCGTTATGGAAAACTTGAGGAAATGAAAGCTAGAACGGAGTATAAAATACATTCTAAACATACAATAGAGGGAAAACTAACGTGAAGGACTTAGGAGTAATAATGCCAGAGGATCTCACCTTCAAGGATTACAACTGTCATTATCATAACCGCGAGGAAAATGCTAGGATGGATAATGAGGACCTTCAAAACAAGGGATGCTAAGCCAATGATGAATCTCTTTATGCCGCTTGTTCTCTCTAGGCTGGAATACAGTTGTTCACTGACAGCCCCTTTTAAGGCAGGCGAAATTGCAGATGAAGAGAATGTACAGAGAACCTTTACTGCACGTATAAGTATAGTCAAGCACCTTAATTTACAGCTGAAAAATCCTAAAGTAATTGGTCCCAAATCTGAACACAGAAATCACTCTCTACGAAAACAAAAACCTTGGCAGACGGTGTAATAAATCCCCTATTGTAAAGCAGGAGTGCGGTGAGTACACTGGGAGACACAAGTGTAAATGGCCCACGATTATTCAACAGCCTTTCAACAGCCTCTCATCATACATAAAGGAGATTATCACTAGACCTCAATACGTCTACAATAGGTAAATGAATAGATTCCTAAAGTCAGTTCCTAATCAGCCGGGCTGTGGGCGTCGAACAGTAACAGCCTGAGTAATCACGCCCTGATCCACCAGGAGGCCTGGTCATGGAGCGGGCAAAGGGGGTGTTGAGCCTCGCAACATTCTCCAGATAGACAGACCTACCTATGTTTTCTTTCCGGATATTACTGACAAGGAAGGAAACACAGCTTTATCAATGTTGTCATTATGTTTATTCTTGACAACAAACATGTTCATGTTACTGCATTTGTATGTTCCTTTAATATTCCTTGACACTCTTGTTTCACATTTTTATTACACGGTAATGCTAAGCATTTGCTAACGCCTTTGCATTTGGGATTCTGAGCTTTATATAAAAAGATATACGTACTAGCAGTAGAGTGAGCCTACAAAGTGAACCTCTATGGAAAATGGAGATTCGAGAACATATTACGCATTACAGTGTGTTTATTATGTGTGCCATGAAAGTAGTGTAGTACAGAAGATGAAATAGATGAAGCATGTTTATTTCAGTCTTCAACTGAGAGTTTATATTGTTCACCTTCTTTATAATATATAACTGTGTGTGTCTTCAAGAGTGTTTCTCAGAATTTCATTAACTAGTGTATCAAAACACACATACACACACACACATACATATACACACAGATACATACATACACACACAGATACATACATACACACACAGATACATACATACACACACACATACATACATACACACACAGATACATACATACACATACACATACATACATACACACACACAGATATATACAGAGTGCAGCTCCAACGTCAAGATTTGAGAGTGGCAGCAGAATGGGGGGGATCCGCTCTCAACATCAAAGGACAGCTTTACTTAAACTCTCAGCACTAAAACTTCCTCCCACCATCTCTCTCCCTCCCTCCCTTGTTCCTTCCCTTTCAGTCTCCCTCCCTCTCCTCCCTCCCACACACGCACACACATCTACACAAACACCACCACCATAACCCCCCCCCCCTTATAAAGATCACAGCCACAGCACCCTCACACACACATTCGGTATACCTACTTCAGCCTTTAAAGTCTCACTAGAAATACACATTGCTACAGTGTACCACTGTAGTTAAGTAAGCCTTTCTCTGTACCTGTGCAGGATTCCACTGTATAGCATTACGCTGTGACGAAACTGAGACGTATTTCCATAGCTCTTTGTTCACACTTTCGCAGCTGGATCTGAGGCCAGGATTCCCCGGTGACCGCCTGATCAACTAGGATGTTGCTGCCAGAGCCTTGCTCTCCTACGTAACTATGGCAACCTGGCTGACTGATACTGCAATACCCAGGTGCTGTACATGTGTCATATTAATCAAACGTAAATGTGTTAAAAGCATATCTGAGATCTTCTGAGACGGAAGTTATGTCACAGAGCAGTTTAGTGGGTCCTAAAACAAGTGTTACTTCATTACAAGGTTGTGAGCTTCCCCTGAACACTCTTGCCTATATTACACCCCAGATTTTAAACAAACTTTTGTACTACTTCCCTATCACTCTCTCTCTCTCTCCCTCTACCGTCATGTATTATAGTAGCGTGTACATTATGGACCTGACCCTAAATTATTTCCCATAAATACTAATATATAATAACACAAAGTGGGAGTTGTCACAGTTGCTTTTTGCTGATGACACTGTGCTTTTGGGAGATTCTGAAGAGAAGTTGCAGAGGTTGGTGGATGAGTTTGGTAGGGTATGTAAAAGAAGGAAATTGAAAGTGAATATAGGAAAGAGTAAGGTGATGAGGATAACAAAAAGATTAGGTGATGAAAAATTGGATATCAGATTGGAGGGAGAGAGTATGGAGGAGGTGAATGTATTCAGATATTTAGGAGTGGACGTGTCAGCAGATGGGTCTATGAAGGATGGGGTGAATCATAGAATTGATGAGGGAAAGGGTAAGTGGTGCACTTAGGAGTCTGTGGAGACAAAGAACTTTGTCCGTGGAAGCACAGAGGGGAATGTATGAGAGTATAGTTATACCAACACTCTTATATGGGTGTGAACAATGAGTGGTGAATGTTGCAACAAGGAGAAGGCTGGAGGCAGTGGAGATGTCATGTCTGAGGTCAATGTGTGGTGTGAATATAATGCAGCGAATTCGTAGTGTGGAAATTAGGAGGAGGTGCGGGATTACCAAGACTATTATCCAAAGGGCTGAAGAGGGGTTGTTGATGTGGTTTGGACATGTAGAGAGGATGGAACAAAGTGGAATTACTTCGAGTGTATAAATCTGTAGTGGAGGGAAGGCGGGGTAGGGGTCGGCCTAGGAAAAGTTGGAGGGAGGGGGTAAAGGAGGTTTTGTGTGCGAGGGGCTTGGACTTCCAGCAAGCATGCATGAGTGTATTTGATAGGAGTGAATGGAGACAAATGGTTTTTAATACTTGACGTGCTGTTGGAGTGGAAGCAAAGTAACATTTATGAAGGGATTCAGGGAAACCGTCAGGCCGGACTTGAGTCCTGGAGATGGGAAGTACAGTGCCTGCACTCTGAAGGAGGGGTGTTAATGTTGCAGTTGTATAACTGTAGTGTAAGCACGCCTCTGGCAAGACAGTGATGGAGTGAATGATGAAAGTTTTTCTTTTTCGGGCCACCCTGCCTTGGTGGGAAACGGCCGATGTGGTAATATATATATATATATATATATATATATATATATATAATAGGATGGGGTCCACCTCTTGTGTAAATTGTGGGACCCATTGCCTCGGAGAAGTGGATAAAAAGGCTTCAAGGAAGAATATTTAGATTTCTTTCTGAAGCCGTTTGAATATTCCACTTCCCCTACCACCCCATCTTTTTTATACAAACTTTATTTCAAGACAAAATACATAGGGAGTAAAACAACATAGATAACAACTCAGAGCTACATGTCAAATACTTCGTCCAGCTCCCCGGTAGTGGGCCGCGTGCCCAGAACGCTGCAGGCATTTCCCCTCTGGATCGCAACACTGAGTCTCTGAAAGAGGAAGCTGGTCGCCCTGTGGTCCTTGGTTTCTATGATGAGTTTTCCACCCAGCTCCTTGAGAAACTTTAGAGCACACTTGCCCCATGCTCTATGGGTCTCCGACCCTATTGGGATGAAGTTATAGCAAGAGGGAAGGTCTTCATATTTGCGGGTCTTCTGGGTCTCCCTGTGGCTGGCAGCTCCACCCGCTTCGGCTAAGGAGTGTGGCAGGTAGGTGTCTGCCAATGTAGCAGCACAGGTGTAGTCCCAAGCAATCTGCTTACCATCCTTCCAGGGTAGCATGGTGGCTCCATCAGGACGCTTTTGACTTCCATCAGACCTCTGCACTTGGGGTTCCCGTTGGGCTGGGCAACGGGCTGTGGCGAGGCTTCTCTTTATGATGTCATTGACCTCCTCATGTCTAGCATACTTCCTTCTGATGTGTGACACACTAGACCATGAAGTCCGAATTGATCAGCCGTCGCCCTGCCGCAAATACACCTATGTTCGGTGAGTATGGGGGCGGCTAGGCGAAGAGCAACACCAATCCGAATGGCCTGTGGGTCGAGTCGAGTCCCCAGAGAGGAATTGGGAACAGCTAGAAGGAAATCTCCTGAGTGTGGTGCCTTCACCGCTAGGAGACGAGTTTTGTCCTTTCCTGAAGCGTTGGTGAGCATTGTGTTGGCAATTTTTTCCATGATCGGTTTGTCCCAGTGGGACTGTTTGTGCTCTTTGGGAGGAGCTGGTCTACTGGAGGAGTCTGCCAGGATGTCCCACTGCATATATATATATATATGCAATAAGATCACAGTAAACAGGTGATATCACAATATGCAAAACAACCACTGTGAAAAAATAGCGAAATTCCAAGCGATTTCGTGACTTCTCACATTATATATATATAGTTCCTTGATAATGTGAGAAGTCCCGAAAGAGCTTGGAATTTCGCTATTTTTTCACAGTGGTTTATATATATATATATATATATATATATATATATATATATATATATATTAATCATACACATACATCCTTTCATTCTTGCCATACATACACACACACACACACGAGGAGAGGTTAAAGGAAATCAACGTGACGACACGGGAGGACAGATGGGATAGGGAGGGGGACATGATAACGACATAAAATACTGATAGGATTTTGACAAAGTGGATAGCGACAATGTTTCAGAGTTGTCAGGAAGTGAAACAATCTAGAGGGTGACGTAGTGGAGGCAGGATCCATACATAGCTTTAAGAAGAGGTTCGATAAAGCTCATGGAGAAGGAAGAGAGTGGACCTAGTAGCGACCAGCAAAGAGGCGGGGCCAGGAGCTGTGACTCGACCCCTGCAACCACAACTAGATGAGTATAACTAGGTGATTACATACACAAAGCCGCAACTCAACTCACAGTAGCTAGGAGAGTCACAAGTTAACAATGGATTAGAGGATAGAATACAATATGCAAAACAATTACCTTGTGACTCGATACCAGAAACGTAAATAAAACAAACAAAAACAGGATTCTAGAAAAAAACAAAACCTTCAAAACAAAACCAGCAACTCCAGCAAGGGCTTGGCCAACACTATGTGTAACAGGGTAGCAAACACACTGACAAACACAACGTCACAACAAATCCAGCGCTTTGGGGAAGGGTTTCCATTCAACAAACACTAACAAATAAGCAAAAAAACATTTTATCACCAAATGTCTATTCGAAATAAACACGGGAACGTAACCTGACAGCATCACCTGACAGTGTTACCCAACACAGGAACCTGACAGTCTTACCCAACACAGGAACCTGACAGTCTTACCCACCACCGGAACCTGACAGTGTTACCCAACACAGGAACCTGACAGTCTTACCTAACACAGGAACCTGACAGTGTTACCCAACACAGGAACCTGACAGTGTTACCCAACACAGGAACCTGACAGTGTTACCCAACACAGGAACCTGACAGTGTTACCCAACACAGGAACCTGACAGTGTTACCCAACACAGGAACCTGACAGTGTTACCCAACACAGAAACCTGACAGTCTTACCCAACACAGGAACCTGACAGTGTTACCCAACACAGGAACCTGACAGTCTTACCCAACACAGGAACCTGACAGTCTTACCAACACAGGAACCTGACAGTCTTACCCAACACAGGAACCTGACAGTCTTACCCAACACAGGAACCTGACAGTCTACTTAACACAGGAACCTGAAGAATATGATATGTGAAACAGCTGGGTATCTTTGTTGAAACGTTTCGCCTTTGTGGCAGGCTTCTTCTGTCAGATTCAGAGGAAAATAAATTTGAGGCAGCAGGAATAGTAGCAAAGTAAAGATGATGTAATCAGTCCATCAAGCTTGAAAAAATAGTTTTCGAAGTGGTCAGTCCCATAGTCTGGAATAATTGTTTTAAACTTAAGGTGAGCGCAAAAAAGATCTAGGAGTTCTGGTTAGCAGAAATTTAAAGCTAAGATTCATATGAAAAAGCCAAGCTTCATATGGTTATACTTCAACTATAGATATAACTATAGGTTATACTTCAACTATAGATGTCTTTGGTTAGACCTCATTTAGATCATGCTGCTCACTTCTGGTCTCTATATTACATGCGGTACATAAATGTGCTCAAATATATTTAGTAGGATGAGGAAGCTGATTCCTTTATTAGAAACCTTTCCTACAAAAACTGACTCAAAGCACTGACCTTGCGACTCTTTGGAAAGGCGTAGACTTGGGGAAGATGTGACTGAAGTGTGCAAATAATAAAGAGGAATAAATAATGATACACGTAGCGTGTTGAAAATACGTAACAAAGACGGGACTTGCAGCAATGGATTAAAGTTGGAGAAATAATGATTTTATGTGGGGATAGGCACGTATTTATTACCCTCAGACTAGTTAAACTAATTTAAACAACGCCTTCCAAAGGGCAGTAGAAAAAACGTAGCTGGACAGTGACTGACTTGTTTTTTGGGCATCTTGTGTTAGTCCTTCACGAGAGATGTCTCACTGCATCTTGTTTTATATACAGACGTCCCCCAACTTACGAACAAGTTACGTTTCAGAAGGCTGTTCGTATCCCGAATTGTTCGTAAGTCGTTATTTTGCCATTTTTCTATTGTTACGATTATTATTATTGTTTTTAATATTATTATTGTTCTCTCTCTGCGCCGTTGTTCGTTGAAAACGTAAAGACAATAATGTACAGTATCAGTAATGTACGGTTCTTAATACTAAAGCATATTTTAATAATAAACACTGTAATAAAAAATTTTAAGTAACACGGCAGTCTGTTCGTATGTTCGAATGTTCGTATTCTACTATATTTGTACGACACTGTTGTGTTAAAGTTAACAAATACATTCACTAAAGTATGTCTCACTATACATTGATAACGAAGTCACTTTTTAGGCGTACACGTGTAGGCCTACTGTCACCTAGAGTTTCCTTCCTGCAATGTTTTCTTATTTATAACTTTCTACATCGGATGTAATTATGAGCGCTAAACTCGTATCTCTCAGATAAGCACTGTAGTAATCGGGATTTGGAAGTTGCTGAACTCAGTTTCAGTAATAACTGAGTTTTGTCTTATATGGAGGATTTACCGATTCCCAGTTAGGGTAGTTATTAGTCACCTTCCTTGCCTGACGCTGTGGTATTCACGGCTGCTTGGTACATTATTGCTCTTTGCTGAAATGGTCGTCCTACTGTTCAAGCAAACTGTTACACTGCCTTATAAGTCAGAAGGTAGCTTATCCAGGGAATTATTTTGTCAGTTACATTCTAAGTCGAGTTTAACCGAGCACGCACACGCACACACACGCACACACACACACACACACACATATACATTAGTGTGACAGATTTGAGTACCTTTTATTACACTAACGTACCAGACCGTACAGTTTGAGTATATTTTTGTGTACAGTATTGTTACAAAAGTGCTGATAGCGCCATTTAAATTAGATGTACAGACAAATTATAACATATACAAGATAATACTTTACTGTAGCTATACACCAAGAGTCGTGTGGGAGCCTAGCTCTATTATTTTTAAATTTACGTTTAATTATAAATATTACTCCACTTGACACGTTTTTGTTATTAAAGGTCTCAACTTTCACTGAAGTTGGTTTGCATTCATCCAGTTGTAATCCCAAACTGCTATGAGAAGCCCCATTTGCAGATTAACAACAACTTGTTACAAAGCCAGAAAGAGGCAAGATGCTAGAGGGATCAATAACTTGACCTAGTATTCTCTGGAGATATCTATACTAATAGATGTTGCTTTTCGTAACAAGAGGAAGGGAGGAGAGAAAAAGAGAGAGAGAGAAGGAAGGAGGAGAGAGAGGATAGAAAAGGGAATGGGGGACGGGGGAAGATAGAGGAGGGGGTGAAGAGGGTGGAGTGATCTCTTTCGAGTCTTTCTACTCCAATTTTCATGGTTTGATTCTGTACTTGTTCGAGTTTCTTTTATTTTATTTTAGCACGAGTCAAGAGTACAGTTAGAGCATTGTCTATAACAGAGGTGGCCAGACTTTACTGAGACAGCATATAATAATAATAATAATAATAATAATAATAATAATAATAATAATAATAATAATAATAATAATAATAATAAATAAATATAATTAATGTCGTGCAAAGAAATATATCAGTCAGCAGGATTCGAACCTAGGTCGTCAGCTCTCCACGACGTTAGGATTTTGTTGGACTACAAGTCATGTTTCTCGTAACGCCGGACACAGCAGTGAGCCTCCAGCATGGTCTTCAGCTATTTCTTTCTCTTGTTGTTGTGGCCTCAGAGCGATACTATACTCAATGCATCTCGCAAAAACAAGCGAAAAAACATGTCTTGCGATCCAGCAAGCTACCTTAAGACTTGTCGTATCTGTAGTCGAGTGGTTTAAGGTGTCGAGGTGGCAACTAGCTGTACTCGTGGAAAGCTGACGACCTAAGTTCGAATCCTGCTGGCTGAGATATTTCTCAAGTTTCTTTTCTACGAGGGACGCTGAGTCTGCATTTAACTTCGTCTTTACTAATTCATCAAGTATGACTGTGACTAGAGTTTAGTCAAAGACACCTTTCAAATCTACGCAAGAAAGGTCGCGATGATATGTACAGTACTTGTACCATTCACGAAACACTTCAAGAAGTCTATTTAATCTTCTATCTTATATAATAATCTCTTTAGTAAAATTCTATAAGAGTTTGTCTAAACATGACGTGAGACTCTCTCTCTCTCTCTCTCTCTTTCCCTCTCCCTCCTTTCAGGAATATTAATGATGATAGCTTCTTCCACTTTGTATGGATGCCATCACTGAACCTGCCGTCCATCTAACACAGTACGACACTTAACAATTTAGTTGAAAAAAGTAGTATTTAAGAAGTAATATAAAGAACATTCTTAATAGATATCAAAAGTGCAAAAGGGTGTCCCGTGGCTCGGTTGGTACCGCACTCAGCTCACCTACTTAGGGTCCGTGGTTCGATCCCAGGCATGGGTGGAAACAATGGGCATGTTTCCCTACACTTACAGCCCCTCTTCACCTAGCAGTAAGTAGGTACCTGGGTGCTAGTGAACTGATATGGGTGGCATCCTGGGGGTAGTAGTGTATACCTTAGTGTTGGGTTTTAAAATGAGCTGAGGTAGGATAACAGCTGTTAGCCTGTAAAACTGTGTAAGGAAAAGTGTAAAAACAAATATAGAGTGAGCAAGACGCACTGAGGACGTTATAGTACACACGAGAGAGCCAAACAAGCAACATTAACCGGTGCACACGCATGTGTACATTAGAGTACACGCACACAAACATACGCGCACACGCATAAAACACACACACACACGTACAAACCTGTTTACGAATTAATCCCTCGAGAGTCCAGTCTAGTAGGCAGTGAGGTGGCCACATACCTGCAAAGCAATAAAACCATCATTAGCAGAGAGCAGTGTGTGTGTGTTTAGACTGTCCTATACCAGTTTACAATGACTGGAAGTCGGGTGTCAGCGCTCTCGCTCTCGCTCTCTCTCTCTCTCTCTCTCTCTCTCTCTCTCTCTCTCTCTCTCGTGTATGTGTGTGTGCACTCACCTAATAGTGGTTGCATGGGTCGATTCATAGCTCCTGGCCCCGCCTCTTCACTGGTCGTGTGTGTGTGCGTGCACATGAACGCTCATTTATATGTACGAGTATGTACGTACTTTTTGCACGCGAGTATCGTAAATGGTCACTCCTCCAGGAAAGAAAGTTTCCCCCTCACAAACAGGTTTACAACGCCAGCAATATGAAGAGCTTCAAATTTAAATCTCACCTAGTCGTTGCATTTTTGCAAAATTGGACTATCACATAAACACACATGTCAGGTGAGAGCTGAGGAGAAAAATGAAGGTCCACACTGAGAGAAATAGACGAACCAGTGGCATGATGTTGAACGCTTTGTGTAAGCCGATTATTGTGCTGGTGGTGACTGGTGGGTGGTGGTGGTTAGTGGGTTGGTAGTGGTGGTAGTGGGGGGTTGTAATGGTAGTGTTCCTAGTGGTCGTTGTGGTCACTGGTGGTCGTTATTGTGGTCACTGTTGTGATCGTTGTGGTCATGGTGGTGGTGGTGATGATTTGATATGATAGAGCAACCCAGAACTCGAGAAGAGACAGAGATAGAGCCAAGGCTTGGAAAAGAGGAGATAAAGCCAAGGTTTTGGAAGAGAGAGAGAAAGCTAAGACTTGGAAAAGAAAGCTGATGAAGTAAAAAGGTGAAGAAAGACAAATAGAGAAAAATAAGAAAAGACGACTGGAGAAAGACAGATAAAGAGTAAAAAAAGAGAAGAAAACATGAGAAAGACAGTGGAGAGAAAGAGACCAGCGATGATGAACGAGGGTCCACCAACACCCTGGACAGCAAGGAACAGTGGCGACAGCTGCTTCCCAGTACATATTGAAATTATTACACTAGGAATGACACACACACACACACACACAAGGGTCAGTCCTAGAACCAGTGCTATTTTTGGTATATGTGAATGACATGATGGAAGGGATAGACTCAGAAGTGTCCCTGTTCGCAGATGATGTGAAGTTAATGAGGAGAATTAAATCAGATGAGGATCAGGCAGGACTACAAAGAGACCTGGACAGGCTGGACACCTGGTCCAGCAACTGGCTACTCGAATTTAACCCCGCCAAATGCAAAGTCATGAAGATCGGGGAAGGGCAAAGGAGACCGCAGACAGAGTATAGGCTAGGTGGACAAAGACTGCAAACCTCACTCAAGGAGAAAGATCTTCGGGTGAGTATAACACCAAGCACGTCTCCGGAAGCACACATCAACCAGATAACTGCTGCAGCATATGGGCGCCTGGCAAACCTGAGAATAGCGTTCCGATACCTCAGTAAGGAATCGTTCAAGACACTGTACACCGTGTACGTCAGGCCCATACTGGAGTATGCAGCACCAGTTTGGAACCCACACCTGGTCAAGCACGTCAAGAAATTAGAGAAAGTGCAAAGGTTTGCAACCAAGGTTAGTTCCAGAGCTAAGGGGAATGTCCTACGAAGAAAGGTTAAGGGAAATCGGCCTGACGACACTGGAGGACAGGAGGGTTTGGGGAGACATGATAACGACACAAAATACTGCGAGGAATAGATAAGGTAGACAGAGACAGGATGTTCCAGAGATGGGACACAGAAACAAGGGGTCACAATTGGAAGCTGAAGACTCAGATGAGTCAAAGTGATGTTAGGAAGTATTTCTTCAGTCACAGAGTTGTCGGGAAGTGGAATAGTTTGGTAAGTGAGGTAGTGGAGGCAGGAACCATACATAGCATTAAGACGAGGTATGATAAAGCTCATGGAGCAGGGAGAGAGAGAGGACCTAGTATCGATCAGTGAAGAGGCGGGGCCAGGAACTGAGTCTCGACCCCTGCAACCACAAATAGGTGAGTACAAATAGGTGAGTACACACACACACACAGGGGGTCGTGAAGGGACTGGAGTAGCCCCAACAAATGCCACATTATTAAAGTGATGACGCACATTTGTTTGCTGTAATCACGATCGGAAGCAGGTGCTTAAGAATCCGCAGCGTTGCCAGAAAAACGGAGGTGGCTTCATTTTACCGCGACACGGGAACAAATGGTCGTGACGGGGTAGGCGGACTGTCACGAGCGCCGGAGGAAAAGATAATCCATTTCATAACTCTACGGTCTTCTGTCCGGTTTCTACCGCACGCAGATCGGCCTGTCCTTTACCCAGTCTGTTCTGACCCGGCTTGTACCCACTTTTAGCTCTTCTACTAATTCCACTTGCCTTTAATCATCTGGAATGTATCTTGGCCTGACAGCAGTTCCTCTTTAATCATATCTTTACCTGACCTTTAACCAGTGTACCCTGTGTGTCTCGAATTTTTGACAAGTGTATCAGTACTCTTCGTTTGAGTCTGGCCTAACAATGGATGAGCCCTTAGGTGAATGAAAGCCATCCAGTCTGTCACTCAACTGGCACCAGTCCTTGAACTAACTTTAATACCAGCGCCAGTCGTTAAACTAACTTTAATACCCGCACTAGTCCTTGAACTAATTTTAATACTGGAACCAGTCCTTGAACTAACCTAATACTGGCGCTAATTCTTTAGCTTCAATACTGACCCCTCTCGGCCGTCCCTACACGTCCCTTAGACGCAACTTAAACTCTTGTACTAGTTATATTTCTTCCCTGATTCTTCCTCTGACAGCCCTTACCTCATTCCTGATTCTTCTTCTGAGAGGCAGAAAGAGTAACACACCTAATATGGTCTCCAAAAGAGTCTTACAAACGCGAGGTGCTACCTTTCACCAGCTGCAGAACACCAACCTGTGGAAAGACGTGGGTATTTGGCCCCTTCCCACTGCAGGACCTGGGTGTTTACCCACCTGCAGGCATCCGGCAGGCCGTGGGTGTTTTGTTTGGCTTTCGACAGGACGTGGGTGTTTTCTCCGACCTCCGGTAGGACCTGGGTGTTTTGTTTGGCTTTCGATAGGACGTGGGTGTTTTCTGAGACCTCCGGTAGGACCTGGGTGTTTTGTTTTTCTGTCTGCAAGCCGTGGATGTTTAACCACCTGCAAGACGTGGGTGGTTAACCACCTGCAAGACGTGGGTGGTTAACCACCTACAGGAGGTGGGTGGTTGACCACCTGCAAGACGTGGGTGGTTGATCACCTGCAAGACGTGGGTGGTTGATCACCTGCAAGACGTGGGTGGTTGACCACCTGCAAGACGTGGGTGATTGACCACCTGCAAGACGTGGGTGTCTGATCCTCCTCCTCCAAGAGGAATCGTCATTTTGAGACGAAACTTCGTTTCACATGTATCCTTCACCACCCCTTCACGCCTCCCTTCAGATATCTTCCACCACCCCTCCAGATATTCCTTTACGTACCCTCCACCATCCCTCCAAACCTTCCTTTATGTACCCTCCACTACCCCGCTTGCCCTCCGGGCACTCCCAACCATGCCCACTCCTGGGGTTCTCTCCGCCCCAGGGAACACCAGACGGGAGGCAGGGGAGGGGCCGTCTAATTACCTCCTGACTGGTCCTTTACGGCTGCACGATTGGGCTATTCTGGCCGCATTAAAGGAGGGTGCGAGAGTTATGTCAGAGTGGCTGCTGGGCAGAGAGAAGAGGGGAGAGGGAAGAGAAAGAGGAGAAAGTAAAGACGAGAGGCAAGAGAAGAAAAGAGGAGAGGTAAGAGAAGAGGTGAGAGAGAAGTGGGAAACAGATTTTTTTCTTTACCGAAATTGGATACATCGTCAGTGTGCTGCTGTCATATTCGACATGACAGTTACATAGTGGGAACAAAAACTAGGAAGAGAGGAGAGAACAGAAAGCGATGGTTCAGAGGGATGGGTGGAGAAAAGATAGCGAAAGAGGGAGAAATTATGTCATGGAAAGTACTAAACCTATAAGGCCGATATTATATATATATATATATATATATATATATATATATATATATATATATATATATATATATATATATATATATATATGTGTGTGTGTGTGCTCACTATTACGAACACAGGTAAACAAAGACCTGTTGTACCTGGCCGTAAATCGAGTCTCTAGACTAGAAACAACAAGCAAATAAAAGACAAAGGTAGTTTTGTAGTACCTGTATATTCCCTTCACCAAGATATTCACAGTAAGAACAAAGACGTTATTGTCAGCAGAATAATAATAATGAGAGAGAGAGAGAGAGAGAGAGAGAGAGAGAGAGAGAGAGAGAGAGAGAGAGAGAGAGCAAAGAGCCAGTCACTACAGTTGGTTTTACATCTTAAAATAGAGCAGTGTGTATGAGTGTATACGAACAGCGTTAGTGTGTGCCGCCCAGCTGGTGGAAAGTATAACCTCATCTCGGCTGAGGGCATGCTACTGTATGCTACTGGTTGGTGTTGAAACTGAACAGCCCACCAGAGCAGTGGGGCCCCTAAATAAATTGCTCCTGCCTAATTGACAGTTTGACTTGTCTAATGGGCATGTCTAATGGGCATGTCAATGGGTACGTGATGAACGCAGAATAAATTTTAACATACTCGGTGGTCAACACACTCAACTCTTGCAGCTGGGATTCAATACATGGGTCCTGTACGTACCTCGTGACCAACCGTTCCTTGAAGCTGTGTACGATGTTTGCTTTCAATACTCAGTTCAATCTGTTTCTCTTACCACCCTGAACTAAAGAAATAGTTTCTAATACCCTGTGACTTCCATCTTCAACTTCTATTTGTGTTTCAATGTCCTATATTCTCCCCTTTCAGTCTGCCCTATCTAGCTATCTAATTATATTTTACATTATCATGTCTGCTTTTGCCCTTGTATCAGTTAAAGTATTCAATTTCAATACTGTTAGTCTCTCTTCATAGGTCAGACCTCTGAGTCCGGGACCAATTTGGTAGTGCACGTCTTGACCCTTTTAGTTTATTAACAATCTTGAAAAAGTGTGAGTTCCCGCTTGTGACTTGTGACCGATTTCGTAGGTTATGACCGGTAGGTCACACCTGAGGTGGAAAAAGACAATTGGAGAAAGGAACTCTGGTGTGATGTTTCGCCTATGGACAGGTTTCTCCACTGACTGAAGGAGTCTATTCACAGAAAAAATGTCTCAATAAAAGTTCCTCTCTACAACTTTTTTTTTGAAAAATTAGACACATGTGCAACATCTGGGTTGCTTTACCAATGCAAATTCAATTGGAGGACAGTAGAACATTTTTTTAAGCACCAGTCGGCTTCTCGTTATTTGTCTTCAGGTCAGAGGTATCATAGATCCCGGAGCTCACACCTGACCAACACCGGGATGACTTGTCTGTAACTGCTGGAGCTGAGCTATGTTGTTGGTGCTCCGTCTCATAGCTTCAGTTTGTTATATATTTTTTTACCCAGAGGCTTTGGTGAAGAAATATTGTCTAATATCCTTTCAGCAACTGTATTTAGTTCACACCACTTTTTCTCTGTTGATGGTGGTCAAAAATATTCCCTATATTTCCTAGCATAGTTTTATGACGTGCCTCACATACCTCACATGTTTGTGATCTGCTTCACATACTTCACATGTTTGTGAGGTATGTGAAGCTAGCATCACCTTCTAACTCGCATCAGTCAGCAGTGCCTAGCACAGTGTAAATCAGAGAGGAAATCAGCAACTAGAGACCAGTGTCACTCCTGTCAATCGTTAGCACAAGTCTCGAGATCATCTCACGGCAAATGACAGCATTTTTCGACTAGCACTCGCTTCCTTGTGACCGTTAATACGGCTTCAGAAAAGGTGGTTCTGCTGTATTGTGTTAAACCTCTCCACTACGGTGCACCAGTCCAGGATCAGATGTGTAGTAGCATTGGACATTTTTGGACTTTTGGCAAAACTGCAAGCACTTGGAGTCTCCGGCTCTGCACCACACCTCTTAAGTGATTACTATCAAGCTAGATCTCTAAGAGTAGTTTTGAATGAGACAAAAGTCAACAAGACACTTAAAATCGGTGCCAATGTTTCATAGGAAAATGTGTTATGGAATGTTTACTTCAATGACCTTCACCTCATCCCAGAACCTCAAGCCTATGCAGATGACTGCACTCTGGCATTTGCTTATCCAAGAGAGGCAATACCAGCTGCTCTCAGGTACATCAATCACCAACTTACAGCTATATCAGCCAGAGAAAAACGATGGCAATTTACGTTTGCTTCAGAGAAAACACCAATGATGATTTCTAGGCACCATGATGGTGTTGCTGGAACAGTGGTAAGAATGAATGATACAGTCTTGGAACACGGGAAAGGGGTAAAAATTAATTTTAAACTTCTAAGAAGAACCCCGCGGTAAATCTTGCAGACAAGGCTGCTAAGAAGCTAGAAGCACAACAGCACAAAGGTGCTCACATCTTGAGCATATTCCATTGTCTTGGACAGCCTGCCTCTCGTTTCATCTACGACTTCCGGTCAGAATAGACAACTGAGCAAGACAACTTGTTCCTCGCCTGGACCCTCCCTGGACAGATCTGTCAATCCAGCAGAGCCTTCAGTACGGAAGAGATGTGTGTGGTCTGCAAGGCCAACATCGTCAAGGTAGCACACTTGGCTCCACTTTGCGGACAGCGAGACGATAGCTTCTATACAAACCGATGGTCAGCAAACAGCAACTATATCATGGCTGTATCCTTCTCAAGAACGTCACTTTATCTGAGATCATTCATTCCTAGAATGACCCGAGTGTGGAACATGTTCGTACACCATAACATGTTCGTACACCATAACATGTTCGTACACCATAACAACATCGATGAAATATAATTGACCGAATGAAATCTCTGGCTCACAGCTGGCTCAACCTTCATCCCGTTTTCTATTTGTAACATTTAACAAAAAATATTAAAGGTAATGCTAGGCAAGGCTTTCCAATGAGCTGAGGTAGGTAACCCTGAGAGAGAGAGACAGAGAGAGAGAGAAAGAGAGAGAGAGAAACACTTGGTTATATAATTTGAGTGGTTATAATTACCGGGAATGATCGCGGGTGCAGCAGAGTTTGATAAGTTATGTCTGCCGATAATTCCAACCTTGTTCTCTCACACACCTGGCTGCTGCTGCTGCTGCTGCTGCTGCTGCTGCTTCAATAATTAAGATAACTCCTATTGGGAAATTATCACCAATCCTGGCCTCGATTATTGTGCCAGTGCCTTACGTTATCACAGCCTTATCTCTTCTTTCATCCAAGATAATTGCTACATACTCTTCTATGTAGTGCGCCATCTCTACAAGTGTATGTAATTTTGCTTTGTTACAGCATGCGCACGTGTACAGCATGTGTGTGTGTGTGTGTATGTGTATGTGTGTGTGTGTGTGTGTGTGTGTGTGTGTGTACTCACCTAGTTGTGGTTGCAGGGGTCGAGTCACAGCTCCTGGCCCCGCCTCTTCACTGGCCGCTACTGGGTCACTCTCCCTGCGCCATGAGCTTTATCATACCTCTGTGTGTGTGTGTGTGTGTGTGTGTGTGTGTGTGTGTGTGTGTATTTGTAGGTGAATATGAAGGGTTTTAATGTATGTAAATGTGTCAGTGGCTATGTGGGGTTGTGAGTGTGGTTGTGAGAGTGTGGTTGTGAGAGTGTGGTTGTGAGAGTGTGGTTGTGAGTGTGGTTGTGAGAGTGTGGTTGTGAGAGTGTGGTTGTGAGAGTGTGGTTGTGAGAGTGTGGTTGTGAGAGTGTGGTTGTGAGGTGTGGTTGTGGAGGGGAGTGTGGTTGTGAGTGTGGTTGTGAGAGTGTGGTTGTGAGTGTGGTTGTGGAGTGTGGTTGGAGTGTGGTTGTGAGTGTGGTTGTGAGTGTGGTTGTGAGGTTGTGAGTGTGGTTGTGAGAGTGTGGTTGTGAGTGTGGTTGTGAGAGTGTGGTTGTGAGTGTGGTTGTGAGTGTGGTTGTGTGTGGTTGTGAGTGGTTGTGAGTGTGGTTGTGAGTGTGTGGTTGGGAGTGTGGTTGTGAGTGTGGTTGTGAGTGTGGTTGTGAGGTTGTGAGTGTGGTTGTGAGAGTGTGGTTGTGAGTGTGGTTGTGAGTGTGGTTGTGAGAGTGTGGTTGTGAGAGTGTGGTTGTGAGAGTGTGGTTGTGAGAGTGTGGTTGTGAGTGTGGTTGTGAGTGTGGTTGTGAGTGTGTGGTTGTGAGTGTGGTTGTGAGTGTGGTTGTGAGTGTGGTTGTGTGTAGTTGTGAGTGTGGTTGTGAGTGTGGTTGTGAGTGTGGCTGTGAGTGTGGTTGAGTGTGTGGTTGTGAGTGTGGTTGTGAGTGTGGTTGTGAGTGTGGTTGTGAGTGTGGTTGTGAGAGTGTGGTTGTGAGAGTGTGGTTGTGAGTGTGGTTGTGAGTGTGGTTGTGAGTGTGGTTGTGAGTGTGGTTGTGAGAGTGTGGTTGTGAGTGTGGTTGTGAGAGTGTGACGCTGAGTGTGAGTTGTTTATGTGAGCAGAAATAGAGATCATGTGAGAAGATGTAAATTTGTGAGAGTAGATGAGATTGTTCATGAGCAGATGTAGGAGTCATGCAAGTAGATGTAGGAGTCATGCAAGTAGATGTAGGAGTCATGCAAGTAGATGTAGAAGTCATGCAAGTAGATGTAGGAGTCATGCAAGTAGATGTAGGAGTCATGCAAGTAGATGTAGGAGTCATGCAAGTAGATGTAGGAGTCATGCAAGTAGATGTAGAAGTCATGCAAGTAGATGTAGGAGTCATGCAAGTAGATGTAGAAGTCATGCAAGTTGATATAGGAGTCATGCAAGTAGATGTAGGAGTCATGCAAGTTGATGTAGAAGTCATGCAAGTAGATGTAGGAGTCATGCAAGTAGATGTAGGAGTCATGCAAGTAGATGTAGAAGTCATGCAAGTAGATGTAGGAGTCATGCAAGTAGATGTAGGAGTCATGCAAGTTGATATAGGAGTCATGCAAGTAGATGTAGGAGTCATGCTAGTAGATGTAGGAGTCATGCAAGTAGATGTAGGAGTCATGCAAGTAGATGTAGGAGTCATGCAAGTAGATGTAGGAGTCATGCAAGTAGATGTAGGAGTCATGCAAGTAGATGTAGGAGTCATGCAAGTAGATGTAGAAGTCATGCAAGTAGATGTAGGAGTCATGCAAGTAGATGTAGGAGTCATGCAAGTAGATGTAGGAGTCATGCAAGTAGATGTAGGAGTCATGCAAGTAGATGTAGGAGTCATGCAAGTTGATATAGGAGTCATGCAAGTAGATGTAGGAGTCATGCTAGTAGATGTAGGAGTCATGCTAGTAGATGTAGTAGTCATGCTAGTAGATGTAAGAGTCATGCTAGTAGATGTAGGAGTCATGCTAGTAGATGTAGGAGTCATGCTAGTAGATGTAGGAGTCATGCTAGTAGATGTAGGAGTCATGCTAGTAGATGTAGGAGTCATGCTAGTAGATGTAGGAGTCATGCTAGTAGATGTAGGAGTCACGTGAAGAGATGTAAGAGTCACGTATTACAGAATTTACAATAACCTGTGACACTGTAACGCAATACACAACAAGCACCGTCATGAGAGACCTGTGTGTCGGACCTAACAAGAGCGCTCACTCTTATATTTGTACGACACTATTTAAAATACCGCTACAAACCTCAGTCATTTAATCGACTAGGTCCGCAACGGTGAAATCATGCAAGTCAACCCTATGAAAAATAGTATTTATTCTAGGTACAGGGGAACTTATCACTCTACAGTCTCGTAAGAACATCAAGTAATAGATCGTTTATAGGCAAAATTTAAATCTAGTAACTCTAATGAGGGTTGTACACTAGAGAACAATATACACAATGAAACACAAATAACCTGTACATACTCGCATACTTCCTTCTTGCTCCTCTCCCTCTCCGGTCTATCCTCTGGCCTTCTCTTCTCTTCTCGCTTCAGTTGTGATTTGACAGTGGTTCAAGAAGGGCCTAAACGTCGTCGTAAATTTCAGTCTCCTATGTGCGGGCTATATGTGTATTGTTCCAGTCAAGGTATTGTGCCTTTTTTTATTCATTACACAATAAATATAAAAAAAATGATCACTTAAATACCAAACAGAATATGCCGTGACTGACAATAATATATGTAGGAAAGCATGCGTATAACAAATAAGAAAACAATAGCAAGGCCTCAAGTACACTCCAAGACAGTAAAACTTAGTGCCAAACTTGGTATAGCAAGTTATCATGCAAGAAAATACCCTGCAGTATTTCACAAATACTAAGTGACCTTAAAAGAAATGGAATATCAATACAATCTCCGTCTCACGACCAGAGAGGTGTAGTATAGACCACACCAAACGCGACGCTTAGAACGCTAGAGACAGGGTACAGGCGACAGGTATAGCAACACCACAACATATCAGAACGCTAGAGACAGGGTACAGGCGACAGGTATAGCAACACCACAACCTATCAGAACGCTAGAGACAGGGTACAGGCGACAGATGTAGCAACATCACAACCTATCAGAACGCTAGAGACAGGGTACAGGTGACAGATGTAGCAACACCACAACCTATAAGAACGCAAGAGACAGGGTACACGTGACAGATATAACAACATCACAACCTATCAGAACGCAAGAGACAGGGTAAAAGCGACAGATATCACATCACAACCTATCAGAACGCAAGAGACAGGGTAAAAGCGACAGATATCATATCACAACCTATCAGAACGCAAGAGACAGTGTACAGGTGACAGATATCACAACATCACAACCTATCAGAACGCAAGAGACAGGGTACAGGTGACAGATGTAGCAACGCCACAACCTATCAGAACGCAAGAGACAGGGTAAAAGCGACAGATATCACATCACAACCTATCAGAACGCAAGAGACAGGGTAAAAGCGACAGATATCATATCACAACCTATCAGAACGCAAGAGACAGGGTACAGGTGACAGATATCACAACATCACAACCTATCAGAACGCAAGAGACAGGGTACAGGTGACAGATGTAGCAACGCCACAACCTATCAGAACGCAAGAGACAGGGTACAGGTGACAGATATCACAACATCACAACCTATCAGAACGCTAGAGACAGGGTACAGGTGACAGATATCACAACATCACAACCTATCAGAACGCTAGAGACAGGGTACAGGTAACAGATGTAGCAACACCACAAACCATCAGAACAGACATCGACAGCCTACTGAGCTCAGTATCAGGTAAGAGACTCTTTGTTGAAAGAGGAGTTCCAGGACGTTCATTGAAAGCTGCGAAGAGGTGAACGACTTAGCTGAAACATCGTTCAATTACAAAATAAATAGAATAGTACATGTAAAATGTCCCAAACAATGCGGTAAAACCGCACAGTATTGATTCAGTGAGAAGTTCACGCCACTTGGGTCAGCAGGTACGTTGAGGGAAGCATACCTAAGTTTATATTTTGTGGGTGAGACCACTGACCCAATGACCCAGCTGACAACTGGGCACTGACCCAGCTGACATCTGGGCATTAAGCTACCTGACACCTGGGCACTGACCCAGCTGACAACTGGGCACTGACCCATCTGACAACTGGGCACTGACCCATCTGACAACTGGGCACTGACCCATCTGACAACTGGGCACTGACCCATCTGACAACTGGGCACTGACCCATCTGACAACTGGGCACTGACCCATCTGACAACTGGGCACTGACCCATCTGACAACTGGGCACTGACCCATCTGACACCTGGGCATTGACCCAGCTGACATCTGGGCATTAAGCTACCTGACACCTGGGCATTTATACCAACGCTACTGACATGCGGTCACGTACACAAACATCACTGAACTGCTGCGCTGAATAAATATTATTTGATAACATTTGGGTATACAACTTTGTGTACAGAATAAAAATAATAATAATAATATAACCTAAATAACAGAGGTATAAAAATGATATATTGTTTTACTGGTCATTTGTGTTCTAGTTTGTATACTTCAGGCAATTACTCATAAGCACATTTATCAGAAACTGTCCTAGTTATTATAGTCATCACTTTCTAGGGGGTCCTAGTTATTATAGTCATCACTTTCTAGGGGGTCCTAGTTATTATAGTCATCACTTTCTAGGGGTCCTAGTTATTATAGTCATCACTTTCTAGGGGGTCCTAGTTATTATAGTCATCACTTTCTAGGGGGTCCTAGTTATTATAGTCATCACTTTCTAGGGGGTATCACATCGCGTGAGTAAATGTCAGGTTCATGTGAAGATAATGATAATGATATTTAAAATTATTAAAGCTATTTTTAGAATAATTGCATTCAAATAACTAAAATAATCATGAGTGCCTTGCAGCGAGACCTGCCATAAAACATTTCACTTCCATCGCTAACTACAGTTAGGCCCAGTTAACATGGACGTTATGTGAAATAAATACCTGTAGCTCTCTACAGTGATGATCACTGATAGGCTTAGTTTCTGCAACAACTTACACGCAACAGTACGTGTATTATGTGTGTGTGTGTGTGTGTGTGTGAGTTACTTTAATCACTATTTCAGGAATTAGACGTCTTTTGGACTGGTGGTGAACAGATCATATGCAGCCTTAATGACCCACGTGTAGTAGATGAGCCTTGAGCTCCATTAATTAACCAACTTTCTGCTACGTTTAGTTCACATATATTAGTTGAGGAAGCAACGGAAATCTAAATAGTAGGAGTAAGTTCTCTGATAAAGCTATTCTATATGGCGAGATCGTTTGCAAATGCAATTGAAAACGAGCTTTGAAAATTGAGTAGCACGTACTATGAAGGTGTTTTCACCTGGTGTTCAATGTTGGAATTGCTTTTTCAATCTCATTAACAAGAATCTCGTTCTTATTGAGATGAATGTTGATCCTTTGATAACGTGGAAGAATCTTGTCTGATGAGTTCTGAATTAGGAATCGATGAAGAGACTTTAAGACCTGTTATTTTAGGCTTATTAAGGCCTTCAACAATTAGTTGGAGTTGCTGGTGATGATAACTCATCAGAATGTGGTGTTTAGTGCCAGAATGTGGTGTTTGGTGCCAGAATGTGGTGGTAGGTGCCAGAATGTGCGTGTTAGTAATAAAAATGTCTTATATCTATGGTTGTTGACCGCAGAACCACTTTGAAAAATATTTTACCGATGTAAGACAGCCAATATTAACTCATTTATCCAATGAGGTGTGGGGTTAAAAAATAAATAATCAAATACAAAGTTGGAGTTGTCACAGTTGCTTTTTGCTGATGACACTGTGCTTTTGGGAGATTCTGAAGAGAAGTTGCAGAGGTTGGTGGATGAATTTGGTAGGGTGTGTAAAAGAAGAAAATTGAAAGTGAATATAGGAAAGAGTAAGGTGATGAGGATAACAAAAAGATTAGGTGACGAAAGATTGGATATCAGATTGGAGGGAGAGAGTATGGAGGAGGTGAATGTATTCAGATATTTGGGAGTGGACATGTCAGCAGATGGGTCTATGAAGGATGAGGTGAATCATAGAATTGATGAGGGAAAAAGGGTGAGTGGAGCACTTCGGAGTCTGTGGAGACAAAGAACTTTGTCCATGGAAGTAAAGAAGGGAATGTATGAGAGTATAGTTATACCAACGCTCTTATATGGGTGTGAAGCATGGGTGATGAATGTTGCAACGAGGAGAAGGCTGGAGGCAGTGGAGATGTCATGTCTGAGGTCAATGTGTGGTGTGAATATAATGCAGAGAATTCGGAGTTTGGAAATTAGGAGGAGGTGCGGGATTACCAAAAGTATTATCCAGAGAGCTGAGGAGGGGTTGTTGAGGTGGTTCGGACATGTAGAGAGAATGGAACGAGACAGAATAACTTCGAGAGTGTATAAATCTGTAGTGGAGGGAAGGCGGGGTAGAGGTCGGCCTAGGAAAGGTTGGAGGGAGGGGGTAAAGGAAGTTTTGTGTGCGAGGGGCTTGGACTTCCAGCAAGCATGTGTGAGCGTATTTGATAGGAGTGAATGGAGACAAATGGTTTTTAATACTTGACGTGCTGTTGGAGTGTGAGCAAGGTAACATTTATGAAGGGATTCAGGGAAACCGACAGGCCGGACTTGAGTCCTGGAGATGGGAAGTACAGTGTCTGCACTCTGAAGGAGGGGTGTTAATGTTGCAGTTTTATAACTGTAGTGTAAAGCACCCCTCTGGCAAGACAGTGATGGAATGAATGATGATGAAAGTTTTTCTTTTTCGGGCCACCCTGCCTTGGTGGGAATCGGCCGATGTGTTAAAAAAAAAAAAAAAAAATTATCCAATGACCTCTGTGTTCAGTGGCCCCAGGGAGGGGCAGGGTAAGTGGAGGAGGAGGGTGTAGAAGTGAGTAGCATCAGGAAGATTTGTGGCTATAAGGATAGAAAATCTGTGGCCCTGATGAAGCTGTGTTTACAAGCCTTGGGGGAAGATATGTGGCCATGACGAGGACAGGAAGTCTGTGGCCATGACGAGGACAGGAAGTCTGTGGCCATAACGAGAACCGGAAGTGTAGATTGGTAAAGGGCTCTCTCTCTCCTTCCTCTCTTTCTCTCCTTCTCTTTCCTTTATCCACACTGTTCGTCTATGTGTAATTTCAACATGAATGCTGTTCTTGCTTCAACTGCCTTCACTATGTTATTTGTGGAAATCATATTGACTCGTATATCTACGGTGTTTTATATATTAAGAATGTGTATTTTCAGATATTCTCTTAATATCTGTGTGTATTCTCCTCGGCGAATCTTCAAGCGAGTATAAATAAATTCTTCCAGTGTTCCTTAGATAGCAATATAATGTTCAATGATGACAAGTTTCAGTTGCTCCGATATGGAAGAACGGAGGAAATAAAGACCTGAAACGGAACGCAGAACAACTCAGCCATTCAATAAAGCAAAAGATCTGTGTGCGAGACTTCGGGGTAAAGTCAGATCTCACATTCATGGATCACAACGATGTTGCTGTTGCTACCGCAAGAAAAATGATAGGATGGATAACTAGAACTTTCAAGACAAGAGATGTTGAGCCAACGACGACACTCGTCAGGTGTCCTGTGTCTCCACTTTCCACTTCTTTGTTGCCTCTTCAACTTCCATCTATATATCCCGTCTTTCTTTCCATTAGATATTCTCTCTTCTCTTCTGGTTCTTTTTTTTATTTTACTATTTTCCTTCAATTTATATTTGCTCTCTTCCCTTCTCTTGTATTTAGCCAAGTAATAGCACATTACCCTTTCACTTTGATTCACGTATTTTCATTATTTTCCCCTCTCTTTCCTTTTTAACCCCCCTAATTTCACACCCCTTAACCCCTTTTACTTCCCATCCCTTCCTTTAACTACTATCACATCCTCTACCCTCTTTCCTTTATCTTCTCCCCTTCTTTAACCCCCTAAAATCATTTCCCTATCATTTACCATTCCCCATGCTTTAAACCCCCTACCAGTGCCCACGTTCTTACTCCCTTTCATTAAAACTAGTTAGAAATTACCCCCTGATTTGTGGCCCACTTAACCCCTACACTCTCTAGATACGCATCCTTTTCATAGTCTCCTCCCTTAAACTACTGGTCTTCCTTTTAAACTGCCCCTGCTAAAGTTCTCTTGTTTCACTCTTAAGCTTTCTCTTAAGAGGTGCAAACAATAATGCTGGTGAAGTGTTCTTGATTCAAGTACAGTAACTTAAACTATCCTATTTTTTATCGGATCAAAATTTAGTTTTCCATTCCTTGACGTTGTGTGATTCTGACTTATCGTGTCTCCAGGTATGTAATAATAATAATAATAAAATTATTAATAATTATCATTATTATTCCTATGTAATGAATGCCATACCTACTTTCGCTTTAGTTTTACATTTCCTCTCCCTCTTACCCCCGTCTCTTCTTCACGTCACTATAAAACAGAAAATTAACGTGGAACTGAACCCATGGGAAGATCAGATTGAAAAAAAGTTTCAGGTTGAAGAGACGGGGTCAGGAGTGGAGATTCGACCCCGCAGCAATATATGGGCAATAACACATATACAAGAAGAGATAAGTAAGTAAAAGTACACAAACGAAGAATTCCAACAGATATAATTCCTGAACTCCTTCTCCCGCTTCCCCCTCGAATAAAAAAAAAATAAGACGCAAAAAAAATCTGTCTACCGACCTCCGGATAAATTGACAATTTCCCCGGGCAAACTCAAGCACAAATGAGTAAATTAATAGCAGACTCGTCCTCGGCGTGTGGGACTTGAACATGATAAGCACTACCGTGGGCAGCACAGTAAAGCAGAGATAAGCTACTTAGAGAAGCTTCCAGTGATGACGGAGAGTTGCTGCTACACAACCTTTAACAATTATAAACACTGCCTCTTAATATTAATAGACCGGTCTTTTTGGTTTCTATTTTCCTTCACTGTATCATATACACTCTAGACACTGAGAAGTGCACCTTCCTCTTCTACCTCCATTCAACACTTTTCTTTCTGACTTAGGAAGTATTTCCTATTCCTCATGTTAAACACTCTTTGTATCATCATGTCATGTTCCACATGGTTGTCATGTCTTATAAGTTCCTTTAGTTTGTGTTCACATCCCACTCCTCTCAACTCCGGTATTAGTCTCATTGCAAACTTCTATATCTCCCTGAGTTTATGAACATGTTTTACCATGTTTGCGCTCAATACAAATGCTGAGGATTCTTTGTTGTGGTCATTAAAGACACTTCTGATATTCGTAACCTTGCATACGTTGCCTCTCTTTTGCTCTTTTAGAGCACCTCTGGAAATATGTTTGATGTGTTGCTCACTTGTAGTTTCTCACCTCTTAGACGTACACAGTCTCTGACCTTCTGTATCCCTCTCCTATTTGCATGACCTTGCACATGTTTAAGTTCAATTTCAGTAACTACTTGACCTCCCTTTCAATCTGTCCCAAGTCTTCCTGTAGCGTTTCCCTATCCACTTTAGCTTTAATCTTTTCATTAAAAAGGTTATCGGCAAATGATATGCAATATTTACTCCCTTCTGGCCTGACATTTACATATATATTAATAGTGGTGGCCCTAGTATTACTCCTCGGGGAACCTCACTTGTTACTCTTTCCTATTCTGAAACCTCTGCCCTTTTTGGTCCTAAGACCCTGATCACTCCTGTTATACATATGATGGAAAGTATAATGATATACACGCAAATAGACAACCATAGCCTTCAAGCCCATAAAAGATATCAACAAGAAGCGACCTACCACGAACTTCTCCTTCTCTTCCCATCATTCCCAGAGTATCCACCGCCGGTTTCTGTACTATCCCATGCGGATATTGTGATTAAGTACGTAGGGGAAGAAAGTAGGAGTTTATCAACAAGGATTATGGAACATAAATATACCTGTAGCAGAGATGACCAGATACTTTCTATGATCCACGGACACAGTAGGACACTTTATGAATGGTAATGAAGCCCTGAACCATCACTGAACTAGATACAGGTGTTGTTTTTTAGAAGCATTATTGATAATGACTGCAACCACGGTGGTTCAGAAGACAAGAAATTATAACATCACAACCATACTGTCACGCAATTCTGGATCACGGTTTGTCCCGCCTACCTCGCGACACTATCAGCAGGTGACCCTCGTCACAACCTCACTGAAGTTCCTCACTCTTTAATAATATCTCTTTGCAGAAGCAGAGACAAATTATGTGTAAAGGTGATGAAGGTACTACGACCGAGATAATCCTACATTAAATTGTCCTAAGGATTTGCTTGATTCTTTACTACATAAATGAATCTTGGGGGACGTATTGTGTCAGTGAGGTTCTGTCGCTTAAAAATATCCCCCCCTCCCCGTTTGTCATGAGAACAGTAGAACAGAGGAGCGCTGCAGTCTGAGTGTTGCCCATGTGAACGAAAACACATACGTACAGTTATGATATTAAAAGAAATGTTTCGCCATGAGACACCATGTCCAATACAGAGAAACTAAGAAGGGAGCATCTATAGTGAGTGAACATGAAGACCTAAGATGACATGAAGTAGTAGTTAGTTGCACGTAGGTCACGTGATGTGACGTGGTTATCACGTAAAGGGTGTGTGTGTAGACTGGTGTGACCGGCTCTTCGACAGATGGCCGACGAACATTTGGCCGACAGACATTTCACCGACGGACATTTGGCCGAACGGACATTTCACCGAACGGACATTTCACCGAATATCGGATAACCTAGCCTATCCTAACCTAACGTATCCTAACCTAACCTATCCTACCCTAACCAATCCTATCCTAACCTATCCTACCCTAACCTAACTCAGATATCCGATATTCGGTGAAATGTCCGTTCTGCTAAATGTCCGTTCGGCCAACTGTCCGTCGGTGAAATGTCCGTCGGCCATCTGTCCGTCCACGGGTGTGACCTGAGGGCTGTGTCCAGGCTGAACAACAACTTAATCGCCAAATGCTTGGAGACGCTGAAGCTGCCCGACTTCTGTGGTATGGTGTTTGAAATAAAGCATGTGTGTCTAATAAAGCATGTGTGTGTAATAAAGCATGTGTGTGTAATAAAGCATGTGTGTGTAATAAAGCATGTGTGTCTAATAAAGCATGTGTGTCTAATAAAGCATGTGTGTCTAATAAAGCATGTGTGTCTAATAAAGCATGTGTGTCTTTCTCCTATATATATATTCTCCAATGTATTTTCTGTATATCTATTCTGTAGTATGGAGATCAGAACTGAACGGTGTAATCAGAGGCCTTACTAATATACATAGTTGTAGAATAACCTTAGTACTTCTGTTATTTCTACTGCTTTTGAAGACACTTTTGAAGTCCTGTACACGTCCAAGTTGATTAAATTCAATATTACCCAGTTTAAAGAAGTCAAATTTTTTTTTTCGTTCCCAAGGATTAGAATTGTGTATTTTTCCACCTTGCCATTTTTCCGACCATAGCATTAATTTGTCCAAATCTTCCTGAAAATCTACGCGATCTTCCGAATTGATTACTTATTTTTGGTGTCCTTAGGTTGCCTTTAATTCCTTCATTAAGGTCATTAGCCTCGATCCATGAGAGGACTTTACCCCCGACACCATGTGCTGTCACTGTTTTTAACAACATCCTGTATAGGATGGGTAAACATCGTAATCTTTATCCTGGTCTGTCGCTGAATTCAATAGGCTCGTGAGGAAGCAACTGCCTTACCTTGCCTAAATCTTGTTGATTTTCAGTAAGGAAGTTTATCATCTAGTTCTCAACCAACCTCTACTTGACCATCTCCCTTATCTACTAGATACCTTCTTGAGTGAGGAACTGTAGATAAATGGGTCATAGAACCGACAAGTTGATAAATTAGACATGTGTCTAATTTATCAAGTAAGGAACAGAACACACGAGAGCCAAATAAATAGTCCCCCGTCATCTAAAAAATAAATACTACAAGAATAACATTAATTCTAATAACAGCAGCAGCAAAAAAAAAGTAAATCAATAAAAAGCGTTCCCAAAGTATTAGAGGGCGAGAACGACCCGTTCCGTTCTGACAGACAAGTCGTCAGGGCTCTCCTCTGAGGGATCTGCCAAGGTGATTTGCATCAACTTCTTTTATAAAGGAATTCATGCCTGTGAAAGGAGGATAGCACTTCGCTGGATTTTTGTGGTCTACCAACTTACTACTCAGTTCTCGACAACTTGAGACCTATACTGTGGCTAGGGGTAACTTGTCTATCGCAGATTTATATTCAGTTTTCCCCCGTCTTTCTATCCCCAAACTAATCCGCTAGATTAACCCCACCAGAAGCTGCTGCAAAGTGGCTTATTCCATTTCAGTTCACCGGGGCTAAGCACAACCCATCCTGGCTTAACACGGCTTTAAATATTTACCTCTCAGTTATCCCAGCTTAGCTAAGCGCAATATTGCTAATCTCAGCAGAATACATCCGATCACAGTTCAGCAGAACAGAGCAGTTCAACACAGAGTAGAATAGGAAGAATAGTTAACACAGAACAGAACGGTTCAACACAGAACAGTTCAACAGAGAGCAGCACAGTTCAACAAAGAACAGCACAGTTCAATAGAGAGCAATACCGTTCAACAGAGAACAGATGGTAGGATAGACGGGGCTAACTCCAGCGGCCTGATACCTCCTTGTGAATATTACATGAAGGACAAGCAAGCCAGAGGAAGAGTAACAAACAGATCTCAGATAAATCAATACCCCGCCTACCACTATCACAACCATCCCCGCCTACCACGATCACAACCATCCCCCGCCTACCACTATCACAACCATCCTCCGCCTACCACCATCACGACCATCCCCTGCCTATCACCATCACGACCATCCCCTGCCCACCATCATAACCATATCCAGCCAACCACCATCACAATCATCCCCCTACCATTCTATCTCTATCTCTCTCTCTCTTTTACACAGGGTTTGACAAGTTTAGGTTAAGGATCCCTAACTTTATTGACAAGCTATTTATAAGTTCAGGATTCCTAACTTTATTGACAAGCTAAGAGCTGTTACCTACATCAGCTCATTTAAAAGCATTTTTTTGTTATGAAACATACAATTAGGGAACAGGATGAAGTTGGAGCCATCTGTGGGCCAGCATTTTCATTTGATCAACTGACTTTATCTCGTTGACATCATAATGTTGTACGAATGTATTCCAGACTCGAATCATCCTGGGGATAAATGATCTCAGATGAAGTGATGTTCTGGAGAAGGGTACAGCCAGAGTGAAGTTGCTGCTTTCTGCCCGTCTTGTGGTATAGAAGCTTGCTTCTCGCTGTCCTCGAAGTGGAGCCAAGCGTGGTACTTTGACAATGTTGGCCTTGTACATAACAGTAAGGCCACCCACGTCCCTCCTGTGTTGAAGACTCTGCTGAAATAACAGATCTATCCAGGATGGGTCCAGGCGAGAGATGAGACGTCTTGCTCTGTTCTCTACTCTGTCAAGAAGTCGCAGATGAGAAGGGAGGGCAGGCAAACCAAGAAAGTGGAGCATACTCAAGGTGTGAGCGTACTTGTGCCTCATGCAGAATCTTGCAACCCCTACTGTCAAGCAGATGCGAGATACGTCGAAGTGCTGTAAGCTTTCTGGCTGCCTTGTTTGCAAGATTTACAAAGTGGTTCTTCATGGTCAGTTTGGAGTCAAATTTCACCCCAAGGATATCAATTTCTTCCCCAGGTACCAACACTCTCCTATTCATACTTACTACTGCTCCGGCATTACCATCATGGTGCCAAGAGACCATCATTTGTGTTTTCTCAGGTGCAAATTTTACCTGCTATCGGTTTTCCCAAGCTGATATAGCTCTTAGCTGGTGATTGATGTAGCTTAGAGCAGCTGGCATTTCTTCCCTTGGATAAGTAAATGTCAGAGTACAGTCGTCTGTATATGCATGGGATTCTGGGATGAGATGAAGAAGGTCATTGAAGTAGACATTCCATAACAATGGTCCCAGCACACTTCCTTGCGGAACACGTGCCCCAATAGGATGTCTTGCTGATTCTGTTCCATTGAGAACTACCCTTAGAGATCTACCATAAAGGTAATCACTAAGGAGCCATAGAGTAGAGCCTGCAATTCCCAGTGCTTGCAGTTTTTCCAAGAGGCCCTGGTGCCACACTCGGTCGAAAGCACCAACAATGTCCAGTGCTACCACACAGCTGACTTTGGACTCATCCAGTGACTGGTGCCATTTCGTGGAGAGGTTTAACAACAGATCAGCAGCAGAGTAACCTTTCCTGAAGCCATATTAACGGTCACAAAGTAGTGAGTGGTAGTCAAAAAAACTCTGTCATTTGTCTTGAGATTATTGTCTCCAGGATCTTGCCAGTGATTGACAGGAGTGACACTGGTCTGTAGTTGCTGATTTCTGCTCTGCTCTTCTTTTTGTGAACAGGGACTCTGTCTCTGTCTCTCTCTCTCTTTCTCTCTCTCACATAGGCACTTCTCTCATCAGCCAGTGTTATCTCCCCACTCACTCTGTTCCAAGTCTTCATCACACCCTCACCTCTAGTATTCTCTTACCGCCCCTCTGTTACCTTCTCCCCTCTCACCTCTTTCATGTCTTCCCTCACTATCCTCTCAAGCTTATTTTAACATCTCTCTTCCATTACCATATTACCATATTTCCTCTTACTTTACGTATTCTCTCATTTCTCCGTTTATCTTTCGTAACCCCCTATTAACCTCTGTTTTCCACTCTTGTTTTCTATTTCTTCCCTCTTTCCCGTACTTCAACATTATTCCATTTATTTTCCTCTGATTCCTTTTTATATTACCTTATTCTATTCCCTTGTCAACTCTTACCTTTCTGTCTCTCCTATTCTACCCCCCCTCTATCTCCCATCACTTCCCGCAACACACTGTGCCTCCTTCCCATCAGATGGCATAACAACACAATAGCACTGCAGTAGGTCCATGCTAGGTAGGTCCTCCTCAACATGACAAGCTCACTAAACAATGAGCTATATTATTAATGGTAGACAATACCAACAAACTGATGCATCAGACACGCGTGCAACACTAGGCATCTTAACCGACCTAGGTCGATGTCTCCAGGAGTTTGATTCAACTCTGTGTTCGACGGATAAAGCCTGCAGCGCGGGCGAAAAGTTTCGCCAAATCTAAATTCCTATTGTGTCGTATCAACGTGGAGTTATCACTGGGTCTGTATAGAAACTGCAGTCCTGAATTTCTCAAGTTGGACTGTGATACAGTCAAGAATATCTTTGTGGAACTAAAACACACAACAAATTTTTATCTTGGACTGTCAAGGCAAAACACAGAGTATTCTCCGAACCCCCAAAACTGACAGCACAACAAACTAACAGCGACTCTCATCCTTACAAGGTGACGTGGACAACCAACTCTCCTCAAACCCTCCACCAGTGACATCAACATTACGGATGTCCTAGTAAAACCATTATGGATATTGAGAGTCCACCAGCAGCAACCATACTAATAGTGAAGAAGGTGTCTACAGAAGTGGTTAAGTTGGCGTAGCTGACAAGTGGTAAAAAAAAAAGAGCAAAAAGAGACCTTTATTAGTACGAAGTTTCATTTACGTGAGGCTTTATACCTGATAAAGACTATTGTTAGAAAAACGTTGCAGTGATCAAAGTCTTCTTTTGTTGTGTATTTTTTTACCACTCACTACAGTATTCCCTGTGATGGACTGGATAGTGAGACTCCACGGAGCCTTCATATAAGACTCCTTAAACACTAATACCTCTACAAGCCACAACCACCACAACACCGCATCATCCATGGAGGGAAAATTGAAACATCTGACGGACTGAACATTATTATTATTACATTTATAAGTCATATAGCGCCTGAGGAATGGGAGGCCTTCAGGTTCCATCAGGGGAAATGGAAATCAGGTTCAATTCCTTGGATGGAAATCCCCCTCACCGAAATGAAGGAACTTCTCCCTTGAAGTAATAAGACTGTAAGCCGACTGAAACCATCATCAGAGGAAGGAAGATCAAGTAGAAGCTGTCAAGAGTCTGCACTCCCAATACTAACTTAAAGATTAGATTTTGCCACCAAAGTGGCTAGTTTATTCTGCACCCCATATCCTAGAAACTAGGCCTCAAAAGGGTTAACAGAAGTACATCTGGATTTATATCGATAGTTCACTTATCTGTTACAAGCAAATTTAAGAAATTTGCTTAATATATTTGCTATCTTATTTTCATTAATATCTTGACATGTCACATAGGTTATTAAACTATCTCTTTAATATATTTGCTATCTTATTTTCATTAATATCTTGACATGTCACATAGGTTATTAAACTATCTCTATATTCCTCAATAAGTGGACAATTAAACACATAGTGTACAAGATATGGCAATAGGACTGGCCACATACTTTACATTTGGTTTGATCATCCTCTGTGTGTCTCCCAAACTGCCTGAAGTACTTGTAACCAAGCCCAAGCCTGACCACTACAACATTAGTCAGTCTGATCACATTGCAAGTTGCTCCATAAACGTACTTATCTACGTTCATGATACCATAATGGGTTATAGATGTACTAAGGCTTTTAACTGCATTCCTACTGCATTCCTATAACATCCAGTTTTATTATTTACTTCTCTCCTAATACAATTCCTAATGCCAGACACAGATACACCAAAGTAATATTCTACGTTATCCTTCAGGGTACTCTTCTTGGCTAACATATCTTTATCATGAAGGAGTAATCCACTGTGTGATAGAATCCATAACAATTGTACATTAATTCCTTTTTCCCGTATTTTTTAGTATACCTGGCATCTCCAATTAGCATATTGTTAGTTATTTTGCGAGTCAAGAACCTTCAGTGATGACACAGAATCAATAATAATGCCTTCTTAAAAAGACATACAGCGTACGTAAAATAAAGAAACACGAAGCGCACAATTCCATCTAACTGAAATATTAGGACTAATTTACTACAGTTACTGACCTCTGATGAAGGTTACGTAACACACACACACATATCATGTGTATATCGACAAGTGCCTTTGACAACCAGTAACTAACAAACAGGTAACCGAGAAATGGTATGGTGATACCGACAAGACGTTGGTAACACACACTTATGTACAGCTGAGGGCATTACACGAAACGTTTCGCTACGAATGGGTTCTTCAGTCTGAAGATGCCATTCGTGGCGAAACGTTTTATTTAATAAATATCCTGAAGTGTCTACAAGTGTCTTGTTCCACACACAAACATACACACAACCATATTTTATTAAGTTACTCATAAAAAATTACACCTGTGTCTTCATTAGTCAGGTCTGGTAACAGGGACCGTTACCTAATTTACATAATGAAATAGAAGGCTGACCGTTTCGCAGACAACAAAGAGAAAAGTCATTTGCACATTTCGATAACTTTCCTTACTGACTGTTTACTCTGTACCTTGTCTGCTTTAAAAATATTGTTTGTTTGTTTAAATTTACAACGACAAAAATGACGATACTGATGATAAACTGAGCTCTAAATTGGTCCACCTACTCTCTAAGTTGGTCCATCTGTTCTCTAAATTGGTCCACCTACTCTCTAAGTTGGTCCATCTGTTCTCTAAATTGGTCCACCTACTCGCTGGTCCTCCTACTCTGTAATATTCAACAATTAAGATTAAGGTTCCAAGATTTGGAAGGATCTGTCGTGTCTCCATGGGAGCTTAAATCGTTACAAAATGCACGCAAACAGCCTAAATGCGGAGTTATGCGTAGTTATTAGATTAAGATGCTTTATGGCTCCTCGTAAATATATCCTGCGTAATAAAATAACTTTAAAACAGGAAAACTTTTTTTTTTTTTTTTTTTTTTTTTTTTTTTAATATCAAAAACAATGAGTTTTAGCCGAGGATGAACTAAGAATGAAAGGTAATTGGAGGTGTTGGGAATGTGGGTTAGCAGAGTGTTAGTTAGGCGTGTTTGTTATTCTGGTGTGTGTTTGTTAGTTTGGTGTGTTTGCTAATCTGGTGTGTTTGTTAGTCTGGTGTTTGTTATTCTGGTGAGTTTGTTAGTTTGGTGTGTTTGCTAATCTGGTGTGTTAGTCTGGTGTTTGTTATTCTGGTGTGTTTGTTACCCTAGTGTGTTTGTTAGTCTAGTGTGTTTGTTAGTCTAGTGTATTTGTTAGGCTAGTGTGTGTGTATTAGTCTGGTGTCTTTGCTAGTTTCTCCCTTCTAACTCTACATCTCCATTTACTCCTTTCTCCAGTAGCTCGATTGCTAGCGCACTCAGCCCACACAGTGAGGTCCAAGGGCCGATCCCCAGTACAGATGGAAAGATTAGGACGTGTTTCCTTAAGGCACCTACTGTCCACGTTCACCTAACAGTAAAATAGGTACCTGGGTGTTAGTCGACTCGTGTGGTCGCATCCTGGGACAAAACTGACCTAATTTGCCCGAAATGCTCAGCATAACAAGGGGCTTTCTATATAGTAGTATGTCACTGATGTCAGCTAGGACTGTATACCATATACATGTACTTGTAGAAATAAAGATTATTATTATATATTATTATTTATAATCGTTTGTCCTACCCTCCTTTCTCCCTTTTACCCTCCTGTCTCCCTCCTACCCTCCTCTCCCTCCCTCCTCCTCTCCTCTTTCTCCACTCACCGTGTGCTGCCAGGCTGGTCTCAGGACCTAGGCAAGGCCACCCATCAATAATGTCGACCATTAAATCCTTGTCGACGAGGAAGGGAAGAGGGTTACTTCAGGATGGAGCCGCAACACAGAGAAAGGAGAAGAAAAGGGAGAGAGAGAGATGGGGACGATGGAAAAGGGAAGGTGAAAAAAATGAAGGTTAAAAAGGAAGATGGTGAGAAAAATGTTAACAAAGAAGAGGAATAAATTAGGAAAGGAAAGATGGAGGAAGAAGCAAGATGAGATAAGAGGCAAGATGGAAGGAAATATAAGAAAAAATGAGGCAAGATGGAAGAAGCAAGAAAGAGAAACAAGGAGAAACTAGATGGAAGGAGAGGAAAGATGGGAGAGGCAAAAAATAGGAGAAAAAGCAAGATGGAAGAAGAAAGATAAAAGGAGAGGCAAGACGAAAGAGAAAAGGACATCACTATAGATGGAGGATGCAATAAGATGGAGAAAAAATCAAGTAAAGATGGAGGAGGGAATGAGATGGAAAAAAAATCAAGTAAAGATGGAGTGAATGAGAAGAATAAAGAGGGACTATAGAGATAGAGAACCTTCTGGTTAATAACCTTAAATAAACCTGTATGTGAAGTATGTCACGTAACTAATAATTATATAAAAATTGCAATTAAAGTAATAAAAAACATTAGCCTAATGAACCATTAACCTAATTAAAGATCAATTGTATAAATAAACCACATCAATAGCCTATTTAAACCGTATAAACCTAATTAGCCTACTTAAACCCCATCTTTAATCTAATTAAACCACATTAATAACCTAATTAATCTCTATGTTTTTTTCATTAAACTTCCTCAATTTTCACGTGTTTCTTAGGGCTGTCTTCGCCTTTTTTTCGCTTTCGGGTTTTCTTCACCTTTTTTTCTGTTTTTTTTTCGCCTTCAGGTTTTCTTCGCCTTTAAATTTTCTTCGTTTTTCTTCAGGTGGGGCAGATAGGGCTGGGGTTGGTGTGTGCAAGTACCATCACGATGGAAGTGGTAGGTTGTAAGTGGCAGCTTGTAGGTGGGAGGTTGTATGTAGGAGGCTGTATGTGGGAGGTTGTATGTGGGAGGTTGTATGTGGAAGGTTGTAGGTGGGAGATTGTAGGTGGGAGTTTATAGGTGGGAGGTTGTAGGTGGGAAGTTGTAGGTGGGCAGTTGTATGTGGGAGGTTGTAGGTGGGAGGTTGTAGGTGGGAGGTTGTAGGTGGGAGGTTGTAGGTGAGAGGTTGTAGGTGGGAAGCGGGAGGGGAAGGGTGATGAGATGTGGGGAGTGGGGATGGTGTTAGGGTTTGGAAAATAGGGGTGGGTCCTGAAGTAGACCTACGAGGAGAGGGGCAGTGAGTGGGTCTAGAGTTCCTGTGTGTGTGTGCACTCACCTACTTGTGGTTGTAGAGGTCGAATCGTAGCTCGTGGCCCCGCCTCTTTGCTGGTCGTTACTAGGTCCACTCTCTCCCGGCTCCAAGAGCTTTTTCTCGTGTGTGTGTGTGTGTGTATGTGTGTGTGTGTGTCCTACAGAAGAAACTGTGCACACGTCATTAACACGTTTCACACGGTGTTTCCCCTGTTAGCCTAAGACAACTAATTGAGTTCAAACTTCTTAAAGCTAATTAAGTTTAAAGTTGCGAACCCTAATTGTCTTTAAACTTCACTAAACCGTTTGAGATTAAACTTAGCCTGGTAATCCTCACAAGTTTTAAGAGGAATATCAGCAGTAAGGAACCAGTGTTTTTATCCCACAAGAAAACTCAATCTTAGATACATCTAACTTCCTCAACAGTGAAGTTAAAAGTTTACAATCTTGAGGAGTTTCAAGTGTATGTTGTATACTGTGTCCCTAGCTTGGACGTCTCTCATTCCTGGCTTGGACGTTCCCCATTCCTGGCTTGGAGGTTCCCCATTCCTGGCTTGGACGTTTCCCATTTCTGGCTTGGACGTTCACCATTCCTGGCTTGGACGTTCACCATTCCTGGCTTGGACGTTTCCCATCCCTGGCTTGGACGTTTCCCATCCCTGGCTAGGACGTCTCTCATCCCTGGCTTGGATTTTTCTTGATCGGGTGAGACACAGCAAGGCCACGCCCAAGATGTCACTCATCGATGAACTTGCCAAACACACACACACACACACACACACACACACACACACACACACAGACACACACACACACACAGAACACACAAGACACAGACACAGACACAACACACACACACACACACACACACACACACACACACACACTTAAGATTCAAATGTAATTTACTTATTCCCCATCACTCCATGATAATAAATACGCTGAACGTACTTGAGGGTCTAGTCCTAAATCTTCACGCTACCAAAACAACATACTGGAGTGATATGGAGCGATATGAGAGAAACTGTACAATAAACCCAGTGAAATGTAGGGGCGCCGTGGGCACTACAAGAGAACACTGTGTCAACATCCGTGATCCATGACTAATGAACATCTTTCCAGAAGATATCAGAAACACTGCTGGGACAAGTGTAGAAATCTTCAAGAGGAAAGTGGACAAGTACCTATGTCAAGTGCCAGATCAACCAAGTTGTGATGGATATCTTAGCCAGCAGCAGCAACAGCCTGGCTGATCAAACAACCACCAAACAAGCCTGGCCCAGAACAGAGCACAGGGAGAAGGAAAACTCTCGAAACACATCAAAGGTATATTTAAGGTACTCCAGGACATGAGAGATTTCACGTCACTAAAGTAATTAATTTATAATTACGACACATGAAGAGAACTTAAGAATCTTTACTGCCCACATCTAAAATTAAGTTATCTTTATTCCTTATACGTTTAGCATCCACACACAACACTCACTCCACACACAACACTCACTCCACACACAACACTCACTCCACACACAAGACTCACTCCACAAACACAAGACTCACTCCACAAACACAAGACTCACTCCACACACAACACTCACTCCACACACAACACTCACTCCACACACAACACTCACTCCACACACAACACTCACTCCACACACAAACTCACTCCACACACAACACTCAAACACACTCCTACACACACTACCAACAACACTCACTCCACACACAAGACCACCACACAACACTCACAAACCTCCACACAACACTCACCAAACAAGACTCACTCCACACACAAACTCACTCCACACACAACACTCACTCCACAACAAGACTCACTCCACACAACAACTCACTCCACAACAAATCAACACTCACTCCACACAAACACTCACTCCACAACAAACTCACTCCACACACACACTCACTCCACACACAACACTCACTCCACACACAACACTCACTCCACACACAACACTCACTCCACACACAACACTCACTCCACACACAAGACTCACTCCACACACAAGACTCACTCCACAACACAAGACTCACTCCACAACACAAGACTCACTCCACACACAAGACTCACTCCACACAACAGACTCACTCCACACACAAACTCACTCCACACACAAGACTCACTCTCCACACACAAGACTCACTCCACACACAACACTCACTCCACACACAAACTCACTCCACACACAGACACTCCACCCACACAACTCACTCCACACACAACACTCACTCCACACACAACACTCACTCCACACACAAGACTCACTCCACAAACACAAGACTCACTCCACACACAAGACTCACTCCACACACAAGACTCACTCCACACACAAGACTCACTCCACACACAAGACTCACTCCACACACAAGACTCACTCCACACACAGCACTCACTCCACACACAACACTCACTCCACACACAACACTCCACACACAACACTCACCGCAAAGACAAGACTCACTCCACAAAAACAAGACTCACTCCACAAAAACAAGACTCACTCCACAAAAACAAGACTCACTCCACAAAAACAAGACTCACTCCACAAAAACAAGACTCACTCCACACACAAGACTCACTCCACACACAAGACTCACTCCACACACAAGACTCACTCCACACACATGACTCACTCCACACACAAGACTCACTCCACACACAAGACTCACTCCACACACAAGACTCACTCCACACACAAGACTCACTCCACACACAAGACTCACTCCACACACAAGACTCACTCCACACAACAAGACTCACTCCACACACAAGACTCACTCCAACACAACACTCACTCCACAAACACAAGACTCACTCCAAAGACTCATCCACACACAAGACTCACTCCACAAACACAAGACTCACTCCACACACAAGACTCACTCCAACACAAGACTCACTCCAACACAAGACTCACTCCACAACACAAGACTCACTCCACACACAAGACTCACTCCACACACAAGACTCACTCCACACATAAGACTCACTCCACACACAAGACTCACTCCACACATAAGACTCACTCCACACACAAGACTCACTCCACACATAAGACTCACTCCACACACAACACTCACTCCACAAACACAAGACTCACTCCACACACAACACTCACTCCAAACACAACACTCATTCCTTACAAAATACAAAAAAAAAAACGTACCAGAGAGTATCACAAACTTACATGTAGATAATTCACTGAGGTAATTATCGAAATGGAATTATGTTGCAGCCGCCTACATGAAATACAATTATTCGTCAAGCATCATGGGAGGTGCCTTAATTATCTGCTGGATTATCATCAAGGTAATAATCCAGTTAACTTGAACGCCAGTTCACACACGCTGGTGACATCCTGTGTCAGGTGCACACCTGGGGCTCACGAAGTGCTTATGTGGGGTTCATAAGGTGCTTACGTGGGGCTCACGAGGTGTTTATAGGGGCTCATGGGGTGCTCATGTGGGTATGTGGAGCAATGGTACTGAGGCTGTAATAGAGGCAGGTGAGGTTGTAATGGTGGTAGTGAGCTTGTAATGGTGGTAGTGAGCTTGTAATGGTGGTAGTGAGCTTGTAATGTTGGTAGTGAGGTTGTAATAGTGGTAGTGAAGCTGTAAGGGAGGAAGTGAGGTTGTAAAGGTGGTTAATAAGGGTGTAATGGTAGTAACGAGGGTGTAATGGTAGTAACGAGGGTGTAATGGTAGTAACGAGGGTGTAATGGTAGTAACAAGGGTGTAATGGTAGTAACGAGGGTGTAATGGTAGTAACGAGGGTGTAATGGTAGTAACAAGGGTGTAATGGTAGTAACGAGGTAACGAGGGTGTAATGGTAGTAACGAGGGTGTAATGGTAGTAAGGAGGGTGTAATGGTAGTAAGGAGGATGTAATGGTAGTAACGAGGGTGTAATGGTAGTAACGAGGTAACGAGGGTGTAATGGTAGTAAGGAGGATGTAATGGTAGTAACGAGGGTGTAATGGTAGTAACAAGGGTGTAATGGTAGTAACGAGGGTGTAATGGTAGTAACGAGGTGTAATGGTAGTAACGAGGGTGTAATGGTAGTAACGAGGGTGTAATGGTAGTAACGAGGGTGTAATGGTAGTAACGAGGTGTAATGGTAGTAACGAGGGTGTAATGGTAGTAACAAGGGTGTAATGGTAGTACGAGGTGAATGGTAGTAACGAGGGTGTAATGGTAGTAACGAGGGTGTAATGGTAGTAACGAGGGTGTAATGGTAGTAACGAGGGTGTAATGGTAGTAACGAGGGTGTAATGGTAGTAACAAGGGTGTAATGGTAGTAACGAGGGTGTAATGGTAGTAACGAGGGTGTAATGGTAGTAACAAGGGTGTAATGGTAGTAACGAGGGTGTAATGGTAGTAACGAGGGTGTAATGGTAGTAACGAGGGTGTAATGGTAGTAACGAGGTAACGAGGGTGTAATGGTAGTAACGAGGGTGTAATGGTAGTAACGAGGCTGTAATGGTAGTAACAAGGGTGTAATGGTAGTAACGAGGGTGTAATGGTAGTAACGAGGGTGTAATGGTAGTAACGAGGGTGTAATGGTAGTAACGAGGGTGTAATGGTAGTAACGAGGGTGTAATGGTAGTAACGAGGCTGTAATGGTAGTAAGGAGGGTGTAATGGTAGTAAAGAGGGTGTAAGGGTAGTAAAGAGGGTGTAATGGTAGTAAAGAGGGTGTAATAATAGTAAAGAGGGTGTAAGGGTAGTAACGAGGGTGTAATGGTAGTAAAGAGGGTGTAATGGTAGTAAAGAGGGTGTAATGGTAGTAAAGAGGGTGTAATGTAGTAAAGAGGGTGTAATGGTAGTAAAGAGGGTGTAATGTAGTAAAGAGGGTGTAATGGTAGTAACGAGGGTGTAATGTAGTAAAGAGGGTGTAAGGGTAGTAACGAGGGTGTAATGGTAGTAAAGAGGGTGTAAGGGTAGTAACGAGGGTGTAAGGGTAGTAAAGAGGGTGTAATGGTAGTAAAGAGGGTGTAATGGTAGTAAAGAGGGTGTAATGTAGTAAAGAGGGTGTAATGGTAGTAAAGAGGATGTAATGTAGTAAAGAGGGTGTAAGGGTAGTAACGAGGGTGTAATGGTAGTAAAGAGGGTGTAAGGGTAGTAACGAGGGTGTAATGGTAGTAAAGAGGGTGTAAGGGTAGTAACGAGGGTGTAAGGGTAGTAAAGAGGGTGTAATGGTAGTAAAGAGGGTGTAAGGGTAGTAACGAGGGTGTAATGGTAGTAAGGAGGGTGTAATGGTAGTAAGGAGGGTGTAATGGTAGTAACGAGGGTGTAATGGTAGTAACGAGGGTGTAATGGTAGTACTGACGGAATGGTAACGAGGAATCAGACATATGCAACAACTGGGTATCTTCATTTGCAGACGTTTCGCTAACCAATGTTTTTTTTTTTAAATTCACTACAAAGATTATATACGAAAACACTGGCAGACGAGCTAATCAATCCCTCAGCTTATATATAACAGAGGACACTGGCGGATGAGGTAATCAATCCCTCAGCTTATATATAACAGAGGACACTGGCGGATGAGGTAATCAGTCCCTCAGCTTATATATAACAGAGGACACTGGCGGATGAGGTAATCAGTCCCTCAGCTTATATATAACAGAGGACACTGGCGGATGAGGTAATCAGTCCTCAGCTTATATATAACAGAGGACACTGGCGGATGAGGTAATCAATCCCTCAGCTTATATATAACAGAGGACACTGGCGGATGAGGTAATCAGTCCCTCAGCTTATATATAACAGAGGACACTGGCGGATGAGGTAATCAATCCCTCAGCTTATATATAACAGAGGACACTGGCGGATGAGGTAATCAATCCCTCAGCTTATATATAACAGAGGACACTGGCGGATGAGGTAATCAGTCCCTCAGCTTATATATAACAGAGGACACTGGCGGATGAGGTAATCAGTCCCTCAGCTTATATATAACAGAGGACATTGGCGGATGAGGTAATCAGTCCCTCAACCTTCGAGCCGGTGTTCAGTATCTTGCTGGACTAATTACTTCATCTTCTGCTCTCTCTGTATATCATCTCTACTGAACTGATAAAAGACGCTGGTTGACGGTCGTCTTGTCGTTATTGTAGACATTATTGTAAACAGTAATGGTAGTTTTGAGGGAGTAATAGTAGTGGTAATACTGTACGAGTAATGGTAGTACTAAAGGGTGTATCGAATGAGTACTGGTAGTAACTATGAGGCAATGTTACTATCTAATGAGTAAGGGTAGCATCGAATGAGTACTGGTAGTAACTATGAGACAATGCTAGTATCTATGAGGCAATGGTAGTATATATGAGGCAATGGTAGTATCTATGAGGCAATGCTAGTCTCTTTGAGGCAATGGTAGTATCTATGAGACAATGGTAGTATATATGAGGCAATGGTACTATCTATGAGGCAACTGTAATATCTATGAGGTAATGGTAGTATCTATGAGGCAATGGTAGTATCTATGAGGCAATGGTAGTATCTATGAGGCAATGGTAGTGTCTATGAGGTAATGATAGTATCTATGAGGTAATGGTAGTATCTACGAGGCAATGGTAGCATCTATGAGGTAATGACATCAAAAGAGTAATGGTAGTATCGAACAAGTAATGGTAGTACTAAGGCAATAATGGTAGTATTAAAGCAATAATGGTAGTATCGAACAAGTAATGGTAGTACTAAGGCAATAATGGTAGTATTAAAGCAATAATGGTAGTATCGAACAAGTAATGGTAGTACTAAGGCAATAATGGTAGTATTAAAGCAATAATGGTAGCATTGAAGGATTAATGTAGAGAGGCCGCTATGACTTGTGGCAGTAACACCAGAGCCCAGTTGCAATACGAGACCACCAGTACTTGTACCTAACTTGTCTGACACAGCAGTTGTGTCCTGCACGAGCAACCTCAGGGGCAGGGGCAAATCTACAATGAAACTAATGAAGCTTAAGCTTCAGGGCCCCTAATCCAGGAGGGGCCCCACAAGCGACTTTAGTCCACACTGAATAAAAAATTTGGGTCTACTGTACGAGAAGAGTATTTTTAAAAAATAATAATAATATAATGCAATTGTATACAAAATAACAGTTCTGCTGGTTGCAAAAGGGCCCCAATAATAGTTCAAGCTTCAGGGCCCCAAAAATGTAGGTCCGACATTGCTCAGGGACATTATGTATCAGCTGAAGAGCTAACGTCAACTAACATCTTCGTTATTAACTAATAGTTAGTTCAACTTGGATTATCGAGTGTGGCAACGCTACACAGTGGCCATACCAATGACGTCTGACAGACATGTTGCCTACACTGGAGAGAGACGTCACGTGAGACGCAAATTAATGATAAACAAGACATGTGTGTAACACTTGGGTATCTTTACTAACGAAAACCCAGGTGCTGAGCATGTGTCGGTAATGTATACCGACCTTCTCAAACTTAACCATTAAGAACATAAGAACATAGGACCACTTGCTAGGCAGATCCTTCTCAAACACAACCCATCTCGTTACTACTACTACTAATACCACTCATAGTAATACAATAATGATACGAATCTAAGAAGTAGATTCGTATCAAAGGCTGACCCCAAGTGCAGGAAATAGACTTCACGTCACCTGGCTCTCGCCACTATACATATGCTCCTTTTTAGCTGTCTCTGTATATGCCTGAAGAAGCCACTCGTGGAGAAACGTTTCATTTAATAAATGCCCTGATAGTAACAGGACATATCCACCACCTGGGTATCTTAATTTTTAAAAAGTCTAGCCAATCTTCGGCTTAATTAGTTCAATTTTTGTATTAACACATCGGCCGTTTCCCACCACCAAGGCAGGGTGACCAGAAAAAGAAGGAACACTTTCATCACCATTCACTCCATCACTGTCTTGCCAGAGGCGCGCCTACACTACAGTCCAAAAACTGCAACATATCAACACCCCTCCTTCAGAGCGCAGGCACTATACTTCCCACTATACTTCCGGACTCAAGTCCGGCTAACCAGTTTCCCTGAATCCCTTCATAAATGTTACTTTGCTCACACTCCAACAGCACGTCAAGTCATAAAAATCATTCTCCACTCGCTCCTGTCTAACACGCTCGGGAGCGCTTGCAAGCCCCTCGCACGGAGACTAATAACTGGAAATGGTAGAAATTGAGGTAATCAGTCCCTCAGCCTCGGAATCAAGACTACAGTGGTGAACATCTTCATGTAGTCGGAGGGACTGATTACCACGGATTATAGTGTCTTCAGTTTCAATACTTTTAAATAACCTCTGTATTGAGTTGATAAAGCCACTGGTTGGCGAATTGTCTTTATAAACAAGATACCCAGGTATTGTACGTGTGTCTTATTCATCTTGTCCATACTGTATACATTTACTATCAAAGCGCTAGTATTAATGTAGTGGTAATACTGTAGTAGCGGTAAAAATGGAGTAGTGGTAGTAATGGAGTAGTGGTAGTACTGGTGTAGAGGTGGTACTGTTGTAGTGGTAGTACTGTTGTAGTCGTAGTACTGGAGTAGTGGTAGTACTGTTGTAGTCGTAGTACTGGAGTAGTGGTAATACTGGTGAAGTGGTAGTACTGTTGTAGTGGTAGTACTGGTGTAGTGGTAGTACTGGTGTAGTGGTAGTAATGGAGTAGTGGTAGTACTGGTGTAGTGATAGTACTGGAGTAGTGGTAGTACTGGAGTAATGGTAGTACTGGTGTAGTGGTAGTACTGTTGTAGTGGTAGTACTGGTGGAGTGGTTGTACTGGTGTAGTGGTAGTACTGATGTAGTGGTAGTACTGGTGTAGTGGTAGTACTGGTGTAGTTGTAGTAATGGATTAGTGGTAGTACTGGAGTAGTGGTAGTACTGGAGTAGTGGTAGTACTGGTGTAGTGGTAGTAATGGTGTAGTGGTAGTACTGGTGTAGTGGTAGTAATGGAGTAGTGGTAGTACTGGTGTAGTGGTAGTATTGGATTAGTGGTAGTACTGGTGTAGTGGTAGTACTGGTGTAGTGGCAGTACTGGTGTAGTGGTAGTAATAGAGTAATGGTAGTACTGGTGTAGTGGTAGTACTGGTGTAGTGGTAGTAATGGAGTAGTGGTAGTACTGGTGTAGTGGTAGTACTGGAGTAGTGGTAGTACTGGAGTAGTGGTGGTACTGGTGTAGTGGTAGTACTGTAGTGGTAGTACTGGATTAGTGGTAGTAATGGATTAGTGGTAGTACTGGAGTAGTGGTAGTACTGGTGTAGTGGTAGTACTTGTGTAGTGGTAGTACTGTTGTAGTGGTAGTACTGGTGTAGTGGTAGTACTGGTGTAGTGGTAGTACTGGAGTAGTGGTAGTACTGGTGTAGTGGTAGTACTGATGTAGTGGTAGTACTGGTGTAGTGGTAGTACTGGTGTAGTGTAGTAATGGATTAGTGGTAGTACTGGAGTAGTGGTAGTACTGGAGTAGTGGTAGTACTGGTGTAGTGGTAGTAATGGTGTAGTGGTAGTACTGGTGTAGTGGTAGTAATGGAGTAGTGGTAGTACTGGTGTAGTGGTAGTATTGGATTAGTGGTAGTACTGGTGTAGTGGTAGTACTGGTGTAGTGGCAGTACTGGTGTAGTGGTAGTAATAGAGTAATGGTAGTACTGGTGTAGTGGTAGTACTGGTGTAGTGGTAGTACTGGAGTAGTGGTAGTACTGGTGTAGTGGTAGTACTGGAGTAGTGGTAGTACTTGAGTAGTGGAAGTACTGGAGTAGTGGAGTAGTGGTAGTAGTGTAGTAGTGGTAGTAGTGTAGTAGTGGTAGTAATGGAGTAGTGGTAGTACTGGTGTAGTGATAGTACTGGTGTAGTGATAGTACTGGAGTAGTGGTAGTAATGGAGTAGTGGTAGTACTGGTGTAGTGGTAGTACTGTTGTAGTGGTAGTACTGGTGTAGTGGTTGTACTGGTGTAGTGGTAGTACTGGTGTAGTGGTAGTATTGGTGTAGTGGTAGCAATGGAGTAGTGATAGTACTGGATTAGTGGTAGTAATGGATTAGTGGTAGTACTGGAGTAGTGGTAGTACTGGTGTAGTGGTAGTACTGGTGTAGTGGTAGTACTGTTTTAGTGGTAGTACTGGTGTAGTTATAGTACTGGAGTAGTGGTAGTACTGGTGTAGTGGTAGTACTGATGTAGTGGTAGTACTGGTGTAGTTGTAGTAATGGATTAGTGGTAGTACTGGAGTAGTGGTAGTACTGGTGTAGTGGTAGTAATGGTGTAGTGGTAGTACTGGTGTAGTGGTAGTAATGGAGTAGTGGTAGTACTGGTGTAGTGGTAGTATTGGATTAGTGGTAGTACTGGTGTAGTGGTAGTACTGGTGTAGTGGTAGTACTGGTGTAGTGGCAGTACTGGTGTAGTGGTAGTACTGGTGTAGTGGTAGTATTGGATTAGTGGTAGTACTGGTGTAGTGGCAGTACTGGTGTAGTGGTAGTAATGGAGTAATGGTAGTACTGGTGTAGTGGTAGTACTGGTAGTAATGGATTAGTGGTAGTACTGGTGTAGTGATAGTACTGGTGTAGTGATAGTACTGGAGTAGTGGTAGTAATGGAGTAGTGGTAGTACTGGTGTAGTGGTAGTACTGTTGTAGTGGTAGTACTGGTGTAGTGGTTGTACTGGTGTAGTGGTAGTACTGGTGTAGTGGTAGTATTGGTGTAGTGGTAGCAATGGAGTAGTGATAGTACTGGATTAGTGGTAGTAATGGATTAGTGGTAGTACTGGAGTAGTGGTAGTACTGGTGTAGTGGTAGTACTGGTGTAGTGGTAGTACTGTTTTAGTGGTAGTACTGGTGTAGTTATAGTACTGGAGTAGTGGTAGTACTGGTGTAGTGGTAGTACTGATGTAGTGGTAGTACTGGTGTAGTTGTAGTAATGGATTAGTGGTAGTACTGGAGTAGTGGTAGTACTGGTGTAGTGGTAGTAATGGTGTAGTGGTAGTACTGGTGTAGTGGTAGTAATGGAGTAGTGGTAGTACTGGTGTAGTGGTAGTATTGGATTAGTGGTAGTACTGGTGTAGTGGTAGTACTGGTGTAGTGGCAGTACTGGTGTAGTGGTAGTACTGGTGTAGTGGTAGTATTGGATTAGTGGTAGTACTGGTGTAGTGGCAGTACTGGTGTAGTGGTAGTAATGGAGTAATGGTAGTACTGGTGTAGTGGTAGTACTGTTGTAGTGGTAGTACTGGAGTAGTGGTAGTACTGGAGTAGTCGTAGTACTTGAGTAGTGGTAGTACTGGATACATGAATGGATACATAGATACATGCATGCATGTATGTATTACACACACACACACACACACACACACACAAAGAAACACTGAACCAGTAAGATTCAACCGGAGAGTAGTGTAGACTCGATCCTCCGTGCCTTAAACCCAACTGAAAGCGCTATTCTTAAGAGCTTGTAAGTCAATTAGGTGCCAACACAGCATACATTATTTCTGACACAGACGACAAAAAAATATCACATTTCAAAATCTCCCACAAAACTTCAGACGAAAACAACGAACAAAACAAATTAAAAAAAAAAAAAAAAAATCTTCAAAGGATTTTTTTTAAACCGGCTGATAAATTTTTTTGCACGACGATCAATCGTCAAGAAAAATCTGGGTAAGACTGCGGCCGCATTGGGGAAAAATTCGCCCTCAACTCCTATTATCCAGATTTATTACCAAACTTTGGTCTTAAAACGTCAATATTCATGTGACAAACTTGGTGGTGGATGGTTGTACAGGCAGCCTCTGTTAAGGCTTGGGAATGAGCTGGGGCAGGATAGTAGCTCTTAACATGTGAGATTAAATGAGCTGAGGCAGGATAGTAGCTCTTAACATGTGAGATTAAATGAGCTGGGGCAGGATAGTAGCTCTTAACATGTGAGATTAAATGAGCTGGGGCAGGATAGTAGCTCTTAACATGTGAGATTAAATGAGCTGGGGCAGGATAGTAGCTCATGTGAGATTAATGCGCTCATGCGGCATAGTAACTTTTAACTTGTGAGATTAATGAGCGGAGGCAGGATAGTTTTTAACATGTGAGATTAATGTGTAAATAGAATGCTCACTTGTTTCATCCTCTTCTACCTGTCAACTCTCAGTCCCATCTACACCTACACACCCATGTACACCCCCACTTCTCTCTCCCCCATACGGACACAAACACGCACCTTTCCCCCACACCCGACACAAAAACACCCACACACCCACCCAGGTGCCTCCGAGTGCTAGCGGCCACAGTCCTGTATTTGGAATAACTTGTGAACGTCAACATAAGGCAAGAATAGCAGGTGGGCGATGGGATAGTCACATCAGCAGAAAGACGACAAGAAAAGACCAAACAATAAGACTAATTAGGGATGAGAGCTGACGAGAAACGACAAGAAGTCTGTGAGGATCTGAACAAACGTTTGATTTAAAGAGCTGTTCTTACTGGAAATACAGACAACACCAGCGAATACTGGGCAAGAGGTGAAAAACTGCGTGAGCTGGATATATCAAAGGTAGTGAGACCCAAGATTCTGTATCACCATGGATTCCGCAAGAGGGAACAGAAGCAATGTCTGAAGACTAGCTAAAATCTATAAGACGATGGATATAAAATAATTGCTGATTGGAGGACATCTAATGTAGTCCCAATATTTAAGAAACGAAACAAAGTGTTAAAATACTAACCAGCATCACTAACATGCATATCAAGTACAGTCATAGGGAAGATATTGAGAAGCCGAGTGGTGGAGCACTTGGAGAGTCGTTTCATAAACAAGGGTGTTCTAAGATTCCTCAGAGAGTTTGGTGAAAATCTCATCACAGAAACCAAGGACTACGAAGTGGTTAGATCCTCTTTCAGAGACTCGGTGTTGCGATCAAGAGGGAAAATTCCTGCATCATTCTGGGCACCCGGCCCACCGCCGAGGAGCTGGATGTAGTATTTGAGATGTAGGGTCTGAGATGGCATTTATGTTGTTCTTCTTTCCATTGTATCTTTGTTAATGAATTTTGTTTTCAAATAAAGTTCACATAAGATATATGGGGTGGTAGGAGAGGCAAATAATCAAACAGCTCCGGGAAGAATCCTGACTTTTCCCTAAAGTGCGTTTATTCTCTTCTCTGAGGACGAGGGTCCCCAGTCCCCAGCACATACTCTAACCTGAGCCTCGTCAGTGAGGCTCAGGATAGAGTATGTAGGAGAGAGGGAGATTATTTCCCAGTAAAAGTAGGCCTTAGACAAGGATGTGTGATGTCACCGTGGTTGTTTAATATATTTATAGATGGGGTTGTAAGAGAAGTGAATGCTCGGGTGTTGGCAAGAGGTTTGGGGTTAAAAGATAAAGAATCTAACACAAAGTGGGAGTTGTCACAGTTGCTCTTTGCTGATGACACTGTGCTTTTGGGAGATTCTGAAGAGAAGTTGCAGAGATTGGTGGATGAGTTTGGTACGGTTTACCTGGTGAGGGTTTCGGGGGTCAACGCCCCCGGGGCTCAGTCTGAGACCAGGCAGGGTATGTAAAAGAACAAAATTGAAAGTGAATATAGGAAAGAGTAAGGTGACGAGGATAACAAAAAAAATAGGTAACGAAAGATTGGATATCAGGTTGGAGAGAGTATAGAGGAGGTGAATGTATTCAGATATTTAGGGGTGGACGTGTCAGCAGATGGGTCTATAAAAGATGAGGTGAATCATAGAATTGACGAGGGGAAAAAAGTGAGTGGTGCACTGAGTCGTCTGTGAAGACAGAGAACTTTGTCCACGGAAGCAAAAAGGGGAATGTACGAGAGTAAAGTTATACCAACTCTCTTATATGGATGTGAAGCATGGGTGGTGAATGTTGCAACAAGATGGAGATGTCATGTCTGAGGTCAATGTGTGGTGTGAATATAATGCAGAGAATTCGTAGTTTGGAAATTATGAGGAGGTGCGGGATTACCAAAACTATTATCCAGAGGGCTGAGGAGGGGTTGTTGAGGTGGTTCGGGCATGTAGAGAGAATGGAACGAAACAGAATGACTTCGAAAATGTATAAATCTGTGGTGGAGGGAAGGCGGGTAGAGGTCGGCCTAGGAAAGGTTGGAGGGAGGGGGTAAAGGAGGTTTCATGTGCGAGTGGCTTGGACTTCCAGCAAGCATGCGTGAACGTGTTAGATAGGAGCGAATGGAGACAAATGATTTTTAGGACTTGACGTGGTGTTTTAATGTGAGCAAGGTAATGTTCATGAAGGGATTCAGGGAAACCGGCAGGCCGGACTTGATTCCTGGAGATGGGAAGTACAGTGTCTGCACTCTGAAGGAGGGGTGTTAATGTTGCAGTTTTATAACTGTAGTGTAGGCATGCCTTGGGCAAGACAGTGATGGAGTGAATGATGTGTACACCAGAGGTGGACCCCATATATATATACTATATATATATATATATATATATATATATATATATATATATATATATATATATATATATATAATATATGTGCGCGTGTGTCCTATATATTATAATAAAATTAACGTAATTGTCAGAAGACAAGAGAATTCCTTAATAACAAATCACATTCTTAATAATCTAACAACTTTATAAATGTAATAATTATTTTGGTAACTAGAAACAATTATTCACTACAGTACTGTTTGCGCTAAACTTTGTATTCGTCCGCGCTGAGAAATAATAATATATTTTAATAAATAAGCATCATTTATAGAATAATAAATGGGCTAGAAGTAACAATTTTATCAAGTGGAAATATCTATGAATGCAAACATTTTCCACATTGTAAATAAAAATAAATCATTGCTTATACTTTATTAAAGAAACATATACAACAAATTAGACATACAAGATACTTAGCATACTGAGAGGAAGAAGAGACATACTGCTTCACTCGGCATCAACTAGAAAACTGGTCTAACTCTTCACAATATAGTGAAAATAACAAATTATTATATAAACCTGGTTTCGTGCTCATTTAGAACCAAAAAATCACATACATGTAACAGGAAAAAAACCCTCTTAATGAGCAATTTCAAATTGGCTTTCAAAGTACATACATGGATGGCTGAGTGTTGACTTTTATTTAATACAATTCAGAACAAAAATGTTAAGTTGTTACATGGTGTCTGAACATAAAAGTTGTTACCTGGTGTCTGAACATAAAAGTTGTTACCTGGTGTCTGAACATAAAAAGTTGTTACCTGGTGTCTGAACATAAAAGTTGTTACCTGGTGTTTGAACATAAAAATTATTATCTGGTGTCTGAACATAAAAGTTGTTACCTGGTGTCTGAACATAAAAGTTGTTACCTGGTGTCTGAACATAAAAGTTGTTACCTGGTGTCTGAACATAAAAGTTGTTACCTGGTGTCTGAACATAAAAGTTGTTACATGGTGTCTGAACATAAAAGTTGTTACCTGGTGTCTGAACATAAAAGTTGTTACCTGGTGTCTGAACATAAAAGTTGTTACCTGGTGTCTGAACATAAAAGTTGTTACCTGGTGTCTGAACATAAAAGTTGTTACCTGGTGTCTGAACATAAAAGTTGTTACCTGGTGTCTGAACATAAAAGTTGTTACCTGGTGTCTGAACATAAAAGTTGTTACCTGGTGTCTGAACATAAAAGTTGTTACCTGGTGTCTGAACATAAAAGTTGTTACCTGGTGTCTGAACATAAAAGTTGTTACCTGGTGTCTGAACATAAAAGTTGTTACCTGGTGTCTGAACATAAAAGTTGTTACCTGGTGTCTGAACATAAAGTTGTTACATGGTGTCTGAACATAAAAGTTGTTACCTGGTGTCTGAACATAAAAGTTGTTACCTGGTGTCTGAACATAAAAGTTGTTACATGGTGTCTGAACATAAAAATTATTATCTTGTGTCTGAACATAAAAGTCGTTACCTGGTGTCTGAACATAAAAGTTGTTACCTGGTGTCTGAACATAAAAGTTGTTATCTGGTGTCTGAACATAAAAGTTGTTACCTGGTGTCTGAACATAAAAGTTGTTACATGGTGTCTGAACATAAAAATAATTCTATATACTATACGTAAGAAGCAGTGTGGGACGAGTACTGGGAAATATTTCTTATCAAACAGAGGTTGATGGATCGAATGGAAATAAAAATAGCTTGTTAAGATACTGGAAGTTGATCATATTTAAGAGATTAAATTCGTAAGAGGACGACATGAACATGTACTCTACCCTCTGTAACTACAGATAATTACACACACTCGTGAAGCAATTTCTATCAGATCGGTTAAGTATTCTACATGTGTACTTGTTGTATTCTACATGTGTACTTGTTGTATTCTACATGTGTACTTGTTGTATTCTACATGTGTACTTGGTGTATTCTACATGTGTACTTGGTGTATTCTACATGTGTACTTGGTGTATTCTACATGTGTACTTGGTGTATTCTACATGTGTACTTGGTGTATTCTACATGTGTACTTGTTGTATTCTACATGTGTACTTGTTGTATTCTACATGTGTACTTGGTGTATTCTACATGTGTACTTGGTGTATTCTACATGTTGTGTATTCTACATGGACTGGTGATTCTACATGATGTGACACATTGAACTTGTATTCTACATGTGTACTTGCTGTATTCACATGTGTACTTGCTGTATTCTACAGTGTACTTGGTATTCTACATGTGTACTTGTGTATTCTACATGTGTACTTGGTGTATTCTACATGTGTACTTGGTGTATTCTACATGTGTACTTGGTGTATTCTACATGTGTACTTGGTGTATTCTACATGTGTACTTGGTGTATTCTACATGTGTACTTGGTGTATTCTACATGTGTACTTGCTGTATTCTACATGTGTACTTGTGTATTCTACATGTGTACTTGGTGTATTCTACATGTGTACTTGTGTATTCTACATGTGTACTTGGTGATTCTACAGTGTACTGGTATTCTACATGTGTACTTGCTGTATTCTACATGTGTACTTGCTGTATTCTACATGTGTACTTGCTGTATTCTACATGTGTACTTGCTGTATTCTACATGTGTACTTGCTGTATTCTACATGTGTACTTGTGTATTCACATGTGTACTTGGTGATTCTACATGTGTACTTGGTGTATCCCACATGTGCACTTGGGTATCTCACATGTGTACTTGGTGATTCTACATGTGTACTTGTGTATTCTACATGTGTACTTGTGTATCTCCACATGTGTACTTGTGTATTCTACATGTGTACTTGCTGTATTCTACATGTGTACTTGCTGTATTCTACATGTGTACTTGCTGTATTCTACATGTGTACTTGCTGTATTCTACATGTGTACTTGCTGTATTCTGCATATGTACTTACTGTATTCTACATGAGTACTTGCTGTATTCAGCATGTGAAGATATTAGCTATTCACAAGAGGGCTGGCCCTCCCCACCCTCTCTCACGCTCACCAATGGAACATGACAGGTCAACAGAAGGCTTTTGTTACCCACAATGTATATCTCATATTAAACAGCGCAGTCACACACTGCACGAGTACTTAAAAAAAAGGTTCCCACTTGCTCTCCACTCCACTTACTTCTCCACTTTATTGCAAATTACTTTCCGTATACAGCGTAAAATTTTGTAGTGTTTTATAAATCAAAGACAAATAATGTGGATGACAGAATCTCTTGTGTATGTAGAAACTTGTATCTTACTCGGGCGTGCCATGAGGTTGATAGCTGGCACCTTACTCTGGCGAGCCATGAGGCTGATAGCTGGCACCTTACTAGGCTGAGCCATGAGGCTGATAGCTGGCAGTTTAAACTGGCGAGTCATGAGACTGACACCTTACTCTGGCGAGCCATGAGGCTGATAGCTGGCATCTTACTCGGGCGAGCCATGAGGCTGATAGCTGGTACCTCACACGGATGAACTATGAGACTGATAGCTGGTACCTTACACGAGCGAGCCATGAGGCTGATAGCTAGCACCTTACACGAGCGAGCGATGAGGCTGATAGCTGGAACCTTAACAAGGACGAGCCATGAGGCTGATAGCAGTAGCACCTTACACTTACGAACCATGAGGCTGATAGCTGGAACCTTAACACGGACGAGCCATGAGGTTGATAGCGGTAGCACCTTACACGGACGAACCATGAGGCTGATAGCTGGAACCTTAACACATACGAGCCATGAGGCTGATAGCTAGCACCTTACACGAGCGAGCCATGAGGCTGATAGCTGGAACCTTAACACGGACGAGCCATGAGGCTGAGCTGCGGGCCACTATCTTTCCCAATTAGATGTTATGTTTGACGTATAACAGCAGCAAACTCGGCTTTATGTTCGTCTGGTCGGCAATTTGCAAAAAGTGCTCTGAAAACCTTGATCAAATATTCAAAGGCAAGTGTAGTAACAACCATCATTTGCTAACTGTGACCTTTTTGCATTCTGTAGAAAACATTCGGGCTTTTGATCTAAATAATTAGGCTTTCCCTCCACTTCCTTGAATGGTACGTGATTATCTTCCATTCACCAGGCGCTGTATGATTCCTGGGGGTTTAGCGCTTCCCCATGAATGTAATAACTACCGGGAAAAAATGGGCCGTTGGTGTATTTGTTACTATGGCCGTCAAGTTAGGCAAGACAATAGTCACACATAATTAACTATACACACACACACACACACACACACACACACATCGGAAGAGGACCAAGCAGGACTTCAAACAGACCTGGACAAGCTTGACATCTGGTCTAGCAACTGGCTTCTCGAATTCAATCCCACCAAATGCAAAGTCATGAAGATCGGAGAAGGACAAAGAAGACCGCTGACAGAGTACAGGCTAGGTGGACAAGGGCTACAAACCTCGGCAAAGGAGAAAGACCTTGGGGTGAGTATAACGCCAAGTACATCAACCAGATAACTGCGGCAGCATATGGGCGACTGGCAAACCTAAGATTAGCGTTCCGTTACCTAAACAAGGAATCGTTCAAGACACTGTACACCGTGTACGTCAGGCCCATACTAGAATATGCAGCACCAGTCTGGAACCCACACCTGGTCAAGCACGTAAAGAAACTAGAGAAAGTGCAAAGGTTTGCGACAAGGCTAGTTCCACAACTCAGGGGTCTGTCCTATGAAGAAAGGTTGAGGGAAATAGGACTAACAACACTGGAGGAAAGAAGGGTCAGAGGAGACATGATAACGACATACAAAATACTGCGGGGAATCGACAAGGTAGACAGGGACAGGATGTTCCAGAGAGGGAACACAGAAACAAGGGGACACAACTGGAAGCTGAAGACTCAGATGAGTCAAAGGGATGTTAGGAAGCATTTCTTCAGCCACAGAGTAGTCAGGAAGTGGAATAGTCTAGAGAAAGATATAGTGGAGGCAGGAACCATACATAGTTTTAAGACGAGGTATGATAGAGCTCATGGAGCAGGGAGAGCAGAGACCCAGTAGCGGACAGCGAAGAGGCGGGGCCAGGAGCTGAGACTCGACCCCTGCAACCACAATTAGGTGAGTACAATTAGGTGAGTACATACGATAAGGCTCATGGGGCAGAGAGTGGATCAAGTAGCTACAAACGAAAAGGCAGGGCCAGGAGCTGTGACTCGACCCGTACACACACACGCACACACAAACCAAGTTCGACTTGCTTACACAATATACGTCTTGCTTACACAAAATACGTGACCATGGCATAAAACTCACTACCAACAAAGCAGCAGCATGACTGCGTCACGTTACAGCTGGTTTTCTCAACTCCTCAGCTGCGACAACCAGCTGTTTCTTTGTCATCTATACTAGTAGTTCTTTATCACGGAAAATAAAAAATACTTCACCCTCTTATCGATTACTAAGCTATCTGTTGCTTTTACGTATCCCCATCCACCCATTTTTATATGTAACAACAACAGATTCACAGAAAAAAAACTAATATAAAAGAGTTTAAAAAAAACAGACTGAAAATAAGATAGTAATTAGCCATATATTTTTTTATAAGAACATAAGAACATAAGAATGGAGGAACACTGCAGAAGGCCTACTGGCCCATACAAGGCAGGTCCTTATCAAACCACCACTACCTAAGAATTTACTCCTGTACTCACGACACTAATCAAACCCAGCCCCTCCCACTCATATTTGTCCAATCTCTTTTAAAGCCACCCAAGGTCCTAGCCTCTATCACCCTAATCGGAAGATTGTTCCACGCATCTACAACTCTGTTCGAAAACCAGTACTTGCCTATGTCCTTTCTAAATCTAAATTTATCCAATTTAAATCCTTATTTCTCGTTCTTACTTGGTTCGATATCCTCAGTATTTTATTAATATCTCCTTTGTTTATGCCCATCATCCACTTGTACACCTCGATGATATCTCCCTCATTCTACGTCTCTCCAGAGAGTGGAGATTCAATGCTCTAAGTCTATCTTCATACGGGAGATTTCTTATACTGTAAATCATTTTAGTCATTCTTCTTTGTATGTTCTCCAATGAATCTATATCCATCCTGTAGTAAGGAGACCAAAACTGAGCTGCATAATCCAAATGAGGTCTCACTAGTGATGTATAGAGCTGTAAAATAACTTTTGGACTTCTGTTGCTTATGGTTAGGTTCCATCCCGATCTGTCTTGACACTCGTCTGATCCGCAACTGGAAGAGTGAAACCAATTGAAAAGGCAAAAACAAATCCTCTTTCCCTCCAAAATGTGATTAAGAAACAATATCAAACCCACTGCACCAGAGGTTACCACAGTGTCACAACTAACAATTTCAAATAATTACACTCATAATAAAATACAGATGTATACACTATATATATATATATATATATATATATATATATAATTTATTTCAAGACACAATACATTTTCAAAATACATTAACAAGATATATATAATATAAATTTAATGGGGTCCACCTCTGGTGTAAATTGTGGGTCCCATAGCCTCGGAGAAGTAGATAAAAAGGCTTCAAGGAAGAATATTTAGATGTCTTTCTGAAGCCATTTGAATACTCCACTTCCCCTACCACCCCATCTCTTATTAAATATATATAAAATTTATTTCAAGATAAAATACATTGTCAAAATACATTAACAAGAATACAATAGTGAGTAAAACAACATAGATGACAACTCAGAGCTACATCTCAAATACTTCGTCCAGCTCCCCGGCAGTGGGTCGCGTGCCCATAATGCTGCAGGCATTTCCCCTCTCGATCGCAACACTGAGTCTCTGAAAGAGGAAACTGGTCGCCCTGTGGTCCTTGGTTTCTATATATATATATATATATATATATATATATATATATATATATATATATATATATATATATATATATAAAGAAAAACTTTATAAAATTGGGTTGTCTGAATGTGCGTGGATGTAGTGCGGATGATAAGAAAGAGATGATTGCCGATGTTATGAATGAAAAGAAGTTGGATGTCCTGGCCCTAAGCGAAACAAAGCTGAAGGGGTAGGCGAGTTTCAGTGGGGAGAAATAAATGGGATTAAGTCAGGAGTATCTGAGAGAGTTAGAGCTAAGGAAGGGGTAGCAATAATGTTGAAGGATCAGTTATGGAAGGAAAAGAGGGAATATAAATGTGTAAATTCAAGGATTATGTGGATTAAAATAAGGGTCGGATGCGAAAAGTGGGTCATAATAAGCGTGTATGCACCTGGAGAAGAGAGGAGTGTAGAGGAGAGAGAGAGATTTTGGGAGATGTTAAGCGAATGTATAGGAACTTTTGAACCAAATGAGAGAGTAATTGTGGTAGGGGACCTAAATGCTAAAGTGGGAGAAACATGCAGAGAGGGTGTAGTAGGTAAGTTTGGGGTGCCAGGTGTAAATGATAATGGGAGCCCTTTGATTGAACTTGTATAGAAAGGGGTTTAGTTATAGGTAATACATATTTTAAGAAAAAGAGGATAAATAAGTATACAAGATATGATGTAGGGCGTAATGACAGTAGTTTGTTGGACTATGTATTGATAGATAAAAGACTGTTGAGTAGACTTCAGGATGTACATGTTTATAGAGGGGCTACAGATATATCAGATCACTTTTTAGTTATAGCTACAGTGGGAGTAAAAGGTAGATGGGATACAAGGAAAATAGAATCAGTAAGTAAAGAGAGGTGAAGGTTTATAAACTAAAAGAGGAGGCAGTTAGGGTAAGATATAAACAACTATTGGAGGATAGATGGGCTAGTGAGAGTGTAGGCAATGGGGTCGAAAATGTATGGGGTAGATTTAAAAATGTAGTGTTAGAGTGTTCAGCAGAAGTTTGTGGTTACAGGCGAGTGGGTGCGGGAGGGAAGATGAGCGATTGGTGGAATGATGATGTAAAGAGAGTAGTAAGGGAGAAAAAGTTAGCATATGAGAGGTTTTTACAAAGTAGAAGTGATGCAAGGAGGAAGAGTATATGGAGAGAAAAAGAGAGGTTAAAAGAGTGGTGAAGCAATGTAAAAGAGAGCAGATGAGAGTGGGTGAGATGTTATCAGCAAATTTTGTTGAAAATAAGAAAAAGTTTTGGAATGAGATTAATAAGTTGAGGAAGCCTAGAGAACAAATGGATTTGACAGTTAAAAATAGAGAGGAGAGTTATTAAATGGAGAGTTAGAGGTATCGGGAAGATGGAGAGAATATTTTGAGGATTTGTTAAATGTTGATGAAGACAGGAAGCTGTGATTTCGTGTGTAGGGCAGGAGGAATAACATCTTGTAGGAGTGTGGAAGAGCCAGTTGTGGGTGTAGGGAAGTTCGTGAGGCAGTGGGTAGAATGAAAGGGGGTAAGGCAGCTGGGATTGATGGGATAAAGATAGAAATGTTAAAAGCAGGTGGGGATATAATTTTGGAGTGGTTGGTGCTATTATTTAATAAATGTATGGAAGAGGGTAAGGTACCTAGGATTGGCAGAGAGCGTGTATTGTTCCTTTGTATAAAGGCAAAGGGACAAAAGAGAGTGCAAAAATATAGGGGAATAAGTCTGTTGAGTGTACCTGGTAAAGTGTATGGTAGAGTTATTATTGAAAGAATTAAGAGTAAAACAGAAAGCAGGATAGCAGATGAACAAGGGGCTTTAGGAAAGGTAGGGGGTGTGTAGACCAAGTGTTTACAGTGAAACATATAGGTGAACAGTATTTGGATAAGGGTAAAGATGTTTTTGTGGCATTTATGGATTTGGAAAAGGCGTATGATAGGGTAGATAGGGGGCAATGTGGCAGATGTTGCAGGTGTATGGAATAGGAGGAAGGTTACTGAAAGCAGTGAAGAGTTTTTATGAGGATAGTGAGGCTCAGGTTAGAGTGTGTAGGAGGGAAGGGGACTATTTCCCAGTAAAAGTGGGCCTTAGACAAGGATGTGTGATGTCACCGTGGTTGTTCAATATATTTATAGATGGGGTTGTAAGAGAAGTGAATGCGAGGGTCTTGGCAAGAGGTGTTGGGCTAAAAGATAAAGAAGCAAATACAAAGTGGGAGTTGTCACAGTTGCTTTTTGCTGATGACACTGTGCTTTGGGAGATTCTGAAGAGAAGCTGCAGAGGTTGGTGGATGAATTTGGTAGGGTGTGTAAAAGAAGAAAATTGAAAGTGAATATAGGAAAGAGTAAGGTGATGAGGATAACAAAAAGATTAGGTGACGAAAGATTGGATATCAGATTGGAGGGAGAGAGTATGGAGGAGGTGAATGTATTCAGATATTTGGGAGTGGACATGTCGGCGGATGGGTCTATGAAGGATGAGGTGAATCATAGAATTGATGAGGGAAAAGGGTGAGTGGAGCACTTCGGAGTCTGTGGAGACAAAGAACCTTGTCCATGGAAGTAAAAGGGGAATGTATGAGAGTAAAGTTATACCAACGCTCTTATATGGGTGTGAAGCATGGGTGATGAATGTTGCAACGAGGAGAAGGCTGGAGGCAGTGGAGATGTCATGTCTGAGGTCAATGTGTGGTGTGAATATAATGCAGAGAATTCGGAGTTTGGAAATTAGGAGGAGGTGCGGATTACCAAAACGATTGTCCAGAGAGCTGAGGAGGGGTTGTTGAGGTGGTTTGGACATGTAGAGAATGGAACGAGACAGAGTGACTTCGAGAGTGTATAAATCTGTAGTGGAGGGAAGGCGGGGTAGGGTCGGCCTAGGAAAGGTTGGAGGGAGGGTAAAGGAAGTTTTGTGTGCGAGGGCTTGGATTTCAGCAAGCATGTGTGAGCGTATTTGATAGAGTGAATGGAGGCATATGGTTTTAATACTTGACGTGCTGTTGGAGTGTGAGAAAAGTAACATTTATGAAGGGATTCAGGGAAACCGGCAGGCCGGACTTGAGTTCTGGAGATGGGAAGTACAGTGCCGGCACTCTGAAGGAGGGTGTAAATGTTGCAGTTTTATAACTGTAGTGTAAAGCACCCTTCTGGCAAGACAGTGATGGAGTGAATGATGATGAAAGTTTTTCTTTTCGGCCACCCTGCCTTGGTGGGAATCGGCCGATGTGTTAATAAAAAAAAAAAAAAAAAATATATATATATATATATATATATATATATATATATATATATATATATATATATATAATCAATAACAAAAGTGCGACTAGCCAAGGACTCGAACCCACGTCGTTTTGGTCCGCCTCATGGTGAGCGAAAATCAACATGACGCTCTAACCCACAGGACCACCAAATCCTACAAGAATCAAGCACCCAGCAGAGATAGGTGTTTTAGTTTGATCCGAGGACATACGGTGGTCTGGGTGCCTCTAAGCTAATTTCATTCTACTGCCCGTTTGGTGTACTAGCCTCCACAAGTAGTATTTATATTATTGTAACCACGAACGAGTGGTATTTAATCAATAACAACACTGCGACTAGTCAAGTCGGATCAAGGTAAAACACCTAGCTCTGCTGGGTGCTTGATTCTTGTAGGATTTGGTGGTCTTGCGGATTAGAGCGTCATGTTGATTTTAGCTCACCATGAGGCGGGCCAAAACGACATGGGTTCGAGTCCTTGGCTAGTCGCAGTGTTGTCATTGATTAAATACTCGTTCGTGGTTACAATAATATAAATACTGTCTCTCTCACAAACACTCTCAGATACACTCACTCAAAAACGAAACAAAAACATAAAAGTCACCTTCCGAAAACATTCACACAAATCTCCCTTTCCCCCAAACATCCATACAAATCACTCCGTCTCCAAACCATACAAATCACCGTGTCTCCAAACAACTACACAAATCAACCTATCCTCGTTTTACTACTTTAATTTCCTAATGTTGTGCTCAACGATACGTCTGCCAAGGAGGGCAGCGAAGAAACCCAGGAAATGTTACAATGTGAACGTTCATCCATCATGGTGCGAGAACTTGCTGCACGAACACACCCAGTTCTTCCTCACACACTCAAAAGATCTTCGCAAAAACAAAGTGCGTGTCATCGAATGAACTGGCATCAGCAGGGAACGTGGAAAACATGGCAGTAAATGAGCTGTCCATCAAGACTGCTGACTACCAGTCAACACACCGCCAGAGATTAATTCATTAACGCTAGAGGGCAAGTGAGAACGTCAAGAGGTGCACGTTCAAGCTTTCACTGCAATATTTGTTCAGTAATTAATACGACGCTGTCAACAAGAAATGGCAAAAAAAATTATCCAGGCAGATAAAGCTTGATAAAGCTCCTGGAGAGCGAAACGTTGCCACAATAAGATGTCACATTAGTTGCACTTGTGTCCTTTTACCTAACAAAAAAAATTAACAGGTGAATTAGAAAGCGACTTGCACATGAGAGTGTATTACTAACACTGATAACACTGGGTGAGACTTAGTTTTTATAATGTACAGTTATATAGTGAATATTTCTTACCTGATGGGACTTTACAAGTAGATAGATACTGGAAACATTTACGCTTTTCAATTACACTTCTAGAAAAATACTAATGGGCTATTCTCTTTGATAATGGAGAAGAGAGAAAACTGGATATGTACAAACATGGCCTCAAACCTTAGTTCAATACTGCCTGGATATCTCATGCACGTCCATCATCGTCAAACACACCTGGGAAGAAATGAAATAATTAGTAAAAATATATGACAAGTAAAGGTAGTGAAATGTTCCTTCCTTAATACAAGTATCAAACCACCATCCCGTCTACCACCACAACCGTTCCCAGAGTACCAATAGTCTCATACCTCCAGTATACCTGTTTCTCTTTTACTTTACTGTCATTACTTTCATAAAAAACTGTATATACAAGACAGAATTTATCATCTCTAAATCATCGATTAAACTCTTTCACTTAGATCTCGTTAACTATCACTTAGATCTCGTTAATTATCACTTAGATCTCGTTAACTATCACTTAGATCTCGTTAACTATTACTTAGATCTTAACTAATCACTTACCTCCCAGTTTTTGTGGACTGCCTCTTTGTATATATACCAATGTAATATATTATATTACTTTGAGTATATTTGTATATCACAGTAATATAATAATTTTTTAGACTTGACCTTTTTTTTCATCCCTTAAGGGGAGGTCATAGGCCTAATATTAAGTTTGGTATGGGAAGATCACTGACCCCTTTTATATCATATGTACAATAACCTTTAACCTTGTAGTAAGAGGAAGAGGAGAAAAAGAGTAATAACTGACAGGGTATTGAAGGAGGTATGAAAAGTTAGTGGTGATCTGGACGACATGGTATGCAGAATACCTGGTAATCCTGAGTTGACACTGTACCGTGTCACTAAGTTCATGAATTAGACACACGTGCAACATTTGGGTATCACTATTTTGTACTGATAAAGCCACTGGATGACGAAACGTCTACATAGTAATGATACCCAAGTGTTGCACACGTGTCTAATCTATCAACTTGTCAGTACTGTATATCACTGATTTATTACTTATCACTAAGGTCTTGGGAGTCTTGTGTGTGAGTGCCGTATTAAGTTACTCTCAGTATTAATTTATAATGGAAGATAGTACTGGAGTATGGGAATACTATCAGTTTATAATGGAAGATAGTACTGGAGTATGGGAATACTAACAGTTTATAATGGAAGATAGTACTGGAGTATGGGAATACTAACAGTTTATAATGGAAGATAGTACTGGAGTATGGGAATACTATCAGTTTATAATGGAAGATAGTACTGGAGTATGGGAATACTAACAGTTTATAATGGAAGATAGTACTGGAGTATGGGAATACTAACAGTTTGGAGTTGATAAAAAATATAACCAGTAAATGGAAACTTTATTTAAGACAATGTTACGCCAGCACATCAGAGATTGTTTTCAAGTGTGACGGAATATATGTGGTGGTAGCACAACATACAGCAACAGAATCAGGTGTAAACACATGAGTAAAGCAAATAGAGGGTCGGCCTACTGAGCCACGTTGGGTAAAATCTGAGATGTAACAACATACTAAGTAGTGAGTAGTGGTAGTTTATAACAGCATTAGATGTAGTAGTTTAGATCATTATTATTATTATTATTATTATTATTATAATCAAAAGAAGCGCTAAACCTACAAGGGGCTGTAGTAGTTTAAAAAGGTGCGTTTTGTTGACAAACACTCCTGCTATGAGGCTGCTTGTTGGCTATGATGAACGAGGTTCCATAAAATTTTCTTTTTATATCTGTCACCTTTTATGACCAGTTTTATGTCAGAAAATCCCATCAAATGGTAGTGTGAGTTCGTGTGCTGGACGCACTCAGGCGTATTTGTGTTCGTTGATGCGAGTGGATAAATTCTACTGTGTACACCATGTTGCAAGCTCAGCATCAATAATATCAGTCCCCATATTCTCGTGCATTGTAATATAAAAGGTATGAAATAATTAATATATCAATTAACGCTGTATTTGCGTAGCCTATTTACTAAATAACTAATTTTATTCCTGATTTTCATTTTCTAACAAACCGGCCGTCTCCCATCGAGGCAGCGTGACCCGAAAAAGAAACAAAAATGTTTTTCTTCTTTTTACATTTTGTAATTTATACAGGAGAAGGGGTTACTAGCCCTTTGCTCCCGGCATTTTAGTCTCCTCTTACGACCCATATGGCTTACGAAGCAAGGATTCTACTCCATATATTGTCGCTTTATCTTTTACCAATCTTATCATTCTCGTGGTGTATGTTATGACAGGTTTATTATCTACTATATCTTAATGTTACCAGAGTGGTGGAAGCCTGGTTGACAACCACAAAATATAGCAAAGCGAGCAACAGAGGGATGGACTTCTAAACCTCATTATATTTGCGATAATTAGCAACTAATTACTTATTATGCCATAAGGGAAGTCATGGAGATTATCCTCTTGTGGTTTATAACTCTTACCATCACTTAGTTCCCACTAACCATCACTCAGTTCCCACTAACCATCACTTAGTTCCCACCCACTAACCATCATTTAGTTCCCACTAATCACTTAGTTCCCACTATCACTTAGCTCCCACTAACCACCACCTGGCTCCCACTAACCATCACCTGGCTCCCACTAACCACCACCTGGCTCAAACTAACCATCACATGGCTCCCACTAACCACCACCTGGCTCCCACTAACCATCACCTGGCTCCCACTAACCACCACCTGGCTCCCACTAACCACCACCTGGCTCCCACTAACCATCACCTGGGTCCCACTATCCATCACCTGGCTCCCACTAACCACCACCTGGATCCCACTAACCACCACCTGGCTCCCACTAACCACCACCTGGTTCCCATTAACATCACTTAGTTCTCAAGGGAATCGGTTAGCAGGTGGACACTACCAACATCTTCCTACCACCACTACCATTGTCATCCCTTCTTCGATTTTAGTTTTCCCAGAAAAAATGCCCAGTCCAACTATGAAAAACCCATTAATAACCTACGTATGAGCGCACGCGCACACACACACACACACAACGAATACAAAACACACACATGCACGCGCTAAAACACACACACACACACACACACACACAAATAATCGATAATTCCAGTAAGGTTTTCAGATAAGTTTGGAGCACACAGTACTCGCACACGCATGCATGCACAGCACACGCATGCATGCACGCACACGCATGAAACTGTGTTATTACCTATTTGTGATGAGGTATTTGCAGCCACGGAAGTGAGCACACTCAGTGTCCCGTCTCTCAAACCCATTAATTGACCCACACTTGTTTTAATGACTTCCAAATTAGTTTTACACGCGACTTTCTCGTTTAATGAGTGTCATTTATCAACCACTCCCATTGTTAACATTTATTGCCGGGGATGAAAATGGCAGATAGTATGTCGTTACGCGCTAAATCCGCTTCACGACGGGAGGATCATAGTCAGGTGAGTGTAAAGTAGCAAGACTGACACTTAAAACATCTGGGACACTTAAAGCATCTCAGACACTTAAAGCATCTCGGTAAAGAAATTCCCAGATTTCACTTAAGTTTATATTTCAGTTTTTATCTTAATGGTCTGCGGGTTTCTGGTTGATACGATATTTTTTAAAACAGTAGTACTCGTGAGAACTGACAACTTAGGTGAAAATGATGTGAATGAGAGAGCCATCGAGAAGTACTGTTGACCTGAGAATATAATGTGATCCAGAGTATCGTAGAGGTGGGTGAGAGAACTCGCAACACCTGCCTAACTAGATGGAGGGAAATAATAGAAAATACCGACACGGTTAATAAAGATACAAATGCAGTATAAATGCGATCCTTTATTGACACCGTTTCGCCCACACAGTCAAAGGACCGCATTATACTGTTTGTATTTATACACACACAACCCGCACATATAAAAGAGAGGAGCTTATGTGCGGGTTGTGTGTGTATTGTTCCAGTCACGGTATTGTGCCTTTTTGTTATTTGTTTGTATTTGTGTGTGTGTTTCTGCAACTACAATTTGTGTAGTGAAAATTGGCTTTATCCATTTCTAATAATTTTGTCGCACTATCCTTGCTGTTGTTGCTACTATAGTTACTGAATCTATGACGTCTCTTGGTTTTTGGTGTATGTAACGCTGCCAGTCTGAGTGTGAACACGTGTTAGAAGGGTAAAGAGGCAGGGTTACTGACCTCCTTCACTCTGAGCGTTGAGTCTGACCATTAAGCCAAAAGTGGCTCTGTTGTGGACCGCTGTGAACATAACAAGTACGTACATACTACATATGCATGTCTGAGTAGACTCCGCCGTCTACAGCACTACACGTCAAAGACTGCGTCTTTCCACATCTCCGTCATAGGACCATGAGCTTCATAGAACCACTACCACAACTCAACGAGCGGAAAAGTAATGTGAAGGACCTGGGAGTGGTAATGTCCGAAGATCTCACCTTCAAGGACTACAACAATACCACTACATTGATTTTTTTTAGATTTTTAAAGGTATTTTTAAAAAATATGTAAATAATTTATAAATATTAAAAAATGCTATAAAACGTTAATTTATTGCATTTTTTGACGATTCAAGGCATTTTCAAGGATTTTCTGCAAAACTATTTTTTTAGATAAAATATACATCTGCGAGGAAACTGAGGGGATGGATAATGAGAACATTCAAGACAAGAGATGTCAAGCCAATGATGATCCTTTTTAAATCACTTGTTCTCTCTAGGCTGGAATGCTGCTGTACATTAACATCCCCATTCAAAGCAGGTGAAATTGCAGATCTAAAGAATGTACAGAGAACCTTTACTGCACATATAAGTTCCATCAAACACCTTAACTACTGGGAACGCCTGGAAGCACTTGATTTGTACTCACTGGAGCGCAGGCGAGAGATATCATAATCTACACCTGAAAGATTCTGGAGGGACTGGTCCCTAATCTGCACACAGAAATCATTCCTTACGAAAGCAAAAGACTTGTCAGGCGGCATTAGTACACTGAGAGAAAACACAATAAGTGTTCGGGGCCTAAGACTGTTCAACAGCTTCCCACCAGCCATAAGGAGAATTACCAATAGACCCCTGGTTGTCTTCAAGAGGGAGCTAGCTCGGACAGATACCTAAAGTCATTGTCAGATCAGCCGGGCCAGCAGTAACAGCCTCGTTGATCAGGCCCTGATCCACCAGGAGGCCTGGTCATGGACCGGGCCGCGGGGGCGTTGATCCCCGGAATGCCCTCTAGGTAGACTCCAGGTAGGTAGAGTCAGGAGTCGTGACTTTCCTCAAGACTTCAACAACAACAATCCTCTCCCTCCGGAGAGAGATCTAACACATTCGGAGAAAATCTTAACAAGTTGTGACCACAAACCTCTCCATGTGACTCATGTTTACTGGCCTTTGAGAAACACTCAACACATCCCATCTGACACCCAGTGAACTTATTTTAATAAGCCTTTTCGTTATGGATATTCCTTCTACGTCTCACAAGCAATTCTTGTGCTAACAGAAAAAAAAGAGTTAGATCCTTAATAAACCAAACTCATTAAAATAAGTGTGCCTTCCTTCTGCCAACACAAATAACCAAGACAATAAGTTAATCAAACTATATTAATCCCTGGGAGCGAGACACTGCATCACCACCTCCTCATCTGTCCTCCTCCTCCTCCCTCTGCCTCCCACTCTATCTACCCTGCCACCTCCTCCTCTTCCTTCTCCCAACCACTTTAGATTCACTCCCTTCTTACCCCTCCCCCTTCTTTCATCCCTCTTTTACTGTTTTTTTTCCTTCCGAATCTGAGAGGGAAACACAGCTTTTGTCTAAACTACGTAGCTATCATAATGAATAACACAGAAACATGCTGGTGATATATCCAGTCTTATAAATAAAAAAATACCCCTCTCATTTTCCCCCTCTTACTTTACTTCCGCCTTCCACCCCCACCCTTCCTTTCTTCCCCTCCCAGTTACATTCTCCTCCCCCTCACATAGTACGTAGCGGAAGGATGAAAGCGGTAAGTCTTTAATGAGGCTCATCGGGTGCTCCCGTTCGTCGTGTAATCCGGTTAGGAAGACGTAATCGGCCGGTTAAGTGGATTTGCCCAAGCGGGTACACCGACGTTTTGGTGAAACTGATTGAGAAACGAGGAAGATTTACCTGCGCTCTCTCTGGTGTTGAGGGAACCTGCCACTCTAATGTGCCTAGTTACCTACTGTCTGCCACTCTAATGTGCCTAGTTACCTACTGTCTGCCACTCTTTAATATCAGCAATTACCTAATGTTCGCCAGTCTTTAATGTCAGGAATTAGCTACTGTTTGCCAGTCTTTACTCTTATGAATTAGCTACTGTTTGTCAGTGTATAATGCAAGGAATTAGCTAATGTTTGGTATAATTTAATATGAGGAATTAGCTAATGTTTGATATAATTTATTATGGGAAATTAGCTAATATTTGGTATTATCTAATGTTTGGTTTTGCCTAATGTTTGGTATTATCTAATGTTTGGTATTATCTAATGTTTGGTATTATCTAATATGAGGAAGAAACTGTCTGATCTTAACTTATGTATATCATTGCTTAATATATATTGGCTAATGTATATTAAGTGATGTATATTAACTAATGTAGAGCATTAACTAATTTACATAACTAATTCACCTATATCATTAGTAGAGATTAACCAAAAAATATAATTAACTAAAAAACATTATTAACAGGTATCACTAATAGAGATTACTAACTAATAGACATAATTACCTAAAAGACATCATTAACAAATAGAGATCATTAACGCATGGTCATTAACAATGATGTTCCATTAACCTACAACAATAAGTCTTTTAGACACAGAAACTTAGCGCCTACAATACAAAGAAACTTAGCGCCTACAATACAAACAAATAATTCAGTCAAATATCAACAAGACCAACAGGTAAGACGGATCAAATGAACACCTAGGTCTACAAGCAAACACCTAGGCCTATAATTAAACACCTAGGTCTACAAGCAAACACCTAGGTCTACAAGCAAACACCTAGGGCTACAAACAGCACCTGGGTATATAAGTCAACACCTAGGTCTACAACTTAACACCTAGGTATATAAGTAAACTTCTAGGTTTACAAGCAAACACCTAGGTCTATAAGTAAACACATAGGTCTACAAGCAAACACCTAGGTCTACAAGCAAACACCTAGGTCTACAAGCAAAACACCTAGATCTACACGCAAAACACCTAGGTCTTCAAGTTAACACCTAGTTCTACAAGCAAACACCTAGGTCTACAGGCAAACACCTAGGTTTTCAAGCTAACACCTAGGTCTACAAGCAAGAAAACACCTAGGTTTACAAGCAACCAAACACCAATGTCTACAAGCAAGCAAACACCTAGATCTACAAGCAGACACCTACGTGTACAAGCAAGCAAAGACCTAGGTCTTCAAACAAGCAAACACCTAGATCTACAAAAGTGTGCCAGCAAACAATGGTCATTGAACGAACACTTTCCAGCAAACACTGTCCAGTGAACGAACACTTTCCAACAAACACTGCCCAGTGAACGAACACTTTCCAGCAAACACTGGCCAGTGAACGAACACTTTCCAGCAAACACTGGCCAGTGAACGAACACTTTCCAGCAAACACTGGCCAGTGAACGAACACTTTCCAGCAAACACTGTCCAGTGAACGAACACTTTCCAGCAAACACTGTCCAGTGAACGAACACTTTCCAGCAAACACTGTCCAGTGAACGAACACTTTCCAGCAAACACTGGCCAGTGAACGAACACTTTCCAGCAAACACTGGCCAGTGAACGAACACTTTCCAGCAAACACTGGCCAGTGAACGAACACTTTCCAGCAAACACTGTCCAGTGAACGAACACTTTCCAGTAAACACTGTTCAGTGAACGAACACTTTCCAGCAAACACTGGGCAGTGAACGAACACTTTCCAGCAAACACTGGCCAGTGAACGAACACTTTCCAGCAAACACTGGCCAGTGAACGAACACTTTCCAGCAAACACTGCCCAGTGAACGAACACTTTCCAGTAAACACTGGGCAGTGAACGAACACTTTCCAGTAAACACTGGGCAGTGAACGAACACTTTCCAGCAAACACTAGCCAGTGAACGAACACTTTCCAGTAAACACTGGGCAGTGAACGAACACTTTCCAGCAAACACTGCCCAGTGAACGAACACTTTCCAGTAAACACTGGGCAGTGAACGAACACTTTCCAGCAAACACTAGCCAGTGAACGAACACTTTCCAGTAAACACTGGGCAGTGAACGAACACTTTCCAGCAAACACTGCCCAGTGAACGAACACTTTCCAGCAAACACTGCCCAGTGAACGAACACTTTCCAGCAAACACTGGCCAGTGAACGAACACTTTCCAGCAAACACTGGCCAGTGAACGAACACTTTCCAGCAAACACTGCCCAGTGAACGAACACTTTACAGTAAACACTGGGCAGTGAACGAACACTTTCCAGTAAACACTGTCCAGTGAACGAACACTTTCCAGTAAACACTGCCCAGTGAACGAACACTTTCCAGCAAACACTGGGCAGTGAACGAACATCTTCCAGCAAACACTGCCCAGTGAACGAACACTTTCCAGCAAACACTGGGCAGTGAACGAACATCTTCCAGCAAACACTGGCCAGCAAGCAAACGTGTACCAGCAAACAAATGCATGAAAGCAAAGAGAAGCATGCCAGTGAAGAGACGCATGCAAGTGCACAAACGCATGCCAGCGAATAGACGGAAAAAAAACTATCACAACCTCATGGGAAAAAAAGAAAAGAAAATATTTATCCCTGATTATACCACAAGTTGGTTTCGTTAAAGCAAGCAGCGTCTGTTTTAATGTTTCAGTGTCTATACTCTTAGTACAAGCCTTACTCTGAGGCTAAGGGACTCCATATATTGCACTAGAAGTGGACCCTTATTATATATATTATATATATATATATATACAGATATATATATATATATATATATATATATATATATATATATATATATATATATATATATATATATATATATAAGCCGAATAGTCAAGTTTGGCCTATTTGGCAAGGGTTCACTTTGCCGAATAAGCCGAATTAAAAATTTTTTTTGCCATAAATCAGCTGAAATTTATCTGAGCAATACGAAAAAAAAATATACAACAATATACAACTATACAACAGAGGGTATGTATACAACAATATACAACTACAACAGAAGGCAGATATACAAAAATATACAGCTATAACAGAAGGTAGGTATACAACTATACAACAGAATGTAGGTATACAACTACACAACAGAAGGTAGGTATACAACTATAGAACAGAAGGTAGGTATACAACTATAGAACAGAAGGTAGGCATACAACTATACAACAGAAGGTAGGTATACAACTATAGAACAGAAGGTAGGCATACAACTACACAACAGAAGGTAGGTATACAACTATAGAACAGAAGGTAGGCATACAACTATACAACAGAAGGTAGGTATACAACTACACAACAGAAGGTAGGTATACAACTATAGAACAGAAGGTAGGCATACAACTATACAACAGAAGGTAGGTATACAACAATGGTCTATTTCGCGTGAGCCGTAACAGAAAGGAAGAAAACACGGTGACTAGACTGATCACGTTCCGTTTCAAAAGGCAACAGTTTGAAAAGGTAATTGGCTGCTGGCGTTCCATTGAACGCCAGCCCGAAGAACGCCTGTTATGAACGGACTGTCGCAAATTACCCTAGTGGCGGAGGATCAATGTTCGCGGCGAGTCAGAACAGGGGGACGCTCAGAGCACAGAAACACACACAACTTCAAAGGTTCCACGCAATGTGCTCATTTTCACCGTCAATAAAGTCTGCAATATTTGGACTGACTGTCGGGGAAATTCATATATATTTACCCCATCAGCGGCCATGATTGAGGTGCCGGAGTTTGGAAACGTTCCGTTGGAATTTTCATTTGATGGTTGGCACGGATGAGGGAGGAAAAATGTTGATCCCATGACTGCGTGGGTCATGGTGGGTTGAAGATGAAGGGGTGATTATGAGGAAGTGATCATGAGCCTCGGATGAGCGAGTGATCATGAGTCTAGGATGAGGGAGTGATCATGAGCCTAGGATGAGGGAGTGATCATGAGCCTAGGATGAGCGAGTGATCATGAGTCTAGGATGAGGGAGTGATCATGAGCCTAGGATGAGGGAGTGATCATGAGCCTAGGATGAGCGAGTGATCATGAGCCTAGGATGAGCGAGTGATCATGAGTCTAGGATGAGCGAGTGATCATGAGTCTAGGATGAGCGAGTGGTCATGAGCCTAGGATGAGCGAGTGATCATGAGTCTAGGATGAGGGAGTGATCATGAGCCTAGGATGAGGGAGTGATCATGAGCCTAGGATGAGCGAGTGATCATGAGCCTAGGATGAGCGAGTGATCATGAGCCTAGGATGAGCGAGTGATCATGAGCCTAGGATGAGCGAGTGATCATGAGCCTAGGATGAGCGAGTGATCATGAGCCTAGGATGAGCGAGTAATCATGAGCCTAGGATGAGCGAGTGATCATGAGCCTAGGATGAGGGAGTGATCATGAGCCTAGGATGAGGGAGTGATCATGAGCCTAGGATGAGGGAGTATTCATGAGCCTAAGATGAGGGAGTGATCATGAGCCTAGGATGAGGGAGTAATCATGAGTCTAGGATGAGGGAGTGATGACGAGCCTAGGATGAAGGAGTGATCATGAGCCTAAGATGAGGGAGTGAGCATGAGCCTTGGATGAGGGAGTGATCATGAACCTAGGATGAGGGAGTGATCATGAACCTAGGATGAGGGAGTGATGAGCTTAAGATGAGGGAGTGATCATGAGCCTAGGATGAGGGAGTGATCATGAGCCTAGGTTGAGGGAGTGATCATGAGTCTAGGATGAGGGAGTGATCATGAGCCTAAGATGAGGGAGTGATCATGAGCCTAAGATGAGGGAGTGATCATGAGCCTAGGATGAGGGAGTATTCATGAGTCTAGGATGAGGGAGTGATGACGAGCCTAGAATGAGGGAGTGATCATGAGCCTATGATGAGGGAGTGATCATGAGCCTAGCATGAGTGATCATAAGTCTAGGATGAGTGATCATAAGTCTAGGATGAGGGAGTGATGAGCCTAGGATGAGGGAGTGATCATGAGCCTAGGATTAGGGAGTGACCATGAGTCTAGGATGAGGGAGTGATCATGAGCCTAGGATGAGGGAGTGATCATGAGCCTAGGATGAGGGAGTAATCATGAGTCTAGGATGAGGGAGTAATCATGAGTCTAGGATGAGGGAGTCATGACGAGCCTAGGATGAGGGAGTGATCATGAGCCTAGGATGAGGGAGTGATCATGAGCCTAGGATGAGGGAGTGATCATGAGCCTAGGATGAGGGAGTGATCATGAGCCTAGGATGAGGGAGTGATCATGAGTCTAGGATGAGGGAGTGATCATGAGCCTAGGATTAGGTAGTGATCATGAGTCTAGGATGAGGGAGTGATCATGAGTCTAGGATTAGGTAGTGATCATGAGTCTAGGATGAACGAGCAATGAGCCAAGGATGAGGGAGTGATCATGAGCCTAGGATGAGAGAGTGATCAAGAGTCTAGGATGAGGGAGTGATCATGAGTCTAGGATGGGAGTGATCATGAGCCTAGGATGAGGGAGTGATCATGAGTCTAGGATGAGAGTGATCATGAGTCTAGGATGAGGGAGTGATGACGAGCCTAGGATGAGGGAGTGATCATGAGCCTAGGATGAGGGAGTGATCATGAGCCTAGGATGAGGGTGTGTCGTGTCAGTATTATATATACACTTGTGTAGTGTATTAGTATTCATCTTAGCTTATACAGCTGGTCCCTTTGCGTGTGATGTCACAATACCCGCTCATGTGAGAAGCGTCCTCCCAGGCATCGGCCTCACTTCGCCTTAGACCTACGACTGGACAGGAGGTGGCTGGGTTACTATTCCTCTCTCACGTAATATATCTACTTCACCATCCATCCGTGAGTTTACTTCCAACCATATTTACCTCTCCCAATACCCACACGATAAGTGGTGGGCAGCAGTGGGCCCGTAAATCTTATCGATTACGGAGATAAAGGGAGATAGAATTCGACAAAGCCAGTAGACACCTTGTGTACCAGTGTGTCGCCCTACCCAGCTACCAACTTAAGAAGTTATTCGTCAACCAGTCTACTATATTTCCTGGCCAGCTAAGTGCCTCACCTGTTAATTTGTTAAAACCTATGAGGGGATGACCCGGGTTTTTGCAAATTCTGAACGAGTAAGCCAGTCTGTGAGGGAGAGAGACAAAAGTACCCAAGCCACCCACCAGTTAATTCAGCCTAGGCTAAGCCAGCCTCTACCCTGCTGAGCTAATTCTTACAAGATTCCAAGCCAGTACACCTGTGTGAAAAATTCTCGTACCCAGCAAGACAACCCAGCTGAGAAGTAAGCCAGCCACGTGAGTTCACGCATTTATATCGTCCTTGTACTTCAGTGTATCGGTGTTCTGAGTGATAATACCGTCCCTGTTGTATTCTGGGTGAGTTCCAAGCCACCCTGGCTTTAGATTCGCGTGGGAGCAAGCCAGAACGTGTGGGACCGCGTGCGTCAGCTACTTACCAAGCTGCAGCCTGCTTACCCAGCCACCCCGCCATTACCACGTGAGTCAGCCACCCACCCACCCACACAAAGCATAAAGTGTGGATAATTTCACCCTTAACTGGGTCCTGCAAGCAGTTTATTGGCTACGAATCGGGTCGAGCGTCCTGAGTGTGTTTATTCTGAGCTATTTGTGCCACCTTTATAAAGCCTAGATTCGTAGTTCATCATTTATGCACAATTCTCCAAGATTTCCAAGAGTGTGAGTAGCAGACAGACGAAAACATCCTCCACCACCACCACCCTACTCAACGCTTCAGTCAACGTTCTGCAGCCTAGAGACAATTACTGGTTTTTTTTTTTTTCAGATAATCTAGAGATAATTCCGTGTGTTTAAGATAATTTTGCCAGTTAAAGAAATTTTGAGTTATCTTGGGATTGTGACCTTATCCTAGAAAGTGTTATGTGTTAAATTAAATACTTGCATTAATTTTTTTTTGAAGTTACTAGTATCGTCTGTTGTTAATTATTGTGTCACATTTTCTGTGAATTTTGTTGTGTTACCAAGTATGCAGTAAGTAAAGTTTTGTTATTGTTTTGTCTACTTGTTCCAATATTCCACCAAGTAGTGATTTTTACAAGAATTTAATTTTTTTTTTCCCTCCAGCATTGTCCCTGTGTTTTTCTTGTTAATTCTTGTGTTCCACCAAGTGTTCTATTCCAGAGTTATCATTTAATCATTTACCCTTGTTTGTTATTATTTTATTGTGTAATTAATTTTGTTGCTCCAGTATCGATATAAATTAATTTTCTCCTCCAAGTTATTTAACCTTTTCCCAGTAATTTCCTGCTAATTCCTTTGTGTTGCAGTCAGTGTAATCCTTCCCATTGCACCCAATATTGTTTTGTGTACTTGTTATTTTTTATAAAGTGCTAATGTGCCTTAATTTTTGCAGACTAGTGATATAATTTACAGAAGATATTAATTTGCTCTGCTCAGTAATAACATACAAGTTAACAAGAGCATGACTTTTGTTGAGTTTTAATGAGTGTACTTCAGTTTCTGTAAGTATTCATTTTTCCTTTGTTAATTAGTCTGTTCATTAATTTTTTTTCTTGTCAATAATTTTAATTTGTTTTCAAGTGTTGTTGAACAAATTCACTCTTAAGTTTGATTAAAGTCAGTGTTCTTAGTGATTTGTTTTAGTAACTGTTTCATTGAGTTACCTTGCTTTGCTTGCAATTAAGAGTAAGAGTGTTCAAACTAATTCATTTCTAATATCTTTGTTTTGTGTGCAAACAATTTCCCCCAGTGTAATTTTAACTATTGAAAAAAATTCTGAAACTGATTTTGTATAATTTAACTTTCACAGTATTCACTTTTGCTTTTATCAATTTTTATTGTGTTTATTTAAATGTTCAAGTAACTGTCATTCTCCTAAGAGTTATAAGTAATATTTCAGTGAACTTTCTCAGTGATTCAAGCAGTAAAGTTACTTTAATTTATTGCCAGTGAATAATTCAATTGTTTTTGTGCAATTCTCCTTTTTTTTAGTGATTTGTTTTATCAGACTGTTGCTCTTGCTATAACCATTATTGAATTTTTATTTAATCATTTGTGTATTGAATTCTTTTTAATTTGTTGTTATATTTGTCGATATTTAAAAGAAAAGAAATCTCACCTTGCAGTAACTTCAAGTTAAAGCTAGATTGTTTTTTTCATTTTTAATGTGTTGAATTTTTTTGCCAAGTCAATTTCCAGTGAGTTATCTTTTCTTTAGTGTTATTGTGCAATCCTCGTTACTTAAGAATAGTTAAACCATTAACACCAGTTAAGCTATATTGTGGTGTATACTTGCGTTCAATTTGCTTTCGTTTAAATTCTCGTTCATTTGCTCGAAGTCATGTCTCTAGTAAATTCAAGTGATAACTATGTGTTTGCTGCCAGTCAATGCAATGAAGCTCAAGTAAATTCGTGTGATAATACTGTGTGTGCTGCTATTCAAAGTTATAATGATAATGAGTCAGTAAACAGTCCTCATAGTCCCTTAATGACTGAAAGACAGTCTCTAGCCATTGAGCAATGTGTTTGTTCTCCTAGCTTGTATCAGATATTTGCCAGAGTGATGCGGAATGTGAAGTTCAGATTAGTTCTTGTAGATATGTGTTCTATTTGTTAACATTGCCGAGCTTTAAGGCACTAGTAATACTGTCACTCCTGTCTGGAATTCAGCCCCTACAATATCTTGCATGCAAGATAGCGTTCAGATGCCTAGGGTGCCGGAGGTATCCCGGACAGCCTTGAGTGCTGAGCCTATCATTGCAATGTCACTAGTTCAAGTAGTAGTTCCTCTCCAGGGGACGCTTTGTTGAAGAAAGACTACTTGAAATGAATTATTCCATCTCTCGCTGATGCAAAAGCAATTGCAGAAAGCCATTTCTGTTGCTAGTGTATTCACTAGAGTGCCAGTTGTTGTCCCTTGTGTTCTAGATAGTGATCTTTACAGTTGACAGTAATCCTTTGCAGAGTAAATTGTCGTGTGTTGAGTAATTATTACCTGCAGTAGGAGATAGTGAGAGCCGTTCTCCTTTGCTCATACTTTGTGTTATTGAGCTAACTATTTCAGCCGGGGAGAGATCCATCCACTCCACCGAGTCTGTTCATTCCTTCAGTAGGAAAGTGATTATAAGTCGTGAGCTAAAGATAGAAAATTAGAAAATCCAGTTTAGAACTGAAGTTATTGACTGTGTGTTTTGTTATCAGATTTCCAGTATCTAGTAAGATTTTTGTGTGTTCAAGTTCTCTCCGAGTTCTGAGTTTTAACAGTTGACTGTGTGCACCGAGTCTCTCCTTTTTTTCTGTTAAAACTTCTTCCTTGTAAATATATTTATTCTTCCTCAGAACCCGCTGAGTGCATGAATGCAGATTGATCGATCAAAATTGTAATTTGCAATTGTAATACGTATATATATAATGCATTATCTCAAGATCCATTCTAATTCTCTTTGAACCATTAATTCAAGAAGTGTGATAGTAAGATTAATCTTGATTAGTTCTAAGTTATAATGTGTTTGCTATTGTATAGATTCACCCAGTGCCACCTGCTTGTTCAGCCTATAGAGTTGTCTAGTATGCCGAGACGTCATACGTAACATGGCCGAGCTGTCGTGTCAGTATTATATATACACTTGTGTAGTGTATTAGTATTCATCTTAGCTTATACAGCTGGTCCCTTTGCGTGTGATGTCACAATACCCGCTCATGTGAGAAGCGTCCTCCCAGGCATCGGCCTCACTTCGCCTTAGACCTACGACTGGACAGGAGGTGGCTGGGTTACTATTCCTCTCACGTAATATATCTACTTCACCATCCATCCGTGAGTTTACTTCCAACCATATTTACCTCTCCCAATACCCACACGATAGGTGTGATCATGAGCCTACGATGAGGGAGTGATCATGAGTCTAGGATGAGGGAGTGATCATGAGTCTATGATGAGAGTGATCATGAGTCTAGGATGAGGGAGTGATCATGAATCTATGATGAGAGTGATCATGAGTCTAGGATGAGGGAGTGATCATGAGTCTATGATGAGATTGATCATGAGTCTAGGATGAACGAGTAATGAGCCAAGAATGAGGGAGTGATCATGAGTCTAGGATGAGGGAGTGATCATGAGTCTAGGATGAGGGAGTGATCATGAGTCTAGGATGAGTGATTATGAGTCTAGGATGAGAGTGATCATGAGCCTAGGATGAGGGAGTGATGACGAGCCTAAGATGAGAGTGATCATGAGTCTAGGATGAGGGAGTGATGACGAGCCTAAGATGAGAGTGATCATGAGTCTAGGATGAGGGAGTGATCATGAGTCTAGGATGAGAGTGATCATGAGTCTAGGATGAGGGAGTGATCATGATTCTAGGATGAGGGAGTAATCATGAGTCTAGGATGAGGGAGTGATCATGAGTCTAGGATGAGTGATCATGAGTCTAGGATGAGGGAGTGATGACGAGCCTAGGATGAGGGAGTGATGAGCCTAGGATGAGGGAGTGATGATGAACCCAGGATGAGGTAGTGATGACAAGCCTAGGATGAAAGCGTGATCATGACTCGAGAACGAGGGAGCGTAGGATGAGCTGAAACATTATGAGCTCAAAGAGGATCCTTCCCTCGTGCATCGGTGAAGCTCAAGAAGGAAATTCGAACAGCATATTCCACAATGATGCGCGACGCCACGAGCACCACCACCACACCATCAATGGTTCAAAGAATTACCATTATCACCACCACTCAACCAACTACTCTCCACATCACCACTACCTACAGCCAACTAATCAACTTCCTCATCACCAACCAATCCACTATCAACCACAAGCTTAATAATGTGATGGAGCTCCGGCCAATTGGCTATTCAACGTAGCGAGCTCTCTCTAACATAAAGGGTCGAGGTCTGCCTCGATTTTTTGGTCGTACAAAGAGAAACAATTACGTGTCTATGGCAATTCCCGTATGATGTAGCGTAGAAACTGAGGCTAGCAGAGTGGGATCAGGAGAGTGTGGGGGAGAGGTGTAGCATAAAGGGAGGGGGGTTGGAAAAGTGGGAATGGAGAAGAGTGAATGAAAAGTGGGTTTCAGGCTACATACAGACATTTACTGTAAATACAACTTTTGTTACATGCGGACAACATTCAGACACTGAGGTACATACATGAAGTCCACCAAACGCTTATGTGGAAGGTGGTGCCACCACCTTCCTCCGCCTCGATGTTACAAATTAATATTAAAACTATTATATATATATATATATATATATATATATATATATATATATATATATATATATATATATATATATATATATATATATATATATATATATATATATGCAGAACAATCACTGTGAAAAAATAGTGAAATTCCAAGCGCTTTCGTGACTTCTCTAATTATCAAGGAACTAAAAAAATAAAAGTCTTAAGAGAAAGCATATCAACCAAGTTTTCATAGTAAGGAAAAAACCAACATATTTTTAGTTCAATAAGGTTGGTTGTCCCTTTTTGAATTGTAAAAAGTATTTCTGACAATTTTAAAGGATTTACCAATTAAGTTTCTTGAGTATTTTAGATTCATTAGTTATTTCATAATTTTTTTGAGATTTCTTCATCTATAAACTCTGGATTACAAATACGCAAAGTTCTCAAAAACATTGATGAGAATACTGACAGTTTAACTCTATCTTCTGAGCGGAGTGTAAAACTCGTATGGTATGGCAATAAGAAATCCTCTCTCACCTATTCTTAGTAATTTATACATGGAATTTTTTTAAACAAGATTGCTTAACTCAATCCTTCCTAATAGAGCAAAGTGGTATAGATATGTTGATGATATTTTGTCTCTTATGCCTAAAAATTTAGATATAAACCACTTCCTTGTGAAATTAAATAGTTTAGCTCATTCTATACATTTTACTGTTGAGCTCGAAGAAAATAACTCGCTGCCTTTCCTAGATATTTTAATTATTAAGAGAAACAATGATTTTAAATTGATAGAAAACCAACAAATAACTGTTGCTATGTACACTATTATTCTTCACATCAAGATAGAGTTAAACTGTCGGTATTCTTATCAATGTTTTTGAGAACTTTGCGTATTTGTAGTCCAGAGTTCATAGATGAAGAAATCTCAAAAATTTATAAAATAGCTAATGATCTAAAATACCCAAGAAACTTAATTGATAAATCCTTTAAAATTGCCAGAAATACTTTTACAATTAAATAAGGGACAACCAACCTTATTCAACCAAAAATATGTTGGTTCTCCCTTACCATGAAAAGTTGGTTGATATGCCTTCCCTTCTTAAGATTTTTAATATCAAAGTTGTATTTAAAAATCTTGATACAGTAAAAAACTTCCCCCCAAACACCCGTCTTATAGACTGGTGTGTGGGGGGAATCTTATAGACGGGTGTGTCTATAAGATTCCTTGTAAAATATATTTGATAAAGTTTATTATGGTCAAACTTGTAAAAGTCTTGAACTAAGATTAAAACAACATAAATAGCATTAAAAGTGGACAAGATTCTAATGCTCTGTTTATTCATGTGAGAGATTTTAACCATCCAATTGATTTTTAAAAGGCTGAGGAAGTTATATCAAGCAAGTCCATGGTTGACAGGAAGAATCATGGTTTATAAAAAGTAGTTTTGAAAATAATATGAATATTTCTCTTGGTTTATATAAATTGGATTCATTTATAATTAATAAAATTTGGGAGGAATTTAAGATACATTAGACAAGCAACTTGGGTAGAGTATCAGTTGTGTTACAAAGAGTCGGTTGTTTGTTTGTTTGTTCCCTGATAATGTGAGAAGTCACGAACGCGCTTGCAATTTCACTATTTTTTCACAGTGATTGTTCTGCATATTGTGATATCACCTGTTTACTGTGATCTTATTGCATATATATATATATATATATATATATATATATATATATATATATATATATATATATATATATATATATATATATATATATATATATATTTCAAAGTTTTCTTGCATTTTAGTCTTGACAAAGAGATTGTTACTAAGCAAAGCTACAAAAGACAAATAAATGTCAATATTGAGGTAGCGAGTCGAGGCTTGGCCCATAAAAGACAGGAGAAATAGTAGTAGTAAAAAAAGAGTATAGTGTGAAACTTTGTGAATTAAAATCGTACTCTGAGCCCCAGGGAGCAGCCAGTGTTCACAACACAGTCTTGTGCTCGCTATAAAGCTAAGTCTCACGTAGGATTTTCAAAACTTGCTGGAAAAAAGGCTTAAAGGCACGAATGGAGGAAATTATTCTGCGAGAGAGGATACACTCGCACACACAAAAAGACTTAAGAAAAAGGTTGGAATCTGGCGTCTATTGTGCTTGATTTTTTTTTTTCGGCCTACAATAAAATCTTTTTAAGGATTAGCTAGTGTGCCTGAGTGTAACAAGGGTATGGCTTCTTCCTTACACGAACAAGTTTCGTGGCAGGTGACAATTTAAATTACTAACGACACGCACTAAACATTACTGTAATATTTAACAATTTTATATAGTGCAGAAAATAAACAGTATATGTTGATGAGCTTGAATGAAGAGCTTCCATTAAACAACATTATGCAACTTGCGCCAGCTGGATGTCTGAAGGATACCTGAAGGAGGTTTCCGGGAGGCACCCCCCGCGGCCCAGTTCCAGACCAGGTTTCCTGATTAACCAGGTTCTTACTTTCTTACTGATGACTGCACGCATTCGAACGTACGAACCACAGCCCAGCTGGTTATGCACTGATTTGAAGAACTTGTTTACTTCCTTCTTGAAGACCACCAGAGATTTATTAGTAATTCCCGTACACATGGAGGGAGGGCATCATTACTCCAAAGTCTCGTACACGGAATTTTCGCTCTATTAAATGATTTGAGTTTGTCCTGTCACAATCTTTATTTCGTCTATTCTTTCGAAGCGGAGCAATTGAAACCTGTCTTCGTTAAGATCGTATTGTTGTCTTGATTTATATCCGCCTGAAGATTCGCTGTATCTTCGATGGACGCCACTCTCATATATATTCTGGTGTCATCAGTCAAGGATGTTACAGAGCTATGTTTTATGCCCTTGCCAATGTCGGATATAAGAATGAGAAACATAAGTGGGATGTACTGTGTCTTGAAGAACAGAACTTTTCACGGTGGCAGCCTCTTACTTCACTCTGTTTACCACTACTCTCTTGGTTCTATTAAGTTAAATATTCATCTGCTCATTTTCCAATTATTACTTATGAATGCATTTTGTGGGCAATCACACGATGGTCGCATTCGTCGAGCGCTTTTGCAAAATCAGTGTAAACTGCATGTGCATTTAGCTTGTCTTCTAGGACAGCACCGTAATGATCTAACAACCTGCGACCTGCCTAAACCCATGCTGCCCTGGACTGTGCAACTGTTATGATTCCATGTGATTAGCATTCTTGCTTTTAAGACCTGTTCAAAGATTTTTGTAATGTGTGAACTTGGGCTAATGGTCTATAGCATTTTGCAATTGCTTTACTGCCTCCTTTGTGAAGTATGACAATATCAGTGGGTTTCAATGACTGTGGGATAACACCTGTGTCTAGGCTCCTCCTTATAAAATACTACTGGCCCGAGATAGTGGTTTATTATAATTTTGGTAAGTTGACAGTTTTAATGAAAGACTATAAACATTAAACATTATTATGACAATTGACAATTTTGATTAGTGACTGCAGAAAGTAAATAGTAGTACAGTGAAGACAGTCGGCAGTATTAATAAGAGACTGTAAACAATTATGATAATCGACCGTTTTAATAAGATAATGCAGACACTAAAAATTATATGTTTACAAACATTAGTTCAGTCAAATAAACAGGTATTGGTAAGCGGAGTAATAAGAGACGGTGAGACGGACAGAGGGATAACAGACTGAACCCCCAACATAGATAGGAAGAGATACAGACAGCCGGACAGAATGGACGAGAGGAGAATTAGCTGATATGATCACAGCTCTTCAATGTGAGTAATTAGAATGCACTAGGAAGCCGGGTAGAGACTTCCTACACAACTTCACGAGTTGGTACGACAGAACGCAGAGCGTTAAGCTACACGAATCAACTGAATGGTGAAATGTGGGCCAGAACATACAGAATTTGATAGTAAATTATTGTATGTGTATTTATTTAAGTATAGGACCTAAGACCCGACCCCTCACAAATAACTCAATAAGTGTACACACACAGGAGCTGTGAATCGACCCCTGCACCCACAAATAAGTACACACACACGCACATAAGTGATACATACATATATAATATATATATATATATATATATATATATATATATATATATATATATATATATATATATATATATATATACAGACACAGACACTTTAATTTAAAAGATGAAACATATAAATTTCAAATTTTATTTTCTCTCCATCATCTCCCTCCATCTCTATTTTAAGTTCCCTACATCACCATCACCCTAACTCCCTGTCTATGTTATCCTCCCACTAACATTTGCTCCTTCCTTCACTCTTCGCCTTTCTCTATTCCATCCATCAACTTCTATGTTTCCCCCGACTCTCCCATCTCAGATATCCTTCAAGTCACCCCCATCAATCCTCTCACCCCCTGAATCCTCTCATCCCCTCAGTCCTCTCACCCCTGAATCCTGTCAACCCCTCAGTCCTCTCATACCCTCAATCCCCTCACCCCTCAATCCTCTCACCCCTCAATCCTCTCACCCCCTCAATCCTCTCACCCCCTCAATCCTCTCATCCCCTCAGTCCTCTCATACACTCAATTCTCTCACCCCCTGAATCCTGTCACCTCGTCAATCCTCTCACCCCATCAATCCTCTCACCTCGTCAATCCTCTCATTCCTTCAATCCTCTCACCCCTCAATCCTCTCGCCCCATCAATCCTCTCACCTTGTCAATCCTCTCATTCCCTCAATCCTCTCACCCCATTAATCTTCTCACCCCCTCAATCCTCTCACCTCGTCAATCCTCTCATGTTCCTATGCTCAGTAATTTAACTTGTGTCTGTCCTTCCCTCTTTCAATAATTTCTTCCTTTCTTATCTTCCTCTTCTTTTCCATTACCATGTCAATTACCTCCTTCCTCTTACTACTTTCCCCTTCCTTTCATTGACAGTAAGTCGTCTCTTTTATCTCCTGTCTCTTCCTGCTGTTTCTGCACCCCGTTTTCTCCACCCCGTCCTTTATTTCTCTTCTACCCCTCATTATCTTTCACCATTATTATTCTCTCTTCTTTCTACTATTATCGTTCACCATTATTATTTTCTCTTCTGTCCACCATTATTATTCTCTCTCTTTTGCCTCCCATTTTCATTCACCATTATTCTCTCTCCCCCCCCATTAAATAAAAATTTCTTTTTTTTTTTTTTAGTCACTTTCAAACTCTCTTCTTTATATTCTCTATTTTTTATCCTACTTCCCAGAAGATGTGTGACCCATACGACTTTAGCTCTTTCCCATGATTATAACAATAATAATATTAATAATACCCCTCCCCGTAATGGCCCCCTTCCCACACTATTTTATGGTGAAACGCTATACCCGTAGGGGGTCATACAGCGCCTAAAGAATGAGAGGCAATCAACTCTGATCCAAGGAAGTAGAGAGCAGCTCCAGTTTCTTTTCTCAAAAGCTCTTCAGTGGTCTTATGGGATCCACACACACACAGACAGGAGCACGGCCAAGTGCCTATCGACAAGTGTCTTTGGACAATTGGTAACACACGTGTGTATTATTATTATTATTATATTCATAAGTCAGTGCTAAACCCGCAAACACATGGAGGATGGAAGGTAATCCGAAGGGAAGGGTAGCTCCGATTCCTCAGATCAAGAGTCCTTCAAGAACCAGCATAGTGAACGATCTGGACAGCGAAGTGGAAAAGGCAGGATCTATACATAGTTTTAAGAATAGGTATGACATGGCTGACGCAACAAAGGAGAGAAAGAATCCAAAGGCTGTCAGCGGAGAGGCGGGGGACCAGGAACTGATACTCGACCCCTGCAACCACATATAGGCGAGTACAGTCAAGCAAAGTGATAATTCGCGTATGGACAATACAAAGACAATTAGAGCAGAGACAACGTTTCGCTCAAGGAGAGCTCTTTTTTATAAAGCTTAACAACTCTGAGTGAAACCGTCTTAATAAAACCTGGCTCTATTTTGCGTATTAAAGAGGCACGTAAGTTCCCCCATCTTCTAATAACATGTTCATTTTTCCACTATAATCTACCTTGTCCATAATTACTATCACATTTGCTTTGTTTCGTAAGGTGAAGTCCAGGATCTTTCTTTAATTTAAGGAATAACTTAACAAATCTTTGAGGACAATTGTGTTACAGAGGTCTGAGTAAAGCTCAAGTTAAAGCCATAGCCATAACTATAGGTTAAAGATGATAAAGTGAGTGCTAGAATATAGAAACATATTAAAACATCGGTGAATTGTCAAAAGAGGAGAAAGTGGAGGAACTAAAGGGAGAAATAAACTTCTGGGGAGAAACAAAACTTTTATCAAGTGGGTAGAGTGATGGGTCTGCTGATGGGGAGAAAGGCAGGAGGGAGAGGAAAGGGAGAGCAATTGCTGTACACCCAACTACGTTCTACTGTTTTTCTTACGTACACACCTCGACCTTCCTTCTGATTCCTAAATTACTGACGGAGGTTGTGCTGACAGAGGGTGTGATGGTCAGGGCTGGAACATGGGAATGTTGGGAAGGGTAGTGATGCCGAAGTAAGCATCATCAACCTGTGGTAGTTATCTATCTGACCACAACACGTGGGGAAGGTGGTAGTTATCTGTATGACCACAACACATGGGGAAGGTGGTAGTTAACTGTCTGACCACAACACATGGGGAAGGTGGTAGTTATCTGTCTGACCACAACACGTGGGGAAGGTGGTAGTTATCTGTCTGACCTCGCCCATACATCAACTCTTCAACAAAGGGGGCGGAAATCTTGATAAATTATTGAGGAATCTGCGCCACTAATGATGCATTAGTGTGAGAGGCGGCGGAGAATGTGTTAGTGTCCAGACAGATGACTACCACCTTCCCCACGTGTTCTGGCCAGACAGATGACTACCACCTTCCCCACGTGTTCTGGCCAGACAGATGACTACCACCTTCCCCACGTGTTCTGGCCAGACAGATGACTACCACTTTTCCTATGTGTTCTGGCCAGACAGATGACTACCACCTTCCCCACGTGTTGTGGTCAGACAGATAACTACCACCTTCCCCACGTGTTGTGGTCAGACAGATAACTACCACCTTCCCCATGTGTTGTGGTCAGACAGTTAACTACCACCTTCCCCATGTGTTGTGGTCATACAGATAACTACCACCTTCCCCACGTGTTGTGGTCAGATAGATAACTACCACAGGTTGATGATGCTTACTTGGCATACTACCCTTCCCAACATTCCCATGTTCCAGCCCTGACATCACACCTCTGTCAGCACAACCTCCGTCGTAATTTAGGAATCAGAAGGAAGGTCGAGGTTGACGTAAGAAACAGTAGAACGTAGTTGGGTGTACAGCAACTCTCCCTTTCCTCTCCTCCTGCCTTCCCCATCAGCAGACCCATCACTCTACCCACTTGATAAAAGTTTTGTAACCAGAAAAAAACCCGTGATAAGAGTTTCTTAAGACTGGCTTTCAGGAAATTGTTCTGAAGGATTCGTCCAGGGGTTTACGCCCCTTCCTTCTGCGGCATTTACACAGGATAAAAACACAGAGTATCATTCTGTTCATGAGATGCAACATCCGTGAACCACCACGAGGTATAATTATATTTTCTTTAAGAAAGGATAATTATATTGAATCCACTTACAAAAGGAATATTTAATATATTTCACGGAAAAAATACCATGCTATTTTTAAAGATAAAACTGGCACACTGGCACCAACACACTAATAAAAGTCCCAACCCTATTCTAAGTAGATGCCAGTGTTAAAAATTTTGAAGTTATCAGAGGTGGCATTACCAGCGTTGAAAGTTGTGAAGTTATCAGAGGTGACATTACCAGCGTTGAAAGTTGTGAAGTTATCAGAGGTGACATTACCAGTGTTAAAAATTGTGAAGTTATCAGAGGTGACATTACCAGTGTTGAAAGTTGTGAAGTTATCAGAGGTGGCATTACCAGCGTTGAAAGTTGTGAAGTTATCAGAGGTGACATTACCAGCGTGAAGTTGTAAGTAAGAGGACATTAGTGTTAAAATTGTGAAGTTATCAGAGGTGACATCATGTGAAAGTTGATACCAGAGTGTCCAGCGTTGAAAGTTGTGAAGTTATCAGAGGTGACATTACCAGCGTTGAAAGTTGTGAAGTTATCAGAGGTGACATTACCAGCGTTGAAAGTAGTGAAGTTATCAGAGGTGACATTACCAGCGTTGAAAGTTGTGAAGTTATCAGAGGTGACATTACCAGCGTTGAAAGTTGTGAAGTTATCAGAGGTGACATTACCAGCGTTGAAAGTAGTGAAGTTATCAGAGGTGACATTACCAGCGTTGAAAGTTGTGAAGTTATCAGAGGTGACATTACCAGCGTTGAAAGTTGTGAAGTTATCAGAGGTGGCATTACCAGCGTTGAAAGTTGTGAAGTTATCAGAGGTGACATTACCAGCGTTGAAAGTTGTGAAGTTATCAGAGGTGACATTACCAGCGTTGAAAGTTGTGAAGTTATCAGAGGTGACATTACCAGCGTTGAAAGTTGTGAAGTTATCAGAGGTGACATTACCAGCGTTGAAAGTAGTGAAGTTATCAGAGGTGACATTACCAGCGTTGAAAGTTGTGAAGTTATCAGAGGTGACATTACCAGCGTTGAAAGTTGTGAAGTTATCAGAGGTGACATTACCAGCGTTGAAAGTTGTGAAGTTATCAGAGGTGGCATTACCAGCGTTGAAAGTTGTGAAGTTATCAGAGGTGACATTACCAGCGTTGAAAGTTGTGAAGTTATCAGAGGTGACATTACCAGTGTTGAAAGTTGTGAAGTTATCAGAGGTGACATTACCAGTGTTGAAAGTTGTGAAGTTATCAGAGGTGACATTACCAGTGTTGAAAGTTGTGAAGTTATCAGAGGTGACATTACCAGCGTTGAAAGTTGTGAAGTTATCAGAGGTGACATTACCAGTGTTGAAAGTTGTGAAGTTATCAGAGGTGACATTACCAGTGTTGAAAGTTGTGAAGTTATCAGAGGTGACATTACCAGTGTTGAAAGTTGTGAAGTTATCAGAGGTGACATTACCAGTGTTGAAAGTTGTGAAGTTATCAGAGGTGACATTACCAGCGTTGAAAGTTGTGAAGTTATCAGAGGTGACATTACCAGTGTTGAAAGTTGTGAAGTTATCAGAGGTGACATTACCAGTGTTGAAAGTTGTGAAGTTATCAGAGGTGACATTACCAGCGTTGAAAGTTGTGAAGTTATCAGAGGTGACATTACCAGTGTTGAAAGTTGTGAAGTTATCAGAGGTGACATTACCAGTGTTGAAAGTTGTGAAGTTATCAGAGGTGACATTACCAGTGTTGAAAGTTGTGAAGTTATCAGAGGTGGCATTACCAGTGTTGAAAGTTGTGAAGTTATCAGAGGTGGCATTTTCAAGTTATCGCACAAATTGGAATGGTATACATAAAATTGAGAAGGCACCTTCCCCTGCCAGCAGTCGCATCAAGGTTTCTTTAGTTACAGTGAACCAGCAGATCGGATCAGACATCCTCACCATATAAACGTCAACCTAAGAGCAAAAAATTCATCAACCACTGAATGGTACACCTTGGTGTGTGTGTGTGTGTGTGTGTGTGTGTGTGTGTGTGTGTTTGTGTGTGTGTGTACTTGGACTGAACACCTGTGTGTGTGCTTGGACTGAACACCATGTGTGTGTGTGCTTGGACTGAACACCTGTGTGTGTGCTTGGACTGAACACCTGTGTGTGTGTGTGTGCTTGGACTGGAACACCTGTGTGTGCTTGGACTGAACACGTGTGTGTGTGTGTGTGTTCTTGGACTGAATACCTGTGTGTGTGCTTGGACTGAACACCTGTTGTGTGCTTGGACTGAACACCTGTGTGTGTGTATGTATGTTTGGACTGAACACCTGTGTGTGTGTTGCTTGGACTGAACACCTGTGTGTGTGCTTGGACTGAACACCTGTGTGTGTGCTTGGACTGAACACTTGTGTGTGTGCTTGGACTGAACACTTGTGTGTGTGTGTGTGCTTGGACTGAACACCTGTATGTGCTTGGACTGAACACCTGTGTGTGTGCTTGGACTGAACACCTGTGTGAGTGTGTATGTATGTTTGGACTGAACACCTGTGTGCGTGTGCTTCGACTGAACACATGTGTGTGTGCTTGGACTGAACACATGTGTGTGCGTGTGCTTGGACTGAACACCTGTGTGTGTGCGCTTGGACTGAACACCTGTGTGCGTGTGCTTGGACTGAACACCTGTGTGCGTGTGCTTGGACTGAACACCTGTGTGTGTGTGCTTGGACCGAACACCTGTGTGTGCGTGTGCTTGGACCGAACACCTGTGTGTTCAGTAGGAAACAAACTTATAACGACGTTTCGGTACAACTTGCGTCATTAACTAGTATGACTAGTTAACGATCCCAAGTCGGACCGAAACATCATTAGTTTCGTTCTCCTGTTTGCGAGTTGTTTGTGTACTGTTCCAGACACGATATTGTGTGCCTTTTTTATTCTGTCTGTCTATCCCTGTTTCTGTCTGTCTGTCTCTCTCTCTCCCGCTCTTTCCTTCTCTTTCTTATCTGTTTGTATGTATTTCTCCCTCCCTTCCCTTTCGTCTAGTTGCAAATTTATTCCAATGTTCCGTCTCTCTAAGTCAATCTCCAATTGTGGTATATTGTTTACAAACATTATTGGAATCCTCCGTAACAAAGAGACCATCTATATAGTCTCTCCTCTCACAATAATGTCAGACGTTATGTATCAAACGTAATATTCCTTTCTGAATAACCTTTTAAAGATTTCAAGACTAAACATTCACTGTGCAACACTAAACATTCACTGTGCAACACTAAACATTCACTGTGCAACACTAAACATTCACTGTGCAACACTAAACATTCACTGTGCAACAACCTGAACGTTCTCTTCAACATAATCACCACTACAATCCACTAAGCATCTACCATACAACACTCAACATCTACTCAACATTCATGAAACCTTAAACACTTATTTAACATTATCTTTAGCATCACTAAATATCGCCTGCACCAGACCTGGCATCACGGCACCCGCCACCAGTAACAATGAGAACGTCGGGTGCGCAGGAGAGGCGTCAATTACGGTCTCAATGCTCAGTTAACAACCCTATTTTCCATGTAAACATTTATAACAACGCTTTTAATGCATACAAAGTCAAAATTAAATCCGCAGGCAGGAGGGCAGGCAGACGAAAACAGAAGGCAGCTATTCAGAGAAGGTAACAGACAGGAAAGCAGGTAATCAGTAAAGCAAGCAAACAGGTAGATAGGGAGGTAGTTATGTACGTAGGAGAGTAAGAATTAGGCAAGCAGGGAAAGGACACATCAGCAGGCAAGTTGGAATGCGAGAAAGTGAGCAGGTAGATAATATGCAAGGAGGGATATAGGGAAGTAAGAAGATAGGCAAGCTGGTGGGAGAACAGGTAGGCGGTAGGAATGCAGAGAAGCAAGCAGGCAGGTTAAATACTTGAACATCAGGTAAGAAGCAATCTCTCCATACGAAGATTCTTGGCAAACGCTAAATACTTCCAATGATAAACAGCAGTGCAATGAGTACACAAAGAGATAACTCAATGAGTGTAAAGGGAACAAGATTTTCATCAAGGTTTTTTACCCCTTAAGTTAGGTCCGGGCTGTGGTGCATACGTTGGACTGCGTGAGGCTAGCTCCAACAACTTGGTTAATCAGGCAAGTATCCGGGAGAGGAGAAAAGGTTTGGTGTGGGACAGGGTCTCGGGGGCATTGACCCCCCGGATCGTCTTCGTGAGTCTGAAGTCATTGTCTTCGTAAAGCTAAGGTCACTGTCCCCGTAAGTCTGAAGTCACTGTTCTCGTATGTTTAATGTCACTGTCCTCATAAATCAAACGTCACTGACAGCTTGGCATCATCACGAAATTTAGATGATTTTAGTCTGGCATGATTCCAAATTCACATCAAGGATTATTACTTTCTAGAGAATACAGTAACCAGAGGACATTCCAGCCTTTTTCTCTCCTGAGATGTAAATCTGTCAGCGTAATTTATCTGACCTCAAAATTATTAACAAAACTTGAGTTTTCAGTCTACAGTACAGCGCATTTCTTGACAGGTTGCCAAAACTGTGCAGATGAACCAATATTGCAATGTTTCCAACACTCTGTAGGCTGCAACATTACACTGTTTCCAACACTCTGTAGACTGCAACATTACAGTCTCCAACACTGTAGGCTGCAACATTACACTGTCTCCAACGCTCTGTAGGCTGCAACATTACACTGTCTCCAACGCTCTGTAGGCTACACCATTACACTGTCTCCAACACTCTGGATGCTGCAACATTACACTGTCTCCAACACTCAATGCTGCAACATTACACTGTCTCCAACACTCTCAATGCTGCAACATTACACTGCCTCCAACACAATGGAGGCTGCAACATTACACTGTCTCCATACACTCAATGCTGCAACATTACACTGCCTCCAACACTCTCAATGCTGCAACATTACACTGCCTCCAATACACTAAAGGCTGCAACATTACACTGCCTCCAATACACTGGAGGTTGCAACGTTACACTGCCTCCAATAGACTGAAGGTTGCAACATTACACTGCCTCCAATACACGGAAGGCTGCAACATTACACTGCCTCCAATACAATGAAGGCTGCAACATTACACTGCCTCCAATACACTGAAGGCTGCAACATTACACTGCCTCCAATACACTGGAGGCTGCAACATTACACTGCCTCCAATACACTGGAGGCTGCAACATTACACTGCCTCCAATACACTGGAGGCTGCAACATTACACTGCCTCCAATACACTGGAGGCTGCAACATTACACTGCCTCCAATACACGGAAGGCTGCAACATTACACTGCCTCCAATACACTGGAGGCTGCAACATTACACTGCCTCCAATACACTGGAGGCTGCAACATTACACTGCCTCCAATACACTGGAGCTGCAACATTACACTGCCTCCAATACACTGAAGACTGCAACATTACACTGCCTCCAATACACTGAAGGCTGCAACATTACACTGCCTCCAATACAGTGGAGGCTGCAACATTACACTGCCTCCAATACACTGGATGCTGCAACATTACACTGCCTCCAATACACTGGATGCTGCAACATTACACTGCCTCCAATACACTGGAGGCTGCAACATTACACTGCCTCCAATACACTCTAGGCTTCAGTATTACACTGTCTCCAATACACTAAAGGCTTCTCCAACACGATGAAGATTTCAACATTCTAAACCCTTCCCTAACATGATAGTGGCTTCAATACACTGGAGACTTCTCCAACACGATGGTACTTCTCACCATCACTTGAATATTTCATCACTATACACTGCCTCTCTCACCATCACTTGAATATTTCATCACTATACACTGCCTCTCTCACCATCACTTGAATATTTCATCACTATACACTGCCTCTCTCACCATCACTTGAATATTTCATCACTATACACTGCCTCTCTCACCATCACTTAAATGTTTCATCACTATACACTGCCTCTCTCACCATCACTTGAATGTTTCATCACTATACACTGCCTCTCTCACCATCACTTGAATATTTCATCACTATACACTGCCTCTCTCACCATCACTTAAATATTTCATCACTATAAACTGCCTTTCCCACCATCACTTGAATATTTCATCACTATACACTGACTCTCTCACCATCACTTGAATATTTCATCACTATACACTGACTCTCTCACCATCACTTGAATATTTCATCACTATAAACTGCCTCTCTCACCATCACTTGAATATTTCATCACTATAAACTGCCTCTCTCACCATCACTTGAATATTTCATCACTATAAACTGCCTTTCCCACCACCTCATCAACTTGTACCTCCATCACCTCCTCCCTTCATTATTCACTTTAATGCTCCTTGACAGCTCTCATTATGTCTTTCTTTATTTTCACATCCTTTATTCTTGCTCTTATTTTTTTATCGTAATTTACACGGACGTCGTGTCCCGCACCTGTTAATTATTGTTAAGATTAATGACTGCCGAAAGCAAATTAGTAACGATGTTCAGTTCTCAGCCTACCTAATTATTATTATTATTATTATTATTATTATTATTATTATTATTATGATAACTAAGCACTAAACCCACGAGGGTCATACAGCTTGCTGCCTACCTAGAATATCTTCATTAATAGGTAATTAAAGGATAATATTATTTTCCTTGAACACTGAAACTCCAAATTATTAGTGTTCATGGGGAGCGCTAAACTCGTAGGGTGGTCATACAGCGCCCGGAAGAACGGAAAGCTTTCAGGTTCGATCCAAGGAGGTGGCAGGTCCAATTCATTGTATCAAGAGCCCCTCAGTGGCATCAGGTAACCTCCCTGAAGGGTCTGAAACTCCAATAATGAACACACTCACGTTAGGGATCTCGGGTCTATCCTTCTGTCTGCCCGTCCATGGATTCTGTCGCTTTGTACTCAGGATATTTTCTTCCCCCTTCTTGCTCACTCACTAACTCACTTATTCTCTCTCTGACAATGCCCTCACAAGTAAGTGTTAGTGAGGGCAGAGATGCAGGCAGCGCTGCAGGGCACAAGGCCACTCTTAAGTAATGCAGAGAGGGGTGAGGCAGGGAGGCACTAACTCTCTATTTAGAGAGAGAAGAGCTGTCACATGGAGGAGCAGGAAGGAGGGAGGAGGAGGGAGCAGGAGCAACAGGAAGATAAGGAAAAGGAGTACAATAAAGATGAGGAGGAGCAGGAATAGAAGAACTAAGATGAAGAAGAGTAAAGAATGAAATGGAGGATAAGAAGCAAGAAAAAATGAATAATGGCAAAGCTGATGACGATAACAACAAAATAAGATGGTAGGGAGATCATCACTCAGTAATATCCCACAGAACAGCAGCACTTACATGAGACTTGTTCAGAGCGCAGGCACTTACTTCCCACCTCCAAAACTCAAGTACGACTAACCTGTTCCATGAACATTAATTCCTTCATAGATATTGCCAAGCTGACACTCCAACAGCACCTCAAATCCCAAAGACTCCACTTGTCTCGATCCAACATGTTCGTTCAAACTTTAAACCTCTTGGTGCCTCCTTCAACACCACCTCCTTACGCTCCTTCGGTCGGGTTCTATACCTTCCAATTCCTACATTCTTCGTAATCAGCCTATCTCGCTAAATAATTTCTGCATGACTTAACTGCCTTACCATTTCCGTCTTTGAATTAAACCTTTCATAACAACAAATTTTTTCACGCCAAATTTTCGGAATATATTCCCACCTTACACTGATGTGAGAGAAGACGTTTGCAATGCCCCCAATCCCCTCTTGCGGAAGTTCGTCACACTATGATCAATTCGTAATTGAGATTTCCATGCCGGTGGCTTGGCTCGACTCCCACTATGCTCTGAAACATTCGCTCTTTACACAAGGAATTGGAGTTGCCTTTCCCTTCTTCGGATCAAACCTGATTACCTCCCATGCCGCAGCTGCTCGATAACCCTTACAGATTCAGCACTTCCCCGTAAATATATTAATACATTCGCAGAATTTTTAAAATTTACTGCTTAATTACAAGGCAGGAAGTGCTACCAGGACTCTGGAATGACAAGGGTTAGTGTGAAAATTGCAGTGTGCTCCCTAATTGTGTTTACACAATACCATTGTCAATATTTAAAAAAAAATATTTAGGAGTTGCGTATGGTGTGTCTGGTTATGCGATGATCTTCCAAGATGTTGACCCGGGTTCGATCCCCTAAGTGCTATTTGACAGATTGTTATACTCTGTAATGCATGCCTAACTTTGTGCTTGGGACAACTTACTTAGTTCATTAGGCAGAGCGGCCGTGGAGGTGACCCAGCAGGCTCTAGGGACCAACATGTTGAGCTCCAGATGATGGATCACACAAGATGCTGCCCGAGAGGGAAGAGGTGCATCAGTAGCAGCAAGAGGAAGGAGTGGGAGAGACGTAAGAATGATGAGGCAGAAGAAGAGGAAAAGGAAGAACTGGAGAAGCGTAAAAAATAGAATGAAAGAGAGGATCCTATTAATGATGGCATACAATAATGACAAATGAATTGTACACCTGTACAAGTGTCTTATTCATTTGATAAATAAGACACTTTTACAATTGTTGCACAAGTGAGAGAGAGAGAGAGAGAGAGAGAGAGAGAGAGAGAGAGGAGAGAGAGAGAGAGAGAGAGAGAGAGAGAGAGTCAAAATTAAGTACATATAGCAAAAACGAAGTTGATAATTTTGGGAAAAATGCTGAGATAAAAAAGGAAGATAAGGCTTAAGATGAATGCAACAAAGAATATAAATACGAGAGAAGAACGGATCCTCCGAGTCAGGGATCCAAGAGATGCGTGCTCCTCTTGCCTGGTGGATCAGGCAAGGCTGATGCAGAAGTCTGATCTGCAGAGTGAAGATCCTTCCCAAGTTGGGCTCCAAGGCGTGGCGGCAGTGTGCTCGCCTCGCCCAACTTAGGATATCAGATTACTGTTGATCCCCGCCTGCTGGTAAATCTAGCCTCTCATTATATCCTGAGGTAAACTTGCTATTTGGAACAAAAAAAAAAAAAAGGGTGTGGAATCTGTGTTTTTGGCTTATTATAAAAATTTGCTGTACATTCTAAAGAAGGGCCGTAAATTCTAAAGATGTGCTTTATATTCTAAAGCTACACTCCACATTATGAAGACAGGTTCTCTAAAGTTGCACTCCGTATTCTACAGATGTGTCTCATATTGTAATTACGACTGCCTCTTCGACGCATTCAAAAACAAACGCAAGAAGGGTGAGATTGCTCTGTTAAAAGCAACGAAATACGTGAATCAAGCATTTGATAGATTATGACACGATGGTGTGATCGTTAAAGTATCAAGTATTCTTTATCATAACTGGACCATTTTTGAAACTAATACGTAATTCCTCGCCACACACATAATTCATTACATATACAAAGGTGGAATAATTCAGAAGGCGATCAAAATCCCACATACGGTTATACCCGGACTGCCATTTCCCCAAAGATGAACAAGAGATTTAAATGTAAGAAGGAACTACAGAAGTAATCAAGACCTGAAATGTAGGTAGAAGGTTCAGAGAACAGACAAGTTGATATATTAGACACATGTGCAACACTTGGGTGTCTTTACTGTGGGAACGTTTCGCCACACAGTGGCTTCATCAGTCCAATACAAAGCAGAATGGTGAAGAAGGAGTTTCAGGTAAACAGTACAACAATCTTGAAAAGATTGTTGTACTGTTTACCTGATGGACTGATTACATCGACTCCAGGCTGAGGGACTGATTACATCGACTCCAGGCTGAGGGACTGATTACATCGACTCCAGGCTGAGGGACTGATTACATCGACTCCAGGCTGAGGGACTGATTACATCGACTCCAGGCTGAGGGACTGATTACATCGACTCCATGCTGAGGGACTGATTACATCGACTCCAGGCTGAGGGACTGATTACATCGACTCCAGGCTGAGGGACTGATTACATCGACTCCAGGCTGAGGACTGATTACATCGACTCCAGGCTGTGGGACTGATTACATCGACTCAAGGCTGAGGGACTGATTACATCGACTCCAGGCTGAGGGACTGATTACATCGACTCCAGGCTGAGGGACTGATTACATCGACTCCAAGCTGAGGGACTGATTACATCGACTCCAGGCTGATGGACTGATTACATCGACTCCAAGCTGAGGGGCTGATTACATCGACTCCAGCTGAGGACTGATTACATCGACTCCAGGCTGAGGGACTGATTACATCGACTCCAAGCTGAGGGACTGATTACATCGACTCCAGGCTGAGGGACTGATTACATCGACTCCAAGCTGAGGGGCTGATTACATCGACTCCAGGCTGAGGACTGATTACATCGACTCCAGCTGGACTGTCATCGACTCACTGATGCTGATTACATCGACTCCAGGCTGAGGGACTGATTACATCGACTCCCGGCTGAGGGACTGATTACATCGACTCCAGGCTGAGGACTGTTACATCGACTCCAGGCTGAGGGACTGAGTTACATCGACTCCAGGCTGAGGGACTGATTACATCGACTCCAGGCTGATGGACTGATTACATCGACTCCAGGCTGATGGACTGATTACATCGACTCCAGGCTGATGGACTGATTACATCGACTCCAGGCTGATGGACTGATTACATCGACTCCAGGCTGATGGACTGATTACATCGACTCCAGGCTGATGGACTGATTACATCGACTCCAGGTTGATGGACTGATTACATCGACTCCAAGCTGAGGGACTAATTACATCGACTCCAAGCTGAGGGACTAATTACATCGACTCCAAGCTGAGGGACTGATTACATCGACTCCAGGCTGAGGGACTGATTACATCGACTCCAGGCTGAGGGACTAATTACATCGACTCCAGGCTGAGGGACTGATTACATCGACTCCAAGCTGAGGGACTAATTACATCGACTCCAGGCTGAGGACTGATTACATCGACCCAGGCTGAGGGACTAATTACATCGACTCCAGGCTGAGGGACTGATTACATCGACTCCAGGCTGAGGGACTGATTACATCGACTCCAGGCTGAGGGACTGATTACATCGACTCCAGGCTGAGGGACTAATTACATCGACTCCAGGCTGAGGGACTGATTACATCGACTCCAAGCTGAGGGACTAATTACATCGACTCCAGGCTGAGGGACTAATTACATCGACTCCAGGCTGAGGGACTGATTACATAGGCTCCAGGCTGAGGGACTGATTACTTCCAACTCCTTCTGATCATCACCATTGTCCTTTGTATTAGACTTATTAAGCCACTGTGTGGAGAAATGTTTCCTCAATAAGATACCCAAGTGTTGCATATGTGTCTAATTTATACTCAAGATCTACTCTAGCAAATCTACAGAAGCAAACAACGTCTGCCTATCTTAGCAGTTTACGACCACCAGACGTGTAGTGTCAGAAATCTGACTGTGGTACAAGTGGAATATTCAAATGGCTTCAGAGAGAAATCTAAATATTTACCCTCGAAGCCTGTTTATCTGCTTCTCCAAGGCTAAGGATCCCCACAATGTGCACTAGAAAAGAGTATTCATAGATACTGGTACATGCATATGTAAGCAAAACATGCATGAGTACTTGTACGTTCACGGGTATGTGATGTCGTAGCGTCGAGCCCTGGCCTGTCGCAGTTTGGTAAATGATTCAAAATCACTTGTTTCGTGATTTCATTGCTATATAGACTGCTTGTTGAGGCGGGTATTCAAGGAGGAGGAGGCTGAAATTAATCCTTGAGATGCCACTGCCACGAGTGTCCTCGGATCACGAGATACATCTAGCTTGGCTGGATGCTGATCTTTGAAGCATCGCTGGCTTAGAGGTAAGGTGATGCGCATGTTCTGTTGTCTCTTGAGGAGGGACAAAATGTCGTAGGGTCGACCCATGGCCTGCCGCAGTTTGGTAAATGATTATATATATATATATGTGTGTGTGTGTGTGTGTGTGTGTGTGTGTGTGTGTGTGTGTGTGTGTGTGTGTGTGTGTGTGTGTGTGTCGTGCCGATTACGTAAAACTTGCGTTTTTGGCTTAAATAGCAACGCTCACCTTGCCATATAAGACAAGTGAAAATTTGTGTATGCAATAATTTGGCCAAAATCATTCTGAACATAACGAAAAAAATATATTTCATTGTGTTTCTTTATTATTAAATTAATGTTAACGTATCTAAAATATATTTAGTTGGGTTAGGCTAAATTAAATTGCTCTTGTTGTAATAAGGTTAGGTAGGTTTTCAAAGTTTCTCTTGGTACAAAATTATAAATTTTTACATTAACATAAATGAAAAAATATATCTTTAAACGTATAAGAGAAAATTTTAGAAAGGACTTAATTTTAGATGAGTTCTTGCTAATTGACCAGTTTTACCTAATCGGCACGACATATATATGTGTGTGTGTGTGTGTGTGTGTGTGTGTGTGTGTATATATATATTAGACTTATTAAACCACTGTGTGGCGAGTGGATGGGCCACTAAACCTGAGAACCCCTCTCTTATCTCCTCTCTTACTCCAGTTTTATTAAATTCAATTATGCTATCATCTATCTTCCCACTTAATCTTTACCAATCCTTTGGTTATCCTAAGTTACGCAAGATGTACCATATATTATAACTGATCCGTATTTTACGACGTCATTTTCCTATCGTGGTGCCCAAAGACAATTTATATAAGATTCCTGAAAATTTTCAGTGCTATTTTCTTATTTGAGGTTAGGTTAGGTTACGTTATTTTAGGTTAGGCTAGTTTACGTTACGTTATTTTAGGTTAGGCTAGGTTAGGTTACGTTATTTTAGGTTAGGCTAGGTTAAGTTCCATAATCCTATGGAAACGTATATCTAACCATAAGCAAGATATAAAAAAAAAGTATCTGGCAACGAGGTGAGCGAAGAATGACAGGAAACTTTCCTATGTGAACGTCTCTCTCTCTCTCTCTCATGGTGCAAGAATTGCCTACATAGTAATGAAGTTTTTGAATCCTGCTCTACTGCATGTTTGGATATTTAAAACTTAATATATGATTATTCTCACCAAAACTTTAAATACCGCTGGTAATACAGTAGTTGTTGACGATTTTTTTTTTTAAAATACGATTTTTATTTTTTACATTTAGAGAAAGGATGCTGAAGCGTCTTAATGAATTGTCTCTCTTTTCTTCGCTTTAATTGTCTTTCTCATTTGCTTAGTCTCTCTCTCTCCCATTCCCCTTAGCATTTTTTCCTTTATTTTCTTTATATTTCCCTCGTCTCTCTTTCCATATTCCCACTGCCTCCTCCTATTTACCTCATCTCCCATATTCCCCTCGTCTGTCTTCCCTATTTCCCTCGTTTATCTCCACTCCCTCCACTACAGCCGTTTATCTCCCATATTTTATCTTCACTATTACTTTTATGCCTGTCTTCTATTCCTCTAGTTTATCACCCTTTTCATATATGTTCTGCATAACCAAGAATAGTATCGTGAATAAGAAAGGAATATTACAAGAAACACGAGGAATTAGAAATATGTTTACAGTATGTTGAAGGTAAGAAGAAACTTGTAAGATTTAAATGTTATCTTACAAGTTTATGTTCAAGGTAAATACAATTTTGTAAGATTTACCTGCTATCTTACAGTGTTATGAGAAAGAATAGACCAATAATCTTGTCAGAGTGCTAAACATTTATCAGGCTTCCGTTTCACACTTGTGTGAAAGTAGGGTAGTGCGTCCCTGGATGATTGCTGTCTACCAACCTACTATCCTGTCTCTCTCTCTTCCCTGCTCCTTTTATATCGCCTTCTTATTAGCTTAGTTTCTTACAGTGTGATATACTGGTCTTCAATCCTGGCGAAGGAGAGCAGTCACTACCACCGCAGCGCCACCACCACCACCACCACCACCACAGTACCATGATCACAACACAACTATCATAGCTGCACCACCACCATCACTACAGCGCCACAACCACCACAACAACAGCACCTCTACGAAACTACAGCGTCATCATCACACCACCACCTTCAGACTACAACAGAACTAGCACTACTGCACCATCACCACCAGAGCACCATCACCATCACAACCAGAGAACCCCCACACCCCCACCACCGTCAATATACCCACCGCTTGTGGACCTGCAACAAGTTAGTTAAATAATTCTTACCCTGAATAAACCATTATTTTCCTGCGGCTGTCAATATCACTTCAATAATTTAGGGAAGCTGGAAGCGGCCGCCCCAGACATGACCCCAAGCCCTTGTCGGTGCCCGAGTCTACCTGAGGCTGTAAACTGTGTATGTCTGGGCTTAGTGCAGGCTGCTGCTTTGTAAACTTGTTCGATGGAGGTTAAAACCTTGTATGGTAGCTTTGTTTATACGTGACAGTCTTTTGCTAGCGTTGATTGCAATTCTCCGTTATTTCCTTAATAGTTTTTTTTAGCTTTTAGTTGCTAACTTTTACTACATGCTCAGTTATGTGCTAGTTTGCTTTTGTTGTGTCTGTACTGGTTTTGTTTGTTAATTGTTTATATCATGCTTTATTATGTTACCCAACTGACATCTTCCTCAGTGATCTTTGCCGGCGAACACCAACAGTCTGACTGATCAGAGATCGAGGCCACAAATGGTAGACGGTGGATCGAGCCTCTACCACTCCTTGCGTTGAATAACCCACGTGAGTTTAGCGCTTCGTTACAAACAATAGTTATACTAGCTTGCATATTTAATATTGCTTACTTGTGATCCGAAGACTTATTTTCTTGTGGTCATATTCCTCTCACTTGTAGTCATCTTCCTCTTACTTGTGGTCATCTTCCAGCTCATGGTCACCGAGTGTCCTTATGACTATATATTTTTTAACACATCGGCCGCTTCCCACCGAGGTTGGGTGACCCGAAAAAAGAAGAGGCACTTACATCATCACTCACTCCATCACTGTCTTGCCAGAGGCGTGCAGATACCACAGCTCAAAAACTGAAACATATCTCCATCCCTCCTTCTAATAACTACTTCATTTATATACCAGTAATATTTTTCATGACCCGGAGCGGAACGCTAATGAGAGCACGGAACGTGGACGATTTAGGAAACACAGGAGTAATTGATGAAACTTCGGTTGTTCCCACGTAACAAACTGACGTATTCATGGCAGTCTGTACGACGTAGTCATACTGACGTATTACAGGAAGGAGACAAGTACATGAAGGTTTTAGGAAGGGTAGGAGATGTGTAGATGCAATGTTTACATTGAAGCATATAGGTGAGCAATACATAAAGATGAACTTTTTGTTCTATTATGGATTTGGTGTAGCAGGAGAACTGGAAGGCCTATTGAGGAGCAGGAGAACTGGAAGGCCTATTGAGGAGCAGGAGAACTGGAAGGCCTATGGAGGAACAGGAGAACTGAAAGGATTATGGAAGAGCAGGAAAACTGGAAGGACCATGGAAGAGCAGGAAAACTGGAAGACCTATGGAGGAGCAGGAAACTGGAAGACCTATGGAGGAGCAGGAGATCTGGAAGACCTATGGAGGAGTAGGAGAACTGGAAGACCTATGGAGGAGGAGAAGTGGAAGACCTACGGAGGAGCAGGAGAAGTGGAAGACCTATGGAGGAGCAGGAGAACTGGAAGGACCATGGAGGAGCAGGAGAACTGGAAGGCTTATGGAGGAGGGTGTGCACTGCGAAAACACACATGATAGTGAACAGCGGTGCAATTTGGCACCGCTATCCACTCTATCCTCGCTCTCTCACGTGTAATATACTGCTGAACATGATCTCCAAAGGCTTCCTGGGTCACTCCCATAACATATAATTGATAGAGAGAGAGCAATTCGCCTTAATGAAAGAGACTTTGTCCGCTGATACTTTTTCCACTTTCCCGGGAGCCATTATTCTGAAGGAGGAAGCTGGACCTCGTCTTCCAATCAATGAGTGGCAGTTAATCAAGACTCGAGATGAAGCCGTGGGTTTTTATGCGCCGAAAAAGCTGTACCGAATTCTTGGATGGTCTGCCAGTGTTGCTCGACAATACACAGTTGAGTGTTGCAATCTTAACGTTCAGAGGGAAAGTCATAGATACCGAAAACTTTCGGTTTTCACAACAACGCTCATTTCTACGTTCTGGTTCTGCAAAACAAAAGTAAGTTCTAATGAGACAGCGTTCAATGGCCATGCTCGGATTATATTCCAGTAATACTTTGGACTATGTTCGAATATTACTATGAATTATGTACGAATAATACTCTTGATTACATTCAGGTAAAAACCTTAGTTGTGTTCAATTAATTCCTCTGTGTACTGGGATGAAAATTACACAAAGAAAAAACTGAATAAAAAACAAAACAAATCTTATTTCTATAAAGTGGAGTAGAGTAGTATATTAAACAAGTAAGGTGACTGATAATAATGTGGCAGTCAGGGTAGCGTGGTGATTCCATCTGGATGTCACTGGTTTTGTGTAGCTCAGGTTCTCAGTCCTGGACCGAAGACTGTGGAAGACCTCTTTTGATCGTTGAACTTCTCGTATTCTATCATTCCCACTGATCTATGGCTGGTAAAACCAAGAGACCAAATGCAGGTTGGATGAGTATATGAGTGGGTGAGAGTTGTTTGTGAGTTAGACTTGCCTAGCATGGGCTAGTAGGCCTGCTACAGTGTTCTTTCGTTCTTGTGCTCTGCCGATCGTTACGCCCCTACTACCTGTTGCCGATTCCTGGGATCATCGTCCCCGAGGCCCGGGCCTAGACCAGGTCTCTTACGGTGCTAGCAACATGCTGTCCATTGTAGGCACCACATCCGAGCTGATAAGTAACTAACTTGAGGAAATTATCAACTTCCTGAAGTCTGCAATAAATCATAGTGTCGATGAGTTATAGCTCATCCTTGCAACCTCAGCTGTACAAGAACCTCCCGGGGAAAGAGGGCTGCCTGGCGTACGATGATACCACTTGCAAGTTTTCCTCCGCCCAAGGGACAGTCAAGGGAAGATAGATAGCAAAAACACCAATAAAACTTGGTATTGGATGGTATCCAGGCAGTCTTTCATTTTGAACATTAAATTATCTCTGGCTCACAAAGGCAGTTCATGGATAAGAGAGTAAGTGATGAGAAAGCTGATTCTTTTGACTTTATAATTTACTGCAACATTCAACAGACGTGCCTCCAGATATAAGGTGTTTGTGGGAATAATTGTTGACTGAAGTGCTATTATGGTGGTCAGTGCCGACGCTGCTGCCGGCAACTCTCCAGAGCAATTCTTTACCACGGGGAATTTGAAGAACGTGATGGTTTTACGACCTCTCCCTTTTTTTTTTTTGAGGAGTAACCCAGCTTCAAACTGCTTCCCCACTCGTTTATGTAATTTGTTTGTTAGCGATTGCTTTCCTACCCCCACCTTCTTTCCCCCTCCATCAACTTCCTTCCCCCAATCCGTCACACACTTTCTGTAGTTATGAAGGGACCTCAGCTACCATAGCTTGAAGAACTGTTGCAGTTAGCTCTGTATATCTCGAAAAATGTTACTAAAAACGATGAGAAGACTAAAAGCTAGAAGAACATTAACGTAAAATAGAAGATAGTTATGCCATTATCACTAAAGACAGATAGAACAGCCGGTGGTAATGGCTAAGAAGACTACTGATAGAACTCAAATTAGTTCTGAAACATAAAAGTAGCTTGCTAACAGTGCTAAACTATTGTGAGAAATTGTTGACAGCGAAAAACGATTATTGCTTTTGCCTGTGCAGAAAAAGGAAATTAAATAAAAAAAAGAGTTAAAGAACGAGAGAAGAAATAAAATGCTTAGTTGATTTTAGTACACAGTGGAATACAGGAAAGTATGAAAAAGATAGAAACACGAGGATAGAAACAACATCTGCACATAAAGCATAAAGAAGTGCTAAGAAAGATAGGAACATAAAGAAATTGAAAGGCTTTAAGGATATACAAATTAGACAAGACTTTTAAAAGGAACAAACAAGGGTAAAACTCTAAGAAGTAACACTGTCATTGTTCACCTAGATGTAAATACTGTCGGTACTTAGATGCAAGTAGACGCTTGTGGGTCTCCAGGCGCTGAAAAAGACTTAGCTTTTCATGAAAGTTCGCATTCCATGACTAGAACCAGGCAATGAAAAAAGAAAGCATTAGCCTTTCAAAACCACAACATCCCTCCCCCAAAAAAAAAAAAAACCAAAGGACCCCAGTTCTCTCCTTGCAGTAGAGCCAGACTACCGCAGCAGCAGCAGCAACAACACTCAATACACTATGTACAAGCATTCTTACCCATCCTCCCCAGCGCGACCTCTGACGTTAACATAATCAAAGCTTGAAGCGAGGGATCCATGAAGGGGCATAAGAGAAGCTTTGGCAGCAGGGTGCCACTGCCTCCTCCCTCCTACCAGGGAGGTACTAACAAGATTCTATTGTTCTCGTAACTAAGAATTTGCATAAGCGAAGCATGTTCCCCAGTGGTGCTAGAGCAGCTGAACTGACCACATTACCAGCAAGTTGGAAAGCCAGGGTACGGGAAGTGCTGAGAGAGAGAGAGAGAGAGAGAGAGAGAGAGAGAGAGAGAGAGAGAGAGAGAGAGAGAGAGAGAGAGAGAGAGAGAGAGAGAGAGAGAGAGAGAGAGAAGGAGAAGGTAATAATCGAAATAATGGAGTGGGGCGCACTACAGGAGGACGCAGAGTTCTGTCCCTTACATATAGAGAAATGTACGCGCGCGCACACGCACACACACGCATGCACGCACACGCACGCACACACGCACACCGCACACGCACACACACACGCACACACACGCATGCACGCACACGCACGCACACACGCACGCACGCACACGCACGCACACACACACACACACACACGCTGGAAACATGAAACAATGGTAGAGGGACGGACAACGACAATAGGAAATATGAAATTCTGCTGAGCAAAAATATTTTTGCATGAGAGGAAAACAAATAAGTGAGAACAACAGAAAGTTGGTGAGAGAGGAAGGGTGAAGGAAGAAAGGACGGGGAAGGAGAGAATGAAATAAGAAGGGAGAAGATGGTAGATGAGAGGAGTAAAACAGACGGTAAAGAAACAAATGCTAGAGTGTAAACAGGGAAGGAGGATATGGAAGGAAGAGAAAGATCACTAAAGGGGAAAAGGGAAAGCTGAACTGGACGTTCGACAGTAGCAATATTAACAGGAAGAGCATTAAATGTGGAAGAGAGAGAGAACGAGAACGAGAACGAGAGAGAGAGAGAGAGAGAGAGAGAGAGAGAGAGAGAGAGAGAGAGAGAGAGGGGGGGAGGAGGACAGCGAGAAACAAGCTTCTATACCACAAGACGGGCAGAAAGCAGCAACTTCACTCTGGCTGTAACCTTCTCCAGAACATCACTTCATCTGAGATCATTTATCCCCAGGATGACTCGAGTCTGGAACACATTCGTACACCATTATGATGTCAACGAGATAAAGTCAGTTGATCAAATGAAAATGCTGGCCCACAGATGGCTCCAACTTCATCCTGTTCCCTAATTGTATGTTTCATAACAACAAAAATGTTTTCAAATGAGCTGATGTAGGTAACAGCTCTTAGCTTGTCAATAAAGTTAGGAATCCTGAACTTGTCAATAGTTTGTCAATAAAGTTAGGGATCCTTAACCTAATCTTGTCAAACCCTGTGTAAAAAAAAAAGAGCATGGAGCAAGCCATTTAGCTAGCTCCACGCACACACATATGATCTAAGTCTATGTTGTAACTCTCACAGCTGACGTGCTAACAGCTGTAGAGACTAGGACAGGAGCATGGTAAATGGCCACTTAACAAAAAAAGCACAACGCAATTCATGTTGATAAAAGCCTACATCAGTAATGCATGACATGCATTATTGTCGTCATCTACGTCAATAACAACACTAAGGAATAACAGACAACAGAGAGAGACCTGCCCGCCTCTACCTTTCTACCTTCTTCCTCTTCGTTTGTATACCTTCTTCATTTCATACAAGTAAAATTAATATTTTCTTTATTCTTTACAATTCACACAAGATACATTTCCTAACTTTGATTCTATGCTCCACATTAAAATGTTCACATTGCAAGTATACACTTTGAATTACACCTACAACATGGATTCACTTACATTATATACATAAAATATGCTACCCACATTAACTTGCACTTATAATTTACAATTAACCCACAATAATATTAAAATTCTGAGTTTTACACATAACGCAGCGCCCACACTGACACTTACCGAGTTGTCTGCACTTACAACATGAAAACCACAATGACTTACACTTAAAGCAACTAACATTTACTTACACTTTCAGCTTAGAATTAACATGCATGCCACACTTACAAAAAACTCTAGTGTGTGTGCTAAAGCTTTTGGGCTGCCGCTTCTGCTGCTGTTGACTCTGAATACAGACGAAGAAGAGCTTGCCAGGTAAATTCTGGGACAAAAAAACAGTCCTATACGAGTACCATAAAGAGTGAAAAAAATGTACTAAAAAAAAGCAGCGATTTTTTTATAAAGATGCGTAAAAATGGGAAGGGGAGCAGTTATGAATGTTGTATGAGGAGAGGGAGAGAACAAAAGGGATAATAGGAGCCGTGGGAGAATCAAAAATGAAACAATGATAGTGAGAAAACAGAGATAACAAGAAATGTGGGAGGACAAAAGAGATAACAGGAGTAGGGAAAGAGAGAAAAAAAAGAAGGAAAAAGGAACCGTGAGAATGAAATAAATAACAGAGTCGTGAGAGAACAAAAACAACAGATTCATGAGAAAACGAAGATACCAAGAACCCTCAGATAATACATAACCAGAGGCGCCAGAGAACATAAACAGCGAGAGCTGAGAGAAAACAGACGTCATAAGAGAGCAAAATAACCCGCACATGGGAGAGAGAAGCTTATGACGACGTTTCGGTCACACTTGGACCATTTAAAAGTCACACTGTGTAAATGGTCCAAGTCGGACCGAAACGTCGCCATAAGCGTCTCTCTCTCTTGTGTGGGTTATTTGTGCACTGTTTCAGTCACGGTATTGTGCCTTTTTGTTCTTTAAAACAAGTAACAAAAGTGAGAAAAAAAACAATAACAGCCAATCGCCAGACTTACAACGTAGAAGCGTTGTAAGTCTTCACTTTATCTGACAGATTTCTAACACTCTCTTCATAGATAACATCATTCGTATGCTTCAGTAACACACCAAACCTGGAAGGTCATCTTCCTGTACTCCGATGTAACAACCTCACACCTACCTGCTCCATCCTCAAACCTCTCCTTCAGCTCAACAATAATCCAAACTTGGAGACATAACATTGACCGATGAAATATAGTGTAAGTAGTGATGACAGGAGTATACTGTGTAGTGATGACAGGTGTATACTGTGTAGTGATGACAGGAGTATACTGTGTAGTGATGCAGAAGTATACTGTGTAGTGATGACAGGAGTATACTGTGTAGTGATGACAGGTGTATACTGTGTAGTGATGACAGGAGTATACTGTGTAGTGATGACAGGTGTATACTGTGTAGTGATGACAGGAGTATACTGTGTAGTGATGACAGGAGTATACTGTGTAGTGATGGCAGTATACTGTATAGTGATGACAGGTGTATACTGTGTAGTGATGACAGGAGTATACTGTGTAGTGATGACAGGTGTATACTGTATAGTGATGACAGGTGTATACTGTGTAGTGATGACAGGTGTATACTGTGTAGTGATGACAGGAGTATACTGTGTAGTGATGACAGGTGTATACTGTGTAGTAATAGCAGGTATATACTATGTAGTGATGACAGGAGTATACTGTGTAGTGATGACAGGTGTATACTGTGTAGTGATGACAGGTGTATACTGTGTAGTGATGACAGGAGTATACTGTGTAGTGATGACAGAAGTATACTGTGTAGTGATGACAGGAGTATACTGTGTAGTGATGACAGAAGTATACTGTGTAGTGATGACAGGAGTATACTGTGTAGTGATGACAGGAGTATACTGTGTAGTGATGGCAGTATACTGTATAGTGATGACAGGTGTATACTGTGTAGTGATGACAGGAGTATACTGTGTAGTGATGACAGGTGTATACTGTATAGTGATGACAGGTGTATACTGTGTAGTGATGACAGGTGTATACTGTGTAGTGATGACAGGAGTATACTGTGTAGTGATGACAGGTGTATACTGTGTAGTAATAGCAGGTATATACTATGTAGTGATGACAGGAGTATACTGTGTAGTGATGACAGGTGTATACTGTGTAGTGATGACAGGTGTATACTGTGTAGTGATGACAGGTGTATACTGTGTAGTGATAGCAAGTATATACTGTGTAGTGATGAGAGGAGTATACTGTGTAGTGATGACAGGTGTATACTGTGTAGTGATGACAGGAGTATACTGTGTAGTGATGACAGGAGTATACTGTGTAGTGATGACGGGTGTATACTGTGTAGTGATAACAGGTGTATAGTGTGAAGTAACAACAGGTGTATAGTGTGTAGTGGTGACAGGAGTATACTGTGTAGTGATGACAGGTGTATACTGTGTAGTGATGACAGGAGTATACTGTGTAGTGATGCCAGGTGTATACTGTGTAGTGATAGCAGGTATATACTGTGTAGTGATGACAGGAGTATACTGTGTAGTGATGACAGGTGTATACTGTGTAGTGATAACAGGTGTATAGTGTGAAGTAACAACAGATGTATAGTGTGTAGTGATGACAGGAGTATACTGTGTAGTGATGACAGGTGTATACTGTGTAGTGATGACAGGAGTATACTGTGTAGTGATAGCAGGTATATACTGTGTAGTGATGACAAGAGTATACTGTGTAGTGATGACAAGAGTATACTGTGTAGTGATGACAAGAGTATACTGTGTAGTGATGACAGGAGTATACTGTGTAGTGATGACAGGAGTATACTGTGTAGTGATGACAGGAGTATACTGTGTAGTGATGACAGGTGTATACTGTGTAGTGATAACAGGTGTATAGTGTGAAGTAACAACAGGTGTAGTGTGTAGTGATGATAACTGGTTAATAGTGTGTGATGATGACATGTGTACAGTGTGTAGTGATGATAACAGGTGTAGTATGTAGTGAACTGTTCCAGTACTTCCACGTTTGCCTGTTTACCCCCACTTCCGTCTCATCTGCTTTTATCCTCACCTTCACCAATGCCCCAAATTCCATCTCCCTCCCTCTCTCTTTTTTTTTTCTCTCTCTCTCTGAACCACCTCTACCTCCACAACTTGCATCTCCTCCCTCCCTCCCTCTCTCTCTCTCTCTCACTGAACCACCTCTACCTGCACCACCTGCATCTCCTCTCTCCCTTCCTCCTTCTCTCTCTCTCACTGAACTACCTCTACCTGCACCACCTGCATCTCCTCTCTCCCTTCCTTCCTCTCTCTCTCTCACTGAACTACCTCTACCTGCACCACCTGCATCTCCTCCCTCCCTCTCTCTCACTGAACCACCTCTACCTGCACCACCTGCATCTCCTTTCTCCCTCCCTCCTTCTCTCTCTCTCTCTCTCTCTCTCTCTCTGAACCACCTCTACCTGCACCACCTGCATCTCCTCCCTCCCTCTCTCTCTCACTGAACCACCTCTACCTGCACCTCCTTTCTCCCTCCCTCCTTCTCCCTCTCTCTCTCACTGAACCACCTCTACCTGCACCACCTGCATCTCCTTCTCCCTCCTCCTCCTCTCTCTCTCTCTCTCTCTCTGAACCACCTCTACCTGCACCACCTGCATCTCCTTCCTTCCTTCCTCCCTCTCTCTCTCTCTGAACCACCTCTACCTGCATCACCTTTCTCCCTCCCTCCTCTCTTTCTCTCTCTGAACCACCTCTACCTGCACCACCTGCATCTCCTTCCTTCCTTCCTCCCTCCCTCTCTCTCTCTGAACCACCTCTACCTGCACCACCTGCATCTCCTTCCTTCCTTCCTTCCTCCCTCTCTCTCTGAACCACCTCTACCTGCACCACCTGCATCTCCTTCCTTCCTTCCTCCCTCTCTCTCTCTGAACCACCTGCATCTCCTCTCTCCCTCTCTCTCTCTATATCTCTCTCTGAACCACCTGCATCTCCTCTCTCCCCCCTCTCTCTTTCTCTGAACCACCTCTACCTGCACCACCTGCATCTCCTCCCTCCCTCTCTCTCTCTCTCTCTCTCTGAACCACCTCTACCTGCACCACCTGCATCTCCTCTCTCCCTCTCTCTCTCTCTCTGAACCACCTCTACCTGCACCACCTGCATCTCCTCTCTCCCTCCCTCTCTCTCTCTCTGAACCACCTCTACCTGCACCACCTGCATCTCCTCTCCCCTCTCTCTCTCTCTCTCTCTCTGAACCACCTCTACCTGCACCACCTGCATCTTCTCTCTCCCTCCCTCTCTCTTCCCCTGAACCACCACCACCTCCACCTCCTCACCTTCAATATCAAATTACCTTCGGCAGATTGTCGTCAGCAGCAATACGGAGCCACTTTGTAATGGTGAACCTTGTGTCAGCTGGTCTGTTTTATCTAGTTACCAGCTCGCATATATTGTTATATATACACCATAAAAACACTGCATATTTTTAGACGACACCACTGACACTCACACTAGACATTACAATATCTTTTAACAGATAAGTGATCAGCTTACCTATGACAGATAACACAAGCGTTAGTGCTAAAAAAGATGATCTCTCAACTCAAAACAATAACACTGTCTGGGGTAAGCGTACCCATATATACATATATACATACACACACAAATTTCTCAGAAAATAAAACAATCTGGAGAGTGAAGTGGAGGCAGAACTCATACATATCTGTAAGGTGAGGTACGATAAGGCTCTTGGAGCAGAGAGAGAGTGGATCTAGTAGCGACGAGTGAAGAGGCGGGGCCAGGATCTGTGACTCGATCCCTACAACCACAAATAGGTGAGTACACACACACACGCACGCACACACACACACACACACACACACACACACACGCACGCGCTACCAGTGAAGAGGCGGGGCCAGGAGTTGTGACTCGATCCTGCAACAACAATTAGGTGAGTACACACACACACCAAGAATTTACATATATACATAAATTCAAGAAGACGTAATAAGTCAGAGAGAGAAACATGAAAGGTTTGTAAATTTATTCACAGCACAGCGTAAATATCCAAGCCAAGATAATAATTTTGAACTTACATACAGACCAGAAATAAAATATTCCGATTTTATTCGCTCAAAGAAGATCGAAGGTGAGAAATGCGTACCTGTAGTATAAAAGAGCCTGAGACACTGGTATACTACCGTAACCTTAAGACAAACATTGTCAGTTGTATAAAAAAAGGTAGAACGAATTAGCAAAATATATAGTGGAATCAAACTGTCTGTGTGGATTAAAGGGTAAGAGAGTACTGGAGATGCTCTAAGTTTGGCAGTACCGGAGATGTATGACAGTACTGTAGATGTTGTATGACAGTACTGTACATGTATGGCAGCACTGTAGATGTATGACAGTACTGTAGATGTTGTATGCCAGTACTGTAGATGTTGTATGCCAGTACTGTAGATGTTGTATGCCAGTACTGTAGATGTTGTATGCCAGTACTGTAATGTTGTATGCCAGTACTGTAGATGTATGACACGAATGTAGATGTATGACAGTACTGTAATGTTGTATGACAGTACTGTAGATATATGGCAGCACTGTAGGTGTATGACAGTACTGTAGATGTTGTATGACAGTACTGTAGATGTTGTATGACAGTACTGTAGATGTTGTATGACAGTACTGTAGATGTTGTATGACAATACTGTAGATGTTGTATGACAGTACTGTAGATGTTGTATTACAGTACTGTAGATGTTGTATGACAGTACTGTAGATGTATGACACGAATGTAGATGTTGTATGAGAGTACTGTAGATGTATGACACGAATGTAGATGTTGTATGACAGCACTGTAGATGTTGTATGACTATTGTAGATGTATGACAGGAATGCAGATGTTGTATGACAGCACTGTAGATTCTGTATGACAGTAATATAATGTTGTATGTACCAAATACGTCAGTAATTTTAATGTTACTTAGTGGAAGACAGCATCAATAGGATTATTAACCCAAAAATATCCAATATCCTTATTAAAACTGGATAATCCAAAATCCCTAGTGATTAATAATCCAACACCCTTAGGTGGTTATTAACTCAGGACTGTGACTATGACTATTAATCTCAAGACCACTGATGTTATGATACTTGTCAGACACAGCAACATCATGGAATCTTGGTACAGAGAACATCACAGCCTACTTTCCGCCTCTGGCTCAACTCTTGGGCATGGCTTATTTCCACTGGTGGGTCCCGCCCATCTGTGACTGTGTCTTCATCTGCTGCACCTCATCTGACTCCAGTATTTAAACGCCATCTTCCTGTCTGTGCTTAGTCATCAAAACTGCGGTACTGAACACCTATTTCTGGGCTGAGGGACTGATTACCTCATCTTCCGCTTCTTCTTCAGTCTTCCGTTTTCGTTCCTGTATTGTACTGATAAAGCCACTGGTTGGCGAAACGTCAACAAAATAAAAGTACCCAGATGCTGCATATGTGCCTAATTTTTAACTTGTCTGTATTGTAAACTACTTATGTAATGATTCAAGACTATGAAGTGTAAGTTGAACATATCTCCAGGCTGAGGGACTGACCATCTCAAACTACTACTTCAAGATTGATGGACTGATCACATAATCTTTACCACTCCGCTGCTTCTGCTGTCTTCATATTTGCCAACTCTGTATTCGACTAATCAAGCCTACTGCTGTATATGTCTTACCATCTCTTTGTATAATAAATACTAAAAAAAAATATTTCTGTTTCTCCTTGTTCATTTTTGCACTTCCACTACTTTTTTGGGGGGATTATCATTGCTCATTGTTTCTGAATGGGTTTCATTTCCATCGTCTTGCTTGAACTAACAATATTTGTTTATTCCCTTGATAACTTATATTCCTAAAATCCATAGTATCACAATCTTTATTATATATTCTGCCTGAATCTTTAGTTTTCACAATTCCTTCTTTACCCACAAACACCTATACTTTTACTTTTATTTTAAAGTTTAAACTGCAGCAACGGCCCCTTCGACTGAAACAGCTAATGCTGCTACCCCTGCCCTAGATAAACACACTTCATCCCTGGTACATGTGTCATTCGTACCATGACGTGGTTTCAGCTATCAGAAAATGGTACTGCAATGTTCTTACAGTACTCATCCAGCCAATTAACCCCAATTTCTCTGGATAACTATTCATTGCCGACACCGCCCTGCAGGAAAATGATAGATATTTCTTCATTCTTCTCAATTATATCACTGTCCTATACCTGGTAAGCAGGTCCTCTCTCCTGCACTGCACAGCCTTATTTCCTCCAGCACTGAGGCAGATAAAACGATCTCTTCCATTACTAGTCATGATGTTTCCTAACCTGCTAAATCTTGCATCCCAGCTCTGGGAAAACCCACCCTCTGCCTTCTCTTCCTAACCCTGTAATAGAAAGCCCTGCCTAAAAATATAATCTGAGAGTTACCTACGAGAAGAACATTTACCTTCACAATTGGCTTTCACTGTGTCCTCGATGGCCCAGCCAAAAGTTCGTCCAGCAACAGAGCGAAGGAATTGGTAGTCTCGAAAGCAATTTCCATGTGTTGTGGCTGGTATCACTGGTATCCTCTTCCCAGTTTCGGAGATGAATCTTCTTTTTCTCCTCTCGAAGAAGCTGTATTCTCTTTCTAGCTTTTAACAGTACCGCCTTCGTCAGAAGGTGCAGCTGCTCAGTGATCAAGACAAGGCACCCTTAACCCTTCAATAGTACTAGGCACAGAGAATCCATTAAGCAGGTCTTCACTGGATACAAGTCAATTCACCACTGAGAAGGTCAAGTGAATATTGAGACGCAGGTCGAGTCACTACTGCGGCGTAGGTTAACTCACTACTATGACACAGGTTTGTTTATGATTGGATGAATTCGAGTCTTCTTTTGTAGTCATGTATGACTGGATGAATGTGAATTTTGTAGTGCCATTTATGAGTGGATGAATGTGTCTTGTAGCGTCATTTATGAGTGGATGAATGTGAGTCTTGTAGCGTCATTTATGAGTGGATGAATGTGAGTCTTGCAGTGTCATTTATGAGCGGATGAATGTGAGTCTTGCAGTGTCATTTATGAGTGGATGAATGTGAGTCTTGCAGTGTCATTTATGAGCGGATGAATATGAGTCTTGCAGTGTCATTTATGAGTGTATGAATGTGTCTTGCAGTGTCATTTATGAGTGTATGAATGCGCAGTTACAGCATCAGTGTAAGAGTGGCCTTTTCTCTCTAACCCCTGAAACGCGAGAACAATAAACACTGGTACTAAAATTTTTCCTGTATGGATAGTGTTGTGTTTGTCTGAATACGAAAAACATGAACCATTTTTTGTGTCTGTGTGCGTGTGTGTGTGTGTGTGTGTGTGTGTGTGTGTGTGTGTGTGATCACCGAGTTGAGTTTGCGGAGGTCTAGACAAAGCTCCTAACCCCGTCTCTTCAAGGGGTTAGCTTGACCGACATACACTGGATATTGTCCTCCAGTATTGTCCTATCCCTGTCTACCCTGGTGTTGCGTTTTAGGATTTTGTATGTCGTGGTCAAGTTCCTTATTCTTGCTTCCTCAAGGATTGTAACGAGTTCTCAGATTCAAATCGTAGGCAATATTCCTCAGCTTTGGGAAAAGTATGGTAATAGGACACTATCTGAAGACAAAAACCTTTATTTTACTGAAAACGTTTCGCCCACACATGCGCTTTACTCAGTTTAAACCTGGCAGATGCGCCATGACAATAAAAAAAACAGGCGAGACAGAAAGTAAACAATGTCAGGTAATGAATGACAGAGTGATGACGTTGTCATGAATTATTATTATTACATTCATGGGGGAAGCGTTAAACCCAGAAAAGGTTATACAGCGCAAGGGGAAATAGAAGTCATTCAGGCTTGATTCAAGGAATTGGAGCATGTGTTCACTTCCTTATATCAGAAGTCTCCCTCACTTCGCACTGGCATCAAGGAACCTTCCTAAGTGTCAGTAGTGTTACTGTGTAATGTACCTAGACAATCCTAGCTACTTTATAGACATGCTCCCTTGCTAGCCGTGACGTCACGAGACCCAACACATGTGAACAGCAGGCAGAGGCCTCGCGGTCACTAACAACAATCTTCAACACATCCATCGAAACAGGGCGACTCCTGAGGTATGGAAGACAGCAAATGTAGTCCCAATTTTTAAAAAAGCAGACAGACATGAGGCACTAAACTACAGACCAGTTTCATTGACATGTATAGTATGCAAGGTAATGGAGAAGATCATCAGGAGAAGAGTGGTGGAGCACGTAGAAAGAAACGAGCTTATCAACGACAGCCAACATGGTTTCAGGGATGGGAAATCCTGCGTTACAAACCTACTGGAGTTCTATGACAGTGTGACGGCAGTAAGACAAGAGAGAGAGGAGTGGGTAGATTGCATTTTCTTGGACTGCAAGAAGGCGTTTGACACAGTTCCACACAAAAGATTAGTGCAAAAGCTGGAGGACCAGGCAGGAATAACAGGGAAGGCTCTGCAATGGATCAGGGAATACCTGTCAGGAAGACAACAGCGAGTCATGGTACGTGGCGAGGTGTCAGAGTGGGCACCTGTAACAAGCGGGGTGCCACAGGGATCAGTCCTAGGACCGGTGCTGTTTCTGGTATTTGTGAAAGACATGGCGGAAGGAATAGACTCCGAAGTCTCCCTGTTTGCAGATGATGTGAAGTTGATGAGAAGAATTCAATCGGACGAGGACCAGGCAGAACTACAGAGGGATCTGGACAGGCTGCAAGCCTGGTCCAACGATTGGCTCCTGGAGTTCAACCCCACCAAGTGCAAAGTCATGAAGATTGGGGAAGGGCAAAGAAGACCGCAGACGGAGTACAGTCTAGGGGGCCAAAGACTACAAACCTCACTCAAGGAAAAAGATCTTGGGGTGAGTATAACACCAGGCACATCTGAGGCGCACATCAACCAAATCACTGCTGCAGCATACGGGCGCCTAGCAAACCTAAGAACGGCATTCCGACATCTTAATAAGGAATCGTTCAGGACCCTGTACACTGTGTACGTTAGGCCCATATTGGAGTATGCAGCACCAGTTTGGAACCCACACCTAGCCAAGCACGTAAAGAAACTAGAGAAGGTGCAAAGGTTTGCAACAAGACTAGTCCCGGAGCTAAGGGGTAGGTCCTACGAGGAGAGGTTAAGGGAAATCGATCTGACGACACTGGAGGACAGGAGAGATAGGGGGGACATGATAACGACATATAAAATACTGAGAGGAATTGACAAGGTGGACAGGGACAGAATGTTCCAGAGATGGGACACAGCAACAATGGGACACAGTTGGAAGTTGAAGACAGATGAATCACAGGGATGTTAGGAAGTATTTCTTCAGTCACAGAGTGGTCGGGAAGTGGAATAGTTTGGGAAGCGATGTAGTGGAGGCAGGTTCCATACATAGCTTTAAGAAGAGGTATGATAAAGCTCATGGCGCAGGGAGAGTGACTCAGTAGCGGCCAGTGTAGAGGCGGGGCCAGGAGCTATGTCTCGACCCCTGCAACAACAACTAGGTGAGTACAACTAGGTGAGTACAGACTGTACAAGATAAGGATCGTGGGTCCACTCCTCTACACTCTTAATTATACGCCTCCAAGACATCCAACATGTGTATTTCTTACTCCAATATCTCCTGACGAACCCCCACGACATTAAGGGTTGTCAGGTAATGACTGACGGAATGATGACGGTGTTTTATTTTCCAGTCATTCTGCCGTTAGTTTAATATCTTTATTATGCACCCCATACCCATCCTGTGGGCGGTAGTCAAAAGATTACAGAGGTACATAATGGGTCCAAAGTTTTGATAGGGACTGGGCCTCAAAGTTTTGATAGCTGAGCAAGTTACAAAGGTAATGAACTCAGGTAGATCTGGTCACAATCATGACAAGTTACAAAGGTATTTACAGATTATAGAGGTTCTGCCGTCCGTCAGATGTTCCAGTTTTTCCCCTTATGAATGATGCAGTGTTGTGATTGGTTGTGTCTTGCAGAGGTATTACTGTTGAAGGAGTCTTGTGTGAGGGATCTATGCAGTCTCACTGATATGTACAGAGTCCCACTCATCAGCCGGGCTGTGGTTCGTACGTTGGACTAAGTGCGACCAGCAGTAACAGCCTGATTGATCAGACCCTGATCCACCGGGCCGCAGGGGCGTTGATCCCCGGAATACCCTCCAGTTAGATCACAGGGAATATTGTAGTGGGTTTATTACTACGACGTTTCCACTACAAGTCTTCATCAAGTACAAAGCCTCACGTACGTGAAATATTGTACAGTACCAATAAAATCTCCTTCTGCTGTGGTTTTTATCATATTTAACCAATTCTGTAGACAACTGTTTCAATAAACAACAAAAGGCACAATACCGTGACTGGAACAATACACAAATAACCCGCACATAGGAGAAAAAAGTTTTACGACTTCGTTTCGGTACGACTTGGACCATTACGAGTCGCTCTAACATTAAAGAGGAAGCCAGTGTATATATAGACGAGGGAGACTGGACGGGACACAGAGAGGAAGAAAAAGAAGTAGTGGAAGTAGTAGTGGTAGTAGAAAGTAGGTATGGTTACTGCTGGTGGGCTCTCAATATCCAGAATGGTTTTAGTAGTGACAACCGTAATGTTAATGTCACTTTGGTGGAGGGTTTGGGGAAGTTGGTTGTCCACGTCACCAGTTGGAAGAATGAGTCGCTGCTATTTTGTTGTGTTATCAGTTCTGAGGGTTCGGAGAATGCTCTGTGTTTTGCCTTGACAAGGATAAAATAAAAGACCCGGACCGGCAAATGTACAGGGGAATCTACAACAACAACAATGATAAAGTGAGTAGGGAGTTTCAGTTTCATGAAGGAAATGATGATAGTATTATATTCCTTGTCGAGAAATTGGGAACTGCCGAGGAACAGTACATCAATATAATGAACCAAGTGGCACTGGGTGGCAGTATGACAATAAGGATCTTAGTTTCAAAAAAGCCCTTGTAACCTAAGCTGCCGAATAACCTAAATTGGCCCCGTAGACTCTTGAAGACTTTTGAAATTTTGAAAAAGGATGAGGAAGTACACGTTACAAAGGCTGCATAAATCGAATTCCATTGTCATTCTGATAAAGAACAGCTACCTGAGCAAAATACGACAGCTTCTAGATAATAATACACATTCACCCCTAAGGAATAATCCACTTGAAACTAAACAGCATTTCAGAGGTAATGAATATCTCTTCAAACAATTTGCTACCAGAGCTTCATCGCTGCCATATCAGTATGGTTTGATTAATACGCACAAACCTAATACACAGATTAACCCATAATCAGTGCAGCTGGGTCTGTTGCATATAAATTGTCAAAATAGTTAGCTGGCAACCAAAATCACAATGCATGTACGATTTCCTGCTTTTATAATAAAAAAATAATGACTAGACTGGCCAACTACAACATTAAGAAATGGCAGTGAATTTTACATTGCTTAGTTTTGATGTTAGTGCTCTTTTCGTAAAGGTTCCTGTGGTTGACTCGGAGGATCTTGAGGGGTTACCAAAAAACAACTTTTTCTTAGACACGACGATGATCATTAGTGAATTAATCAAATTGTGCATTAAAGTTTGTAAATTTATTTTTAATGACCAGTTTTACTCACAGTGTTATAAAAAGACGATGGGTAAATGTTTATTGCCAGTCTTGACCAACTTGTACGTGGTATTTTTCGAGACTCAAGTTCTTTACTGTCATCGTGTTTCTGGATACACTTGCACCGACGCGAGACAGAGCTCAAGTTTAGTGTTGACAGAAAGCCGACAAACTCGTAAGTTCATTATTATTCAGCTCACCCAAAGAAGGTAAAACATTTAGTGTTTTCGTCAATGCTTTTGAGTGCTTTGCGACTCTGCAGTCTTGAATATTTGGACAAGCAGAGCAAATTTATAAGAGCGGTGATAAAACACACTACCATAAATCTGTTACTAACTGTTCGTATAAACACGCAAAAAAAAGTACTTATTTCAGTTAAAAAATTCCGTATTATTCATTCCCTATCTAATCTGCTAGTCTTGCAATATTCACCGGTTCTAGCTAATATTCACCAGTTCTAGCTAATATTCACCGGTTGTAGCTAATATTCACCGGTTCTAGCTAATATTCACCGGTTCTAGCTAATATTCACCGGTTGTAGCTAATATTCACCGGTTCTAGCTAATGTTCACCGGTTGTAGCTAATATTCACCGGTTCTAGCTAATATTCACCGGTTGTAGCTAATATTCACCGGTTGTAGCTAATATTCACCGATTGTAGCTAATATTCACCGGTTGTAGCTAATATTCACCGGTTGTAGCTAATATTTACCGGTTGTAGCTAATATTCACCGGTTGTAGCTAATATTCACCGGTTGTAGCTAATATTCACCGGTTGTAGCTAATATTCACCGGTTGTAGCTAATATTCACCGGTTCTAGCTAATATTCACCGGTTCTAGCTAATATTCACCGGTTATAGCTAATATTCACCGGTTGTAGCTAATATTCACCGGTTGTAGCTAATATTCACCGGTTGTAGCTAATATTCACCGGTTCTAGCTAATATTCACCGGTTCTAGCTAATATCACAAGATGTTAAAACATTAAAAACACAATTTTGATATTTAAGATAGTGAGCACTTGATTGCTTATAGAAATACAATACATTCTCTTACATGTTGGCTATACATTTCCTGACTAGATTGTCACTCATACGATATTATTTTGGAGACAAATGGCACAAAACCGACAAAAGTTAAAAAAAAAAAAAAAAAAAAAAAAAAAATTCCGGAAAGGAACATTATTGAAATGTTTTGCCTGTGAACAGGCTTCTTGACTGAAGAATCCTCACCAAAGCCGAAACGTCTTAATAGAGCTGCTTTCTGCAATTGTGTCGTATTCATCACGATATTGTGTTTAAAGTTCAGTGTTTAGTTTCTTACCATCATCATCATCGCACCTGTTTCACTTGCAGTACGGATATACCTCATACGTACATATTATTTCAGTCTCAATAATTCTGAACGTCATTCACAAAATCTTACTCAGAAATTTCAAATTTGCAACTTTTCCACCAGTAAGTTACATGAATAAAGTGTTCACTCTTTACTACGCTTTATAATTCTTATGGATGTTTCATTTATATCTTAAATTTAAATTGTAAAAAATTGCCCGAGGAGAAAATTCCAAGACGTTGACGTCATACTTCTGAAATTCTTAATTTATTATAAACATTACACACACACACACACACACACACACACACACACACACACACACACAGCTTTAAAAAGAGAAACGATAAAGCTCATGGAGCAGAGAGAGAGTGGACCTAGTAGTGACTAACAAAGAAGCGGGGCAAGAGGCTGTGAATCTACCCTTACAACCACAAATAGGTAAGTACAAATAGATAAGTACATTGCGGGGAATAGATAAGGTGGACAGAGACAAGATGTTCCAGAGAGGGGACACAGAAACAAGGGGTCACAATTGGAAGTTGAAGACTCCTATGAGTCAAAGAGATGTTAGGAAGTATTTCTTCAGTCATAGAGTTGTCAGGAAGTGGAATAGCCTAGAAAGTGACATAGTGGAGGCAGGAACCATACATAGTTTTAAGACGAGGTTTGATAAAGCTCATGGAGCAGGGAGAGAGAGGACCTAGTAGCAATCAGTGAAGAGGCGGGGCCAGGAGCTATGAATCGACCCCTGCAACCACAAATAGGTGAGTACAAATAGATAAGTACACACACACACACACACACACACACACACACACATTTAAAACTTATGTTGACAATATGTTTTATGCAGTAAACTTTATTTGCAAGCGAAAAAGCTTTAAATATATACTGTATCAATAATATAATAATTAAATCCTTCAGCCTCGCATGAATGTTGCATTGTAAACAAATACGGAAAAAAAAAAAGCTGCTAATCTCCTTTATGAATATTGATTTTAAATATATTTTTCAACCTCATTCTTGATAGTGCAAAATTCTTATTATTTTGTTTATTATTGTCATTATCATTATCATAACTTGACAACACCTTCAAAACAACAGACACAAATTATCATCCTATCATCTACTACCTAACAACTCATTGCACTGGAAATTATCTGACATAATTAGGAATAATTAAAATATAATTTAAATAATTACCACCAAAATACGTTTGAAATATTTTTATACTGGCACTGATGGACAAATATTTTATACTATTTACACAAAATAAAATTCAAATATAATATAAAACATTTACCATCAGGGGATTCCAATATATGTAATTAGACTAATTAAGTATGAAGCCCAATTAATTTAGCTAATTAAAACAATATGCTAGGCAGGCACTCTCCGCACCTCGTTAAACTTTATACACAGAACACTGTCAGAGTGCCACTCACTGCTTACTCATGGGAGGTCAGTCACTGTGTGACTAGGCTACTTGACTGGACTAGGTTCTAGTCAATCATGTTTGGTTCCTAACTGACAGGATCAAGATACATATTGACTACATTAGGTTCTCGTTAGTCATGTTACGTTCCTGACAGGGTCAACATACATCTGGACTACATTAGGTTCTTGTTAGTCATATTAGGTTCCTAACTGACTGTGTTAGAATATTTCTTGACTAGATAAGTTTTCCCTCTAGTCATGTTAGCTTCCTGTTTGACTCTTTCAATCTTGGCTGCTTTATGTCTGTACTCTACATATACATACAAAATGTATATGGCAGGGCTCTACACCATATCCTCATATAAATACAAAACTTATAATAATTTTGTTAAACACATTCAAGATATATATATATATATATATATATATATATATATATATATATATATATATATATATATATATATTATATACCCACAGTGAAAATAGGAAATAAAACCTGAGCGCTTCTATGTGCTCACACACACATCTTCAGATATACATGTCTAAATCTCCAATTAATAACAAGCAGACTCCACTGAAACGTCAAGGGGCGAAACAGAAAATTCCTATACAAGCGCTAAACTCGCAGGAGTCGTACAACACCTGGGGGAAGTGGAAAGGCATTAGGTTTGATCCGAGAGAGAGCAGCGCCAGCTCCTTGGATCAAGGCCCTCTCCCCCATCCCACGTTCCTGAAAGAAAAGAGAGGCTAACGAACTCGTAAATCACTAACGAAAATCTTCTAATTACCATAAATCACTAACGAAGATTCCTCTTATTTGTAAAACCCAAAAAAATCACTAACGGGGATACATTAAAAACCATAAATAGCTAAAATATCTATTCTCATAAAAATCCTAAATCGCTTATGACGATGCCTGTTAATTACCATAAATCGTTAACTGTTAATTACCATAAATCTCTAAGTGTTAATTAACATCTCTAAGATAAATATCTGTTAACTGACATAAATAGCTAACGAAAACATCTCTTAATTACCACAAACAATAGTGAAGCTTTTCATTGCAGTTAATCGATAACGAAAATATTTGTTAATCACCATAAATCGATAATGAAAATATCTGTTAATTACCATAAGTCACTAACAGAGACAACTGCTAATCGCCATAAATCACAAACGTAATTATCTCTAAAAATTGGCATGAATAGCTAACGGAAATATCTGTTAATTATTATTAATGATTATGAGAGATCCATTAAAAACACCTGAACTTGGCAGGGCAACTATAAAACACACGAGGATCATTTAAAACACCTGAACATGGCTGGACAACAATAAAATACCTGAGGGTCATTAAAAACACGTGAACATGACAGGGCAACTATAAAATACCTGAGGATCATTAAAAACACGTGAATATGGCCGGGAAACTATAAAACACACGGGGATCATTTAAAACACGTGAACATGGCCGGGAAACTATAAAACACACGGGGATCATTTAAAACACGTGAACATGGCCGGGCAACTATAAAACACACGGGGATCATTTAAAACACGTGAACATGGCCGGGAAACTATAAAACACACGGGGATCATTTAAAACACGTGAACATGGCCGGGAAACTATAAAACACACGGGGATCATTTAAAACACGTGAACATGGCCGGGAAACTATAAAACACACGGGGATCATTTAAAACACGTGAACATGGCCGGGAAACTATAAAACACACGGGGATCATTTAAAACACGTGAACATGGCCGGGCAACTATAAAACACATGGGGATCAATTAAAACACGTGAACATGGCCGGGCAACTATAAAACACGGGGATCATTTAAAACACGTGAACATGGCCGGGCAACTATAAAACACACGGGGATCATTTAAAACACGTGAACATGGCCGGGCAACTATAAAACACACGGGAATCATTTAAAACACGTGAACATGGCCGGGCAACTATAAAACACACGGGGATCATTTAAAACACGTGAACATGGCCGGGAAACTATAAAACACACGAGGATCATTTGCACGCTCAACATAGAAGCAATTACATTTGAAAATTACCATTTATCTTTTTCACCTGTTCGTCGAGTTGAATCTTCACCATCAATTCTGATTGGCACTTCAATTATATGTAATAGAGACACTGAACTTTTTCAATTCCTATGCTAGTTAAAAATGGAAATTGTAACTTATCTGTATTTTGTGTGATCTGAACCTCTGCTTGTGTATGTGTGTTTTAGAAAGACGGAGAGGAAGGAATACTGGGTGGGTAGGTGGGTTTATAAGAGGATTCCTGGAACAACCAAGCTGAACACTCCAGTGCACACACTACCCTATCAGCCTATTAATAACAACTGACAGCCACTGACGATATCTATCTCTTTCCCTGTACTGAGTTCCAGACTTCCAGCAGTTGTTACTAAACACTACCAGTTCCAGACTTCCAGCAACTGTTACTCGACACTACCAGTTCCAGACTTCCATCAACTCCCAACAACAGCTGCTGACAGTTTTCTATCTCTGCAAGAGACCAGACAGTAACGCACGCCCACCTTCATCCTGCCACCAGCTACAAGCAAATTTTAGATCCCTAACGAGCGCTCCTCGTAACTGAACTATCCTCTTAATAGCCGCAAGGTCGCTTCCGGTAATCCCAGGGTGACGTCCAGCGCACAACTAACGTCATGGCTAGAGAAAACAGCTATCAAGTCGAATAAACGAGGGATTAGCCAGAAATATTACAGGGCTACACTGCCTTCCCGTCTTTCCCCGCCCTTACACGAACAACTTTCCTCACAAATAACCTACACCTGGAGTGCAAACTTCAAGACGTTTCGGTCCCTGCTGGACTATTATCATGTCAGAAATTAAAAAGAAAATAAGGGTAAAACCAGCTATGGTAATGCGAGTTATTCTTCCTTCTCTCTTACTAATAATGTTTTACTTTTGTTCCAGTGGGGTGCTGATACAGGTGTCATGTCTCTCCTCAGGTCAGTTTCTTTGCGAGACACCGGGACCTAATCCTCTCCACGTTATGTATCCAGTCTCCTTTTCAACTTCATTCATTTTTGCTTGTAAATTTAGGATGAACTTGAGCATCACTATCTCTCTTCTAGAGAGAGAGAGAAGGAGAGAGAGTGTGTGTGTGTGTGTAAGATGCTAGTGTACACAGCGTTTTACTTTGCTGAAACAACACTTTGGTTTATTACAACTCGGTCGTCTTTGTTAGAAATATATTCATTTCTCTACTTCTTATATTTATTGACCTCATTTTATGGGCTATTCCATGTCAAATGCCTTTGCAAGATCAGTGTAAACCACATCTGAGTTTAGCCTTTTTTTCAAGGCTTTAGTGATTTTGTAATAATGATCCAATGGTTAAGATATGCGTTAGTGAAGAAATGATTTGGGTCTTCAAATCTCATGGCGTTGATTGTAGTGGTGAGCAATGATTCACACTCTTCTTTCAGACTTTCACCCATTTCTTTGTTGTAACCTGTGTATGAATCACTTAACTAGAGGATCAATACTGCAAAAGACGTTTTATCATATGTGAAAAAATATTTAGTATTGTTCCTAATTTTCTAAACTGTTTGTTTTTGTTTCTTATGTGTTTCTCTCTCTGAAATGAGTGCTTTAGTTTATGAAGTTCAGCAGCCGTCTTTCTCTATGGCTGAACTCTTTCAGACTTTTCCAGCGGGATGTGCTGCGCACAGACCTTGAATACTTCCGCATTCAGTTGTTCTGTACAATGTTGTGGTTTACGAGTGCTCAAGGTGAGTAAACAGTGAATTCCTTTGTTGTTAAAAATAAATGTACTAAACATATCCCTAGATGGTTATCTTTTTGGGGTATCTACACATGAATTTATGCTGGTGTGCACTTCAATGTGGCTGTGATCAGAGTTTATAGTACTCGAGACAGTCGTGTCTGACTGCTTCTCTATTCCTCGTGAAGAAGAAATATAGTGTATTTTCATTTCTAGAACAAAAAAGGCAAAATACCGTGACTGGAACATTAAATAAATAACCTGCACACAAGAGAAACTTATGGCGACGTTTCGGTCCGACCGAAACGTTGTCACATAAGCTTTCTACTACGTGCGGGTTATCTGTGTATTTCTAGTAGACTCAGCGCAAACGTTTTCTCGAGTTTCTGAGCCACTAGTATGTCCTTGTTGTGCTAGACAATTTTTTCCGGTACTATTTTTTTGGTATAATGCTGATGCCTGCCATCTTCCATTTTACATCTAAGAGATTTAAATCTCTAGAGGAATATTTGGTGTAGAATTCTTCATATCTTTAAGACAGTTATCTATCTTTCCTATATGTTAAATGATTGCCTCTACCGCTGCTGATGGCAGTTTATATGCGAGATAATTACCAGATGTAGCCTCCACTCTTACACCAAGCAACTAAGTCTCTCTCAGAGACCTTTTCTCTCACAGAGACCTTCTTTCTCACAGAGACCTTCTCTCAGAGACCTCTCTCACAGAGACCTTCTCACAGAGACCTTCTCTTCCTTGCAACTCATTTACTCTATCACATCCGGTGTCTGTAAAATCTTCATTTATTTGTGAGGAGACAGTTTACCAAAGTATCGCTTCACTTTTGTTTTATGGCCTTGAATATTAGCAAAAAAGAAAGTAAGATATAATTGGGATGCTTTAAACTAACAAGTTTGTTCATTTTAAAATCTTTGTCCCATCTGCTGTCTCTTTACATATACATCTGTTTGTTTTGAGGCTAACTGTTGTTTCTCTCTTTTGTCTTCTTTTATCTCTAAGCCTAAACACATGTGCACGCCTGTATCTTTCTACTACCTCTTACGTAAAAATAAACCGAACTGTTCCATAATAGTATAGTCTTTCCTCAAGTGAGTTTTAACATATTTCAAGATGGAGGAATCTACATCTGTATTCAAAGCAATATATTTTCTTTAATTATAACGTTGAGACATTTATCTGAGTAAGGGTAGTTATACTTTGTTCCATATCTGCATATTCCCTGACATAACATGTACACGGTTTTTACCTGTGCTGACGCCACCTGCAGTGTCTTCCCTTTCTTTGTGTTTACACATACAGTGTTTTGTGACAGCCTCTTCTACAGAGGTTTCTCTTTTATTTTTTTCCTGAATTTCGACAGTTCGTCTTCCTCTACATGTGTCTCCTCTTGTATTTGATTTCCTACTGGTAGTTTCTTTATTGTTTCGTCTTCTAGTCTCCACCATTACTGTGTCATGACTTTGTATGCTGCCTTTCCCCTCTACCTTCACAACTTTCACTTGTGCGTGTGCATTCCCTGTTCTTCTCCCACGCTGCATATATTATTCATAAGTTTTCCGAGAAAGTCATTTTATCTTAGGGGAGATATTTTATATTATATTTATTACATTGTGTTTGTCCGTGTGTGTTTATCTGTGTGTGTTTATCTGTATGGAGGTTCTGCCTGCATATTCCACAATACAGTGGTTCTCCAGAACATTTTGTCGCCAGTACTGCACTTTGGTACGTCTGTATAGTTTTAATAAAACAGTTTTTTGTTCTATGTTTTATTTCAGTTTTACTCCCCTCTCTAGAGTAATTACCTTAACACTATTATGAAACTATTTTGTTTAGTTTGTATTACTTCAAAATAATTAATTCGATTACTTTGTTACTTAAAAATAATTAAACACAGGGTTTCTGAAACGTCAGATGTAAACACAAACGTTGTTTCAAGACATTACTTATCTTGTTTATACCAGGGATTCGCTTTTCACTAATAAGTGACTTTTGTCAACTAGTTATATTGCTAGTTGTAATTTAAGTTAAATGTGACTTAAAATGAAGATTCTTGGCTTCTAATCCGGTGGATGGTGATGAGTTTCCAGGCGAGTGAACCCGAGGGTGTTTGTGGCCTCTGATCAGGCGAGATAAATGGTATAAAATAACGACAAGATGGATAAATTAAACACATAAGCAGTATAATGCGATCCTTTATTACTATGTTTCGCCCATGGTGATAAAGCCCACTGTGTGGCCGAAACGTAGTCAATAAAGGATGGTATTATACTGCATTTGTGTTTAATTTTCCCCACCTTTGATCAGTCGTGGCACCCTCATGTGATGCCAGAGTGTCAAGGATATAATGTCTGGGTGTCACGTAATTTATATATTTCCACAAAGGTTTTTGTTCACAAATATACTAGACTTTTTTTACTTACATTGTTTGACCTTGTATTCAATTCTAGCGAAGTACAGCCAATGTGTGCGCTTCATAAATGAGTAATATTTGACTAGCAACTCCGGGGTCAGCAGTTTTAACAAAATATTTTCGTGTTGGCACTATTTTTGTCCTGTTTTACTCAAAATACACTTTTGTGCTCAATGTAATTTGTCGATATATTCATGAGTGTTTTTTTTCACCACAACAACCCATCAATGTGTGTAGAAACTTCAATGTTTGCCCCGTCCGTGCACGCACGGGGTTCTCTGTGCGTGTACGTGTTGATTATAGCGGTGTTAATATTGGCAGTTATGATGCTTATAATTATGATTATAATTACAGTGAAGTCGATAATGATAAGACATGATGGATGATAATAGCAAGCTATAGTATGCTTTGTAAACAAAAGATTTTAAAGTTAATCCAGATGGAGACAAATAGCGCAAAGCCGACAAGCGATGAAAAAAAAACACAATTGCAGAAAGGAGCTTTCTACAAATAGCCAAACTTGTAGCCCAACCCATCGTACATAAAAAGGTCATCAGAAGGACTGGTAGGCCTCCTACAGTGCTCCCATCTCACAATTTCCCTCACAGTGATACTGACCTGACCACTTGCCAGTATCCATAGAAGAAGCGTTACCATATCTAGGACAAGATTCATGGCACTATTTGCATGTGTGGGTGCACTACGCACAATGTTACATAGGCAAGGCCCAGATTTGGTTTCCGTGTGATAACTAGAGACGGTCTTTTCTGATCGCCTAGTGCTGTATGACCCCTGTGGTTTAGCGCTTCTTTTGATTATAATAAAAATCTGATCGCCTTCAAAATATCAACACTCGTGTATACTACTTAAAAGAAGGTTGGTATATTTAATGGAGTGTGTAGGTGTTATTTTGCCTTGATGAGGGGCTCTTGATCCAAGGAACTGGACTTATCCTCCCCTTCCTTGGGTCACATCTGAATGCCTCTCATTCTACAGGAGTTACATGACCCCTACTGGGTTACAGCTTTTCCCTGATTAAACTAAAACATTTGAGAACATCATCAGTCTTTAATGGTTAACTCATCTTATAGAATGAATAAAACGTTTCGTGGTTTTAGGCTGTGTAGGAGAACATTTTGTAGGATTCTGTACAACTACTGGTAAACGTCTCTTTCTTAACCTTAAGAGTCACCTAAGTCTTCTAATAACATGTTCATTTTTCCACTATAATTATAGTGGAAAAATGAACATGCGATAGTAATTATGGACAAGGTAGATTATAATCTACCTTGCCCATAATTACTATCGCATTTGCTTTGTCTGTTTCGTAAGGTGAAGTCCAGGATCTTTCCTTAATTTCCTTATTAGAAGACGGAGAAACTTACGTGCCCCTTAAACGCTGGTAAATGTTACTTAGAGAAAACTTTTGATTTATTTTGGAGTGTGGGGGTCAAACTTTTTTTTAGAAGAACTGAGAAAATTATTATGATTATTAATATTATTAATACTGATTTTCAGGCAATTATTATTTCTTCTTCTTTCAACAAACCGGCCGCATCCTACTGGAGCAGGGTGACCCCCCAAAAAAAAACGAAAGTCTCTCTTTTTAACTTTAGTAATGAATGCAGGAGAAGGGGGTTACAAGCCCCTTGCTGCCGGCAAGGCAATAATGTCTGCGTTCCTTATCCAAATGCCTTTACCTTCAACGCTGCTAACTTGATAATGCAAATTCTGAGCGACTTCAAAGTTAATGTGCTGGGTATTTTATGATATTGGTCCCTCTTAGATAACAAGAGAGTTGTTTTCAGTTTGGCTTCAAGGCTGATGCTTCTTGGTGGAAGGTGTGAATTAGTTTAGTGCTGTATATATCCTAATTTGTCATTTCTATTGAAAACATTAGGATATTATTGTCCTTATGAGAACCTTTGAATACCAAATCTGAATCGTGTCAATCTTTAAGTCTGAAAAGTTCATTGTTTGCGCGTGCAGTGACGTGCAGGGGGCGACCAAAATATATATATGTCTTATTGGGAATTAAATACCTGCACATAATGCATGAACGTTGCTGTCTGGATGGTGTCAGCCTCTCATTCCTGACAGCTGGATGACACCATCTCGTAAGAGCTGGATGACAGCTGTCTACAACACTTGACTTTTTCGACTACCCGTCACTTACATTCCATTACAGTTCACTAACATATGGATTACATGTGACATTCACTTCTACACAGGACAACACTGAACACTTGTTTGCCACGTAACTGAGGCAAATAACATTTGTATGATACCTGACCTTAACCCCTCGACCTTAGAATGACTCCTGACCTTTACATGGGTAAAAATTCCTTAGTCAAGAGTTCCTTGATGTCTGTGCACACATTTTGTCCAACTTTTATTGCAATTAGTTTAAAAAAAAAATAAAAAATAAATATTACTTAGCGCTCCATGAACTTGGAACCCGTTTCTTCTTACATTTAAGAACTAAGACAAGAGCTGGAGTTCTCAGGTTCTTCTCAAGCTGGAGTAAAAAGTTCTGTTGTCTGAGTACTTGAGTTTAATTAATTCGGAGGCGGCGGGTAGCGTGGAGCAGGTTAATGAGGATACTGGATCAAGATATCCTGTTTAGATTCATAATGAACTGTTTTCATTACTGTTGTTGTTGCTTCTGTTGCTGCGGCTGTTAATGATGCTGTTATTGCTGTTATCGTGGAGGTGCGGATTACATGGTAAATGAGAAAGGAATGACGTATGGTCATTTAAGGTTTTCGCGTGTACACCCACACCTACACACACACACACACACACACACACACACAAGGGAGAGAGAGGACCCAGTAGCGATTAGTGAAGAGGCGGGGCCAGGAGCTGAGTATCGACCCCTGCAACCACAATTAGGTGAGTACACACACACCAGTGAAGAGGCGGGGTCAGGAGCAATAACAAATAGGTAAGTACACCAAAATCTCACCTTCATGGATCCTACCCAAACACTGCTTCACTTCAGAATAAACCAGAACCACAACGAAGACAGGAGGACCAGAGATGCCTGAGATATCCACGTGAACTGTCTCCAGTGTTTACCGCTTGTATTCGACTGATGAAGCTTGCTGCGCAAGCCAAAAGTTTCCATGATGATGATTATGATGATAAATAATAATAATAATAATAATAATAATAATAATAATAATAATAATAATAATAATATCTTTATTTCTACAAGTACATGTACAAGGTATACAGGCCTAGCTGACATCAATGACATACTACTATATAGAAAGCCGCTTGTTATGCAGAGCATTTCCCGCAAATTAGGTCAGTTTTGTCCCAGGATGCGACCCACACTAGTCGACTAACACCCAGGTACCCATTTTACTGATGGGGAACATAGACAATCAGTGTAAAGAAACACGGCCATTGTTTCTACCCTTTCCGAGAATTGAACCCGGACACTTCACCGTGCGAAGAGAGCTTTAGCCACCAGGCCAGGTGGCACCTAATAGGTGTTGGACATGTGTTATTCACCAGCTCGTCGGTATTTATTGAAGAAAACTTTTCTCAGTCATAATGACGAAGCCAGTCATGGCGAAACGTTTCTCAGAGTGTCATTTTCCCACAACCATTTCTCTGTATTGTATACCACTGACCAGCCGGGCTGTGGTTCGTACGCCGGTTTGCGTGCAGCCAGCAGTAACAGCCTGACTGATCCATGAAAAATCCCTCCAGGTATACCACTCACATACTCCTGCTTTCCAGTGAGTCTAGTTAACACTTTCTCCCGTAACTCTCACTTCACATCGACACCGCTGCCAAAGCATCGATATCAGTGCCAAAATATCGGTATGAATGCCAAAACACCGGTATCAGTGCCAAAATATCGATATCGGTGTCAAAATAACAGTGCCAAAATATCGATATCGGTGCCAAAATATCAATACCAGTGTCAAAATATCGGTATCGGCAAAAAAAAAAAAAAAGTTTTGGTATCGCAGCATCTCTTCACACAACGCATCAATCTGCGCATCAATCTGCGCATCAGAAAAACAGTAATATTACCCACGCATTCCACATCATGTTCATCAACGTTATTAATTAGCAATGCGGGTAACGCATTATTCCACTAATGTGTAAGTTAATGCAAGTAATTCATCCGACATTACACTTGTATCCTACAAATTGCACGCGTTATCTGCCTTAATTAGTGTGGCTCAGAGAAACTGCTTCAGTGGTGATTAGTGGACGGAGGCTCGAGCCACCACTCCACACCTTCCACTGAATGATCCACACGGGTTTACCGCTTAATATAATAATAATAATAATCATCATCATAATAAATATAGACAACCTGCCTGAAAGATAGAACAGTATAGTGTAATGGAAAGAATATATCAGGAAAAGAAAATGCAAAAGGTTGGGTCTCAATGGATCAGTACAACAAATATTTTTTTAATGCATACAAATGACTTGCCAAAAGGAACTGAATTATATATATATATATATATATATATATATATATATTTGTCGTGCCGAATAGGTAAAACTGGTCAATTAGGAAGAAATCATTTAAAATTAAATCCTTTCTAAAATTTTCTCTTATACGTTTAAAAATATATTTTTTTTTTCATTTACGTTAATGTATAAATTTATCAAGAACCTTAAATACTAACTGTTAATAGCACATTTAATTAGCAATAACTAATATTTTGATAGTTTACAGTAATTTAATAAACACAACGAAATGTATTTTTTTCGTTAGGTTCAGAATTTTTTTTGCGAAATTATTGCAAACACAAATAGTATATATCAACGCACCGGCCGTCTCCTACCGCGGTAGGGTGATCTAAAAAGATAAAAAAAAATAGTTTTTCTTTTTATATGCAGTAAGTTATACAGAAGAGGTTACTAGCCTCTTGCTCCCGGCATTTTAGTCGCCTCTTACGACATGCATGTATATGAAGCTAAAACGTAAAACTCCAACGAGAGTGGACAGACACAGACTACTAGGAGACCTTGATAGGGAGGCTGCAAGAATTATCCAGCAGGTAGCTACTGAAGCTCAATCCAGACAAGTACAAGGTCATGCAAATCGGCACCAGAATCGGAGTAACAGTTTGGGGTGAAAATAACTGAAGTTGCAATTATCGTTCAAGGAGAAATGTCTGAGCGTGAATGTCAAAGCTAGAATATATATTCAGTGATGCGTTTAAATAGCACAGCCCTTCACGGTATTATCGAGCGATACCACAGAGGACACAGCGCCAGCATGGAGCCCACATCTGGACAAGCGTTCAAAAGCTCCAAAAAGTTTAGATGTTTGCATGCAGATTACTCTCAAAGCTGAGAGAGTGAACTACCAGAAGAGGCTGTGGGAATGATGCTTACAACCTTGAGAGAGAGAGAGAGAGGAGAGAGAGAGAGAGAGAGAGAGAGAGAGAGAGAGAGAGAGAAGGACCATGCATTAAAGTATATTTGACAAGTCCAACAGAGCCAAACGCAAGACACTAGTTAATTAAAATGAAAGGTGGGTCCCATGAACTAGATCTCAACCAATTCAGATGAAACTTAATGAGCACACAGAGATAAAACTTTACAAATACTGTATCGCTATTAATTAAAGTTTGCGAGTGAAGTAACTGAGAAGACGAACTTGCTTATTTTAATTATTATAATTATTATTATTATTATATAATAATAATAATAAGGAAGCGCGAAAACTGTACGGGTCAAATAGCGCCTGGGAAATGACAGATAGTCATTTTTGAACCAAGAGGAGGGTAGCTACAGTTCCGCTGATCAAAAACCTTTACCAGCATTTAAACACCTAAATGTTGCAGGAGATGCAACATTTCCTCAATGAGAAGCAGGGGGGCCACAAGTACACTAAGACAACACAATAAGTGTCAGGGGCCCAAGAATGTTCAACTGCCTCCCTGCATACATAAGGGAGATTACAAATAGACCCCTGGCTGTCTTCAAGAAGGCGCTAGACAGGCACCTAAAGTAAGTACCTGATCAGTCAAGCTGTGGTTCGTACGTCAATTTACGTGCGGCCAGCAGTAACAGCCTGGTTGATCAGGCCCTGATCCACCACGAGGCCTGGTCTCAGACCAGGTCGCGGGGTCACTGACCCCCGAAACCCTCTCCAGGTAAACTCCCTTGAAGGAACCTCACACAGAGGAACCCTTCTTGAGACAGCTTACACACAGAGGCACTCTTCTTGAAGACAGCTAACAGTAAAGCAACTTCCTTGAAGACAGTTAACACAGCAAAGCACCTTCCTTGAAGACAGCTAACACAGTAAAGCACCTTCCTTGAAGACAGCTAACACAGTAAAGCACCTTCCTTGAAGACAGTTAACACAGCAAAGCACCTTCCTTGAAGACAGCTAACACAGTAAAGCCCCTTCCTTGAAGACAGCTAACACAGTAAAGCACCTTCCTTGAAGACAGCTAAAACAGCAAAGCACCTTCCTTGAAGATAGCTAACACAGCAAAGCACCTTCCTTGAAGACAGCTAACACAGTAAAGCACCTTCCTTGAAGACAGTTAACAGAGCAAAGCACCTTCCTTGAAGACAGTAACACAGCAAAGCACCTTCCTTGAAGACAGCTAACACAGTAAAGCACCTTCCTTGAAGACAGTTAACACAGCAAAGCACCTTCCTTGAAGACAGCTAACACAGTAAAGCACCTTCCTTGAAGACAGTTAACACAGCAAAGCACCTTCCTTGAAGACAGCTAACACAGTAAAGCACCTTCCTTGAAGACAGTTAACACAGCAAAGCACCTTCCTTGAAGACAGCTAACACAGTAAAGCACCTTCCTTGAAGACAGCTAACACAGTAAAGCACCTTCCTTGAAGACAGTTAACACAGTAAAGCACCTTCCTTGAAGACAGTTAACACAGCAAAGCACCTTCCTTGAAGACAGCTAACACAGCAAAGCACCTTCCTTGAAGACAGTTAACACAGCAAAGCACCTTCCTTGAAGACAATTAACACAGCAAAGCACCTTCCTTGAAGACAGTTAACACAGCAAAGCACCTTCCTTGAAGACAGTTAACACAGCAAAGCACCTTCCTTGAAGACAGCTAACACATTAAAGCACCTTCCTTGAAGACAGTTAACACAGTAAAGCACCTTCCTTGAAGACAGCTAACACAGTAAAGCACCTTCCTTGAAGACAGCTAACACAGTAAAGCACCTTCCTTGAAGACAGCTAACACAGTAAAGCACCTTCCTTGAAGACAGCTAACACAGCAAAGCACCTTCCTTGAAGACAGTTAACACAGTAAAGCACCTTCCTTGAAGACAGCTAACACAGCAAAGCACCTTCCTTGAAGACAGTTAACACAGCAAAGCACCTTCCTTGAAGACAGCTAACACAGCAAAGCACCTTCCTTGAAGACAGTTAATACAGTAAAGCACCTTCCTTGAAGACAGTTAACACAGTAAAGCATCTTCCTTGAAGACAGCTAACACAGTAAAGCACCTTCCTTGAAGACAGTTAACACAGTAAAGCACCTTCCTTGAAGACAGTTAACACAGTAAAGCACCTTCCTTGAAGACAGCTAACACAGCAAAGCACCTTCCTTGAAGACAGTTAATACAGTAAAGCACCTTCCTTGAAGACAGTTAACACAGTAAAGCATCTTCCTTGAAGACAGCTAACACAGTAAAGCACCTTCCTTGAAGACAGTTAACACAGTAAAGCACCTTCCTTGAAGACAGCTAACACAGCAAAGCACCTTCCTTGAAGACAGCTAACAGAGACAACATAGAACACTCACACGGGAAGAACCATTACTGTCTCACCCACACGCTGAAACTCATTATTTTCTTAATACTGCTAATAAGAAAATGCTGCACAAATGCTGTGCAAATGCGGATTATTAAAAGAAAATTGTAAAGACGACACACAAAGAGCAGTGAAAATTCAATTTTGGGCGGTATGAAATGTGCTTGTTGCGTATCAAGGGTAGCAGCAGCAACCTCAAAAGACCTTATCTTCCTCTCCTCCTATTCATCTTCCTTCTCTTGATTTTCCCCCTCCTACTCCTGTTTTTTTACCTCTTTCTACTCCTCTTCTTCCTTCTGTTTTTCATCTTCCTCTTGCAATTATTTTCTGTCCTCCTGCTCCTCTCCTGCCTATCACTCCTGCTAAGCTTCCTCACCCTGCTCATCCTCCTCCTCCTCCTCCTACTAACTACTACTAATCTTTTCCTTTTTTCGTCCTCCTGCTTCTCTTCCTCCTGTTTTCTTCTTCCTCTTCTACCACCCTAACAAAATCAATATCGCCTTTCTTCCTTGGTCATTTATCTGGTATTTCCTGGTACTGACTATCAGGGCTGTCAGCCAGTGTGTAGTTCAGGTCATGGAGATCACCACCACTGTCAGTCAGTGTGAAGTTCAGGTCAAGGAGATCACCACCACTGTCAGCCAGTGTGAAGTTCAGGTCATGGAGATCACCACCACTGTCAGCCAGTGTGAAGTTCAGGTCATGGAGATCACCACCACTGTCAGCCAGTGTGAAGTTCAGGTCATGGAGATCACCACCACTGTCAGCCAGTGTGAAGTTCAGGTCATGGAGATCACCACTGTCAGCCAGTGTGAAGTTCAGGTCATGGAGATCACCACCACTGTCAGCCAGTGTGAAGTTCAGGTCATGGAGATCACCACCACTGTCAGCCAGTGTGAAGTTCAGGTCATGGAGATCACCACCACTGTCAGTCAGTGTGAAGTTCAGGTCATGGAGATCACCACCACTGTCAGCCAGTGTGAAGTTCAGGTCATGGAGATTACCACCACTGTCAGCCATTGTGAAGTTCCGGTCATGGAGATTTACCACCACTGTCAGTGTGAAGTTCAGGTCATGGAGATCACCACCACTGTCAGTGTGAAGTTCAGGTCATGGAGATCACCACCACTGTCAGTCAGTGTGAAGTTCAGGTCATGGAGATCACCACTGTCAGCCAGTGTGAAGTTCAGGTCATGTAGATCACCACTGTCAGCCAGTGTGAAGTTCAGGTCATGATCTCCACCAATGGTAAAGATACTTGCGCCTCCACACACCCTAAACTGTGAGACCAGTGGTAAGGGGAGGCCATGTGGAGGGGGATACATGGATGAATAGATGAATACATAGATAGTAGATAGATGGATGGATGGCTGTAGCGAGTGAGATGTCTATATATTAACATGGCTGTTTGTTGTTATCAACAAACAGCCGCTTGTTGTCTCCAGTCCTCTATGCACCTCTGTGTTTCATTTTTCTGTCAGTCATTTTCACAACTTCCTTTCGAAGTCTGCGCTGCGCACACAACACACACACACACACACACACACACACACACACACACACACACACACACACACACACACACATACAAACCACACACTCCATCACTATCAATCATTTTTTTTTTAATTTTATTCATGAAAAGGTGCTAAATCCCGTTGAGGTCTTCCAGCGCAGGAATTATTCTCACTATTATTAATCCACAGAAAAATCCTATGAAATCCCTGGGTGCTTCATTTACACACAAACGTTGCCTTCAAGTACCAAGAATCATCACCTTCCGTCCGCTAATCACAGCGTTGTTTGGCATCATTCTGGCTCTTCGATAGCTCTCCATTTCGGCGGAATATTAGTAATAATGTTAGTTCAATGATGGGGAACCGATAAGCCCGTAGGGGCCAGACATCGCCTGAGGAATGTGACGCCATCAGGTTCAATCTAAGAAATGAAAGGGTAGCTGCAATTCCTCGAATGACCAGCATCAAGGCACACTGAAGGGGCATTTTCTGTGGAGCATTGATGGAGAGATTACAACGGTCTGAGGTGCCATGTTTATTTCTGGGTCTGTGACGAGACACTATTTTGATGAAGTACAGAGAGAAAACGGCGACACCGGGTAAACACTAAGAGGTTTGTGAAGGAGAAACACTGAAGAACAATACACACACAACCCGCACATATAAAAGAGAGGAGCTTACGACGACGTTTCGGCCCGACTTGGACCATTTACAAAGTCACACTAACACACAGAGACAGAGGAAGGGTTACAGGTTTTGCCTTCTCCGTGTACCGCAAGCCTATGCACAGTGGCATGTACATTCATTACTTCTCTTATCATGCCTCCTCTGTCAAGAAGAGTGTTCTTATCTCCCTCTTTCTCCGTGCTCTCCGCATCTGTGATCCTCAGTTTCTTGAAGCAGAAATTTCCACTCTTCATAATTCATTTTCCCGCCTGGGCTACCCTTCCCATTTCATAGACTTTGCTTTCTCTCGTGCTAAACGGACTTTCTTCTTTCCTAAACCCTCTACTCCTGAAAACTCTCCTGTCCTCTGCCTTCCCTACATCTCTGGTCTCTCTAATCTCAGCAACTCTCTCCGTTCCTTAGACATCAAACTTACCTTTCGTCAGACTAACACTCTTCGCACTAATCTAGTTCATACTTCCCTCCCTCCACAGATTCTCCTGGTGTCTACTCTATTTCTTGCTCCTCCTGTCCTCTTCAGTACTTCGGAGAAACTGGCCGATCTCTTTCTGACAGACTCAAGGAGCACAAAAATAGTGTTAGGCTTGCCGACACTAATAATGCTCTTTTCTGTCATGTCAGAGATCACAGTCATCCCATTGATTGGTCTTCTGCTAAAACTGTCTACCCTACGTCCAACTTTCATAGTCGGCGCCTGGTTGAATCCTCCCTTATACACAACTTTCCCTGTATGAATCTTAGCCCTGGCTTTGTCTCTGTTGATGCTTTCCTCTCTCATTACATTGTTAAATGCTCTAAACTTCAGAACACCCGTGACTTAACCTGATTTCTTCCCTTTCTTCTCTTCCCCCTTCTCCTTTTTTCTCCTATGGGGTTTCCTTTCTTTCTTTTCTTTTGCCTTGTATTTTCCTTCATTTTATTCGCTTTTCTTCCCTCTCGTACCACCCTTGCGGGCCGCTAGCCTCATTGCAGTGCTCCTTCCCATATGACTGTCTCCTCTACTACCATTACTACTACTACTACTTCCACTACTCCATCATTACCCCACTCTCTTGTACCCTCCCCTGTCTGCCTGCATATAATACCCTTCCGCTGTCTCTGTGTGTTAGTGTGACTTTGTAAATGGTCCAAGTCGGGCCGAAACGTCGTCGTAAGCTCCTCTCTTTTATATGTGCGGGTTGTGTGTGTATTGTTCCAGTCACGGTATTGTGCCTTTTTTGTTATTTACTGAAGAACAAGCTACTTTAATTGGTTCAACGTTTCGTTCTGTTAAGACGTTTATCAGAGATTTGTGAAGGAGAGACGGTGGTGTTTGTGTTGGGGTGATGGTGGTGTTAGTGTTAAGAGGATGCTTTTACTGAGATGTCGTTTCTACCTGTTACGATCTATATCAAAGGTCTTAACAAGTCCAAAGGTTGGCCCAAAGCTTGTTCTGCGACGTCTCTGATCTTCACTATTATCGCCAGTGAGAGACTTTTTGCGTGTTTCTCTGATGCTCTAAACGTGATGTTTTAACCTTCAGCGTCTTATTGATGTTGACATTTGGGGGTTAGGCAACACCTACTCATGCACTCGATGCATGAATAAGAGACGCACTTACTCACTCTTTCACTCCCTGGTACACCAGAAAATGTCATGATCAATCTCTTCCCTACTCAAGTCACTCACTCCATTCACTCCCTGACTTAATCCCTCTCAATCACTCATTATCCACATAATGACTTCTTCCCTCTCTCACTCCTTCACTGCCTAGAGCAGGACAATGCTCAGTACAGACGATCATTACATAAAACTTCGTCATTCTATGCTCCCAATACGTATCTTATGGCCATCAAACCTTAATTCATAACGTTAAGAGGCAACGACTGCATCAACTTCTCCCTCAGGATGTCATCCACACGGACGTCAAATCACAGTTCGTCTAGTTACCGAAAACGCCGAATCCAGTTCTAGAATTCAAGATGTCGTACATCAGAATGTCATGTATCACCGTGTATAATGTTTTGGTTTCTGCACACCTTGGGACATTCCTATGACCGGTTTCAAGGACTCCTCAACTCTCGCCGCAGCCTGGCTCCTTGTTTAATGCCAGTTCAACCTGGCTGTTGATGCTTGCGCCTCGCTGACTCACACAGTCAACAAGATAGTAGTCGAGTTCTGCTGCAATCCCATTGCTTCATATTTGTTGCTTTCACTGATGGTGTTAGTGTTGGCTTGCGGGGGTAGTTTTGTTGTTATGCTGAGCGATTACTCGCCTCCCGATTTTTCCATCTTTCCCTTTGTTTCATTAACCTGTTGGTGTTTCTCTTAAATCATCTCACTCCTACTGTCAGAGTAACTGTGTATTTCCATGTGAAATGGATGTCATCTCTGCTAGTCCCGCTGTATATAACGTAGAGGTTGTTAGGGCATTTAGAGAAGAAACAGAATAGGATGACTAGGAGCGTGTATATATCTGGGTTAAAAGGAAAGAGGGAAAAGGGGTCATCCCATGAGCCTTGAAGGGAGAGGAGGATGAAGGATATTTTGAGTGCTACAGACCTGAACATCCAACAGGTTTGCAAGAGCGTGATAGATCAGAGCGAGTGGAGACAAGTGCTTTTTGTGGCTTGACGTGCTGTTGGAGTGTGAGCATGGTAACATTTATGAAGAGGTTCAGGAAAACAAGTACCCGGACTTGAATCCTGGAGGTGGGAAGTACAGTTAATACTTGCTGAAGCATGGTTGCGGGTGTTGCTGTGTGTGTATGTTTGTATGTATATGTATATATGCAGTATAATCGCAAACAGGCGATCTTAATGTAGAATAAGCCACATGGGAAAGGAAATCTTTAGCTCAAGATCTTTCGCACTCTCGTGTGTCGTCAGGAGCTATGTAAAGTTGCAAGTCTAGCAACAGAAGAGAAGGGGAAAATTTCCTCAGAGTCAAGGTAGAAGCTTGCCAGTGTCGACCCATAACACTGTCACAGGTCGATGCTGCCACACCTCCGATTGTACCTGATATCTTGTACCCGATGCTTGTCCCTGATATCTTGTACCTGATGCCTGTCCCTTATATCTTGTCCATTATATCTTGTCCCTGATATTTTGTCCCTGATATCGTGTCCCTGACATCGTGTCCCTGACATCATCACGAAAGTGTCTCCAAACTGCGTTACGCATCACAATAAAAAAAAAAATTCCTTACTGAAAAATATGACTTGAGATGAACTTAAAGGAGCTTCAATTCAAAGTTTTTAATTAAAGTTACGTCAGGTTAAACCTTTTTTTTTTTAAAGGTCAATGTTGTATGACCGAAGCTCAGAAATGAAGGCTTCCGCGCTTAAAAAAAAATCGCTTTGTAATTAAGTGGAAAGATTTGCAAGTAATTACACGAAATTCCGCTAAGGTTTTTTTTTTTTAATATTCGTTGAACAATTCTTCTTTCTAACGATGGTGAACGTTCAATTCATCGGGTCGGTGCTTAGTTTTTAAAATTTAAACGCCGACTTTGATGGCCAGGAACACCGTCTATTCCAGCCAGGATGACGTAGAACGTCGACGTTTTGTGTACAGGCCTAAAACAACGTTTACACTGACTGTGACGACCTGAACAACGTTTACACTGACTGTGACGACCTGAACAACGTTTACACTGACTGTGACGACCTGAACAACGTTTATAGACTGTGACGACCTGAACAACGTTTATACTGACTGTGACGACCTGAACAACGCTTACACTGACTGTGACGACCTGAACAACGTTTATACTGACTGTGACGACGTGAACAACGCTTACACTGACTGTGACGACCTGAACGCCGCTTACTCTGACTACCTGAACAACGTTTACACTGACTGTGCCGACCTGAACAACATTTACACAGACTGTGACGACATGAACAACGTTTACACTGACTGTGACGACCTTAACAACGTTTACACTGACTGTGACGACCTGAATAACGTTTACACTGACTGTGACGACCTGAACAACATTTACACAGACTGTGACGACCTGAACAACGTTTACACTGTGACGACCTTAACAACGTTTACACTGATTGTGACGACCTGAACAACGTTTACACTGACTGTGACGACCTGAACAACGTTAACACTGACTGTGACGACATGAACAACGTTAACACTGACTGTGACGACCTGAACAACGCTTACACTGACTGTGACGACCTGAACAACGTTTATACTGACTGTGACGACGTGAACAACGCTTACACTGACTGTGACGACCTGAACAACGCTTACTCTGACTACCTGAACAACGTTTACACTGACTGTGACGACCTGAACAACATTTACACTGACTGTGACGACCTTAACAACGTTTACACTGACTGTGAGGACCTTAACAACGTTTACACTGACTGTGACGACCTTAACGTTTACACTGACTGTGACGACCTTAACAACGTTTACACTGACTGTGACGACCTGAACAACTTTACTGGTTGTGATGACCTGAACAAAACAATGCGTCACAAGACAAACGCGTCACAGAAATGTGAAAATAATTTCATCAATGTAATAGAAACGCAGCAGTGTAGCAAACCTTACAACACTGTAGTAACACAGTGTAGCAAACCTTACAACACTGTAGTAACACAGTATAGCAAACCTTACAACACTGTAGTAACAGTGTAGCAAACCTTACAACACTGTAGTAACACAGTGTAGCAAACCTTACAACACTGTAGTAACACAGTGTAGCAAACCTTACAACACTGTAGTAACAGTGTAGCAAACCTTACAACACTGTAGTAACACAGTGTAGCAAACCTTACAACACTGTAGTAACACAGTGTAGCAAACCTTACAACACTGTAGTAATACAGTGTAGCAAACCTTACAACACTGTAGTAACACAGTGTAGCAAACCTTACAACACTGTAGTAACACAGTGTAGCAAACCTTACAACACTGTAGTAACACAGTGTAGCAAACCTTACAACACTGTAGTAACACAGTGTAGCAAACCTTACAACACTGTAGTAGCAGTGTAGCAAAGCCTACACCACTGTAGTAACAGTGTAGCAGAGCTTACAACCACTAACAAACACACTGTAGCGAACTTTAATACGATAAAGTTAATTTATGTGAAAGTTAGGCTGATGTTCCGTAAGGCCTAGCAGCCCCTCCCTCCCTCCCTCCCTCCTACCTTCCCTCCTTCCTTTCCTCTCTTCCCTTCACAAACTCAAATAAGTAATTACACCCAGCAAACTAGCACAGTGGCACCACCTCTCAACACTCCAGAACTAATGTGACATAATGAACATCCTCGCTTCTTCCCGCAAGGCAAGACTGCCTCCTAAAATCAGCCTAAATTACTTCAGTGGGTCCTTCAGCTTCGTTAAGTACACAACGACGGTCAACTATGTTTAACTTCCCTGAAGAATAAAAGTCACATTACAGTGACTGCAACAGTTCACAACTAACCCTCACTTAGGAAAGCAAAATTTATGACGACGTTTCGGACCGTCCTGGACCCTTGTAGTTTTATGTAAAGATATGCGTGTGTAAGCCGAAACGTTCCTGAATAAGTTTTTAATGAGACAACGTTTCATGGAGTGTTACTGAACAATAATGCCAGTAAAAGCCTGTTCTTCAACGTGGGTCCTTGATACACTAGGGACACCAACACGCCACTTACATCGTAAATTTTTACACATTTGTTAAACTACTGCTACGACCTATAATCTACGTCTACCACTCCCCTACTACTGCTACTACGACTAATAATACCAACTACAACACCCTTCTCCCTACCCTATTGTGTTAAGACTTTCTCTACTCTTCCTCAGTTGTGATTTGACACTAGTCAGTGGCTTAGGTACTGGCCTGGAGCGTAAGCCACTTAATAATATGCACTTGAAAAATCCTAAAAGGACTAGTCCCAAATCTTCAGACGAAAATCACTCCCTACGAAAGCAAAAGACTCGGCAGGCGATGCAACATCCCCCCAATGAAAAGCAGGGGTGCCGTGAGTTTGCTAAGAGAAAACACAATAAGTGTCAGGGGCCCAAGACTGTTCAACTGCCTCTCAGCATACATAAGAGGGATTACCAATAGACCCCTGGCTGTCTTCAAGAAGGCACTGGACAAGAACCTAAAATCAGTACCTGACCAGCCTGACAGTGGTTCATACGTCGGCTTGCGTGCGGCCAGCAGTAAGAGGGTTGTTGATCAGGTCCTGATCCACCGTGAGGCCTGGTCACAGACCAAGCCGCGGGGGCGATAACCCCCGAAACCCTCTCCAGTGTATACTCCAGGTATACTTGGCCAGTTGGCTTACGCACTGACCTGCAATTTTACGATTCACTTCCCATGGGCTCTAACCCCATACCGTGGTAGTTAAAATGTTCCTCTCCTAAGTGTGGTTTTTTTGGTGAATTTTATTTTCTTCGTGGCAACATAAAACCCAACAAACCACTCTTACACTGGTACAAAACAGATATTAATTAAATAACTCTGGTTTCATTGTTTTTTTTATATCTTGCGTTTCCCCTTTATCATGAATTGTTTTTCGGATTTCAGAACGATACTTCTGACATCCACATTTCCTGTATGGGTCTCCTAATTCTATCTCAATATCACTATTTCGTTATATTACAAACACAGGTGTAGTCTAGTGGCCTGCACACCTGGCTGTAGCACTATAACCACGTAAGAATGAGCAAAAGGGCAGCAGAGAGAATAAATACTTATACGTACTTCCTTCACCAAATAGTAATTAGGTATATACAATATATACAGCGGATATGTACAATATGACAAATGCACGCAAGAAATACAGTGAGAACCGTTGCGACCAGACTGGGAGGTAAGCTCTTAGCAGCTGGTTCACTGGTCGGGAGGGCAGCCTATATGGGTGTATGACATAAGTCGAATAAAATGTAATATACTCTTAGCATACCACACATTATCTCCCTACTTGTGTGTCTGGTGCAAGACACTACCTCTGTGTCTGGTGCAAGACACTACCTCTGTGTCTGGTGCAAGACACTACCTCTGTGTATGGTGCAAGACACTACCTCTGTGTCTGGTGCAAGACACTACCTCTGTGTCTGGTGCAAGACACTACCTCTGTGTCTGGTGCAAGACACTACCTCTGTGTCTGGTGCAAGACACTACCTCTGTGTATGGTGCAAGACACTATCGCTGATTTTATAATTCCCGTTTCACTTTGATCTGCTTTTTTTTTCATCCATTCCACAGTCTGGAAACTTTCTTCTACAACCCTGCCACCTCCACTTCATTACTACCTCCTCTTCAGTGTCACCACTTCATTACCACCTCTTCAGTGCCACCTCCACTTCATTACCACCTCTTCAGTGCCACATCCACTTCATTACCACCTCTTCAGTGCCACATCCACTTCATTACAACCTCTTCAGTGCCACCTCCACTTCATTACTTCTTCAGCGCCACCTCCACTTCATTACCACCTCTTCAGTGCCCCCTCCACTACATTACATCTTCAGTGCCACCTCCACTTCATTACCACCTCTTCAGTGCCCCCTCCACTTCATTACCACCTCATCTTCAGCGCCACCTCCACTTCATTACCACCTCTTCAGTGCCCCCTCCACTTCATTACCACATCTTCAGTGCCACCTCCACTTCATTACCACCTCTTCAGTGCCACCTCCACTTCATTACCACCTCATCTTCAGTGCCACCTCCACTTCATTACCACCTCTTCAGTGCCCCCTCCACTTCATTACCACATCTTCAGTGCCACCTCCACTTCATTACCACCTCTTCAGTGCCACCTCCACTTCATTACCACCTCATCTTCAGCGCCACCTCCACTTCATTACCACCTCTTCAGTGCCCCCTCCACTTCATTACCACATCTTCAGTGCCACCTCCACTTCATTACCACCTCTTCAGTGCCACCTCCACTTCATTACCACCTCATCTTCAGTGCCACCTCCACTTCATTACCACCTCTTCAGTGCCCCCTCCACTTTATTACCACCTCATCTTCAGTGCCACCTCCACTTTATTACCACCTCTTCAGTGCCCCCTCCACTTTATTACCACCTCATCTTCAGTGCCACCTCCACTTCATTACCACCTCTTCAGTGTCACCTCCACTTCATTACCACCTCTTCAGTGCCACCTCCACTTCATTACCACCTCTTCAGTGTCACCTCCACTTCATTAGCACCTCTTCAGTGCCCCCTCCACTTCATTACCACCTCTTCAGTGCCCCCTCCACTTCATTACCACCTCCTCTTCAGTGTCACCTCCACTTCATTACCACCTCCTCTTCAGTGTCACCTCCACCTCACCTTCAATCTGTCCACCCTCCTCTCATCTCCATCCAACGCTCCTAAACTAACACTCAGTTGCTGATTCTCTCTCTCTCACACACACACACACACACCCTCACTCCCACACTCACAAAACGCGCCAATTACATTACAATCTTAATTGCAAAATCACAGTAATTAGCTTTCAATCTAATGAAGCAAGTGACACGTAATGACAAATGTCAATTTTACACACAGCAAAATTTACACTAACATCGTTGACTACACGAAACGAATGAGGATAACACTGCTATAATGAGTCTAATGTGAGGCTACTGAAGTCTGGCTCTGATGTGAGGCTACTGTAGTGTGGCTCTGATGTGAAGTTACTGTAGTGTGGCTCTGATGTGAGACTACTGTAGTGTGGCTCTGATGTGAGGCTAAATGTAGTGGTTCTGATGTGAGGCTACTGTAGTGTGGCTCTGATGTGAGGCTACTGTAGTGTGGCTCTGATGTGAGGCTACTGTAGTGTGGCTCTGATGTGAGGCTACTGTAGTGTGGCTCTGATGTGAGGCTACTGTAGTGTGGCTCTGATGTGAGGCTACTGTAGTGTGGCTCTGATGTGAGGCTACTGTAGTGTGGCTCTGATGTGAGGCTACTGTAGTGTGGCTCTGATGTGAGGCTACTGTAGTGTGGCTCTGATGTGAGGCTACTGTAGTGTGGCTCTGATGTGAGGCTACTGTAGTGTGACTCTGATGTGAGGCTACTGTAGTGTGGCTCTGATGTGAGGCTACTGTAGTGTGGCTCTAATGTGAGGCTACTGTAGTGTGGCTCTGATGTGAGGCTACTGTAGTGTGGCTCTGATGTGAGGCTACTGTAGTGTGGCTCTGATGTGAGGCTACTGTAGTGTGGGATTAAAATAAACTGTCAGTGTATATACGATGAGAGATATACACCCCTCGATATATTTGATTATTCTTTTTTAAGATGTTGTCGCCGAAGCTGCGACATCCATTCTGTGGATGCTCAAGAAGTCAAGGAACTAGGCCCCAAAACGGTTAACAGGAGTATACATCTGGATATATATATATATATATATATATATATATATATATATATATATATATATATATATATATATATATATATATATATATACATGTCGTGCCGAATATGTAAAACTTGTCAATTTACAAGAACTCATTTAAAATTAAGTCCTTTCTAAAATTTTCTCTTATACGTTTAAAGATATATATTTTGTATTTATGTTAATGTAAAAATTAATAATTTTGTACCAAAAGAACCTTAGAAAACTTAACTAACCTTATTATAACAAGCGAAATTTAATTTAGCCTAATCCAACTAAATATATTTTACATAAGTTTACATTAATTTAATAATAAACAAACACAATAAAATATAGTATATATATATATAATATATATATATATATATATATAGGTGACCATAAGGCAGACCACACACTTTGCATTCAGTTTCATAAAACCTCTTTTGTTATCTATCATACGTTTCGCTATGTATTAAAAATTCCAGAGTGAAAATAAAGTATCAGCACCGACTCAGCCTGGCGCTTTCCAGCGTCTGAAAACACATCTTCGCAGAAACTTGATAAGTTCCGCAAATCAGGTTCTGATGAGCCAGCCTGCGGTGCCTACACTGAACTTTTTCTTGATAGCATCAACATCCTAGTTAATCAGGCCATTAACCAGGAGGCCTAATCTGGGACAAGGCCGCGGGCTGATGATCCCTCACAACTTGAAGAGCAAAACTGGGAACTTGAAAAAGTAGGCTGAGAGCTTAGACTAAAAAGTTTTATTTTGGTATCGAGGGCTGAGAACAGGGGAATAACAATTAAGACACAGAGTGGCGGTATAGAGCTTGTCCGAACAATGGCGTTAGTCGACAAATGGAGATAAACACCACAATAGGACTTTATTAATGTGCTTTAAAAAGCCTCACAATGAAGCCTTATCAAGGTGCTTAAAGCCCCGCCGTGGGGCTTTATCAAGCACCTTCATAAAGAACTACTGTTGGTTAAGGCCATAAAACACAGGTTTTCCTCGTTGAAACTACAACTTTCTAACTTATTCAAACAAACAACATTGGAAAGAGCGGGATATGTGGTAAACAGGAGGAGGAGGAGGAGGAGGAGGAGGAGGAGGAGAGAGAGAGAGAGAGAGAGAGAGAGAGAGAGAGAGAACAGTGAAAGTATTGTGTCGGTGCGGGGCGAGGCTGAGTTAAAGTAGATATGGAATTCTTTGAGAGCTCCCACACGGCTCTAATATACCTGTGGGTGGTGGGGGGAACACTGTGATGTGTGGGCGTGGGTTCGTAGCACTGTGGGTGTGGAGACTGACCTCAGGATGGTGACCGTGATACACTTTACGGAACGTGGGGGTGGGGATCTTTGTGGTGCTTTCATGCTTGCTAGTGTCTGGAGGGAGGTTGTGGAGGACTGGAGGAAGATTGTGGGGTGGAGGAAGACTTTATAGGGCTAGAGGGAGAAAGATTGCGTAGGGCTGGAGGGAGGAAGATTGTGTAGGGCTGGAGGGAGGACGATTGTAGAGGGCTGGAGGAAGATTGTAGAGGGCTGGAGGAAGATTGTAGAGGGCTGGAAATGACACTGTGATGGGCTGTAGTAGGAAAAGTTGTAGACGGAGGTTGTGAAGGGCTAGAGGTGGGCTGCTGAAGACTGGAGGAAACGAGAGGGAAGTTGTGGAGGGTTGGAGGTAGGTTGTGAAAGGCTGGAGGACAGGAGGGTGTGCTGGAGGGAAGTGGAGGCTGAAACACACAAGAGGCTTTGGTGTGTTTTGAGAAAGAATGTTTTGTAGTGGACGGATAAAGGAAATATACCTCAACACAGTGAGAGAGAGAGAGAGAGAGAGAGAGAGAGAGAGAGAGAGAGAGAGAGAGAGAGAGAGAGAGGAGAGAGAGAGGGGTGTTAAGAGGGTTACATCAAATACTGTGTGGAAATACTAGACACTTTCATACATCATAGATAATTTTATAGAGTATCTGAACTGTACTAGCTTGAACAGTAACTGAACTAGCATGCACACTGCACTCAGCAGCTGTACTATTATGTACACTATACCCAGCAATTGTACTATTATGAAAACTAACCTAAGCTTCTGTGTGAGATCCTTAAATACTATCTTAGGCTTATATTACGTCTCTACACATCACACAGATATGTATTGTTATTTGCAAAAATATATGCATACAGAGAGACCAAGTGACGTTTACACGTTTTGAATAAGTCACTAACAAACACACACACACACACACACACAGAAGAGACAAAAAGACAGACTGATTCATAGTGGGAGTCTTCATCGTATATATTGTGAGTCTTCATCGTATATATTGTGAGTCTTCATCGTATATATTGTGAGTCTTCATCGTATATATGGTGAGTCTTCATCGTATATATTGAGAGTCTTCATCGTATATATTGTGAGTCTTCATCGTATATATTAGTCTATATTAGTCTTCATCGTATATATGGTGAGTCTTCATCGTATATATTGGAGTCTTCATCGTTATATTGAGTCTTCATCGTATATATTGAGAGTCTTCATCGTATATATTGTGAGTCTTCATCGTATATATTGAGTCTTCATCGTATATATGTCTTCATCGTATATATGGTGAGTCTTCATCGTATATATTGTGAGTCTTCATCGTATATATTGTGAGTCTTCATCGTATATATGGTGAGTCTTCATCGTATATATTGAGTCTTCATCGTATATATGGTGAGTCTTCATCGTATATATTGTGAGTCTTCATCGTATATATTGTGAGTCTTCATCGTATATATTGTGAGTCTTCATCGTACATATATTTGGTACATGCTGCAAGTTAAGGAGTCTCACGTAATATTGAGGCGAATGTATAGATGGAGAGCTCAGCGAGAAGAGAAGACGAATATAAGGAGTAGATAGTATAGCAGGAAAGGAGAAGCTAGCGTAAGGGAGGTATTAATGAGGGGAGACGGTATTCGAAGTGGAAAAGTAGAAGGGAGAAAGGTAGGGAGAGGTGGGGAAAAAGTGAAGGGAAAGGTGAGAGAGGGATCATAACACCACCTTCCCTACACCGTCGTGTAGGTGTCTACGACACATTATACTTATCTAATGTAGTGTCACGTATCACAACACTCAGGCTTACCATGATGTACCACCACTCAGTGATACCATGATGTACCACCACTCAGTGATACCATGATGTACCACCACTCAGTGATACCATGATGTACCACCACTCAGTGATACCATGATGTATCACCACTCAGTGGTACCATGATGTACCACCGTTCAGTGGTACCATGATGTACCACCACTCAGTGATACCATGATGTACCACCACTCAGTGATACCATGATGTACCACCACTCAGTGATACCATGATGTACCACCACTCAGTGATACCATGATGTACCACCACCAGTATACCATGTGTACACCACCAGTGATACCATGATGTACCACCACTCAGTGATACCATGATGTACCACCACTCAGTGATACCATGATGTACCACCACCAGTGATACCATGATGTACCACCACTCAGTGATACCATGATGTCACCACCAGATACCATGATACCACCACTCAGTGATACCATGATGTACCACCACTCAGTGATACCATGATGTACCACCACTCAGTGATACCATGATGTACCACCACTCAGTGGTACCATGATGTACCACCACTCAGTGATACCATGATGTATCACCACTCAGTGTACATGGTACCACACCAGTGTACCATGATGTACCACCACTCAGTGGTACCATGATGTACCACCGTTCAGTGGTACCATGATGTACCACCACTTAATGGTACCATGATGTACCACCACTCAGTATTATCATGGTGTACCACCACTCAGTGGTACCATGATGTACCACCACTCAGTGGTACCATGATGTACCACCGCTCAGTGGTACCATGATGTACCACCACTTAATACTACCATGATGTACCACCACTCAGTGGTAACATGACGTAGCACACTCAGTGGTACCATGATGTACCACCACTCAGTGGTAACATGACGTACCACACACTCAGTGGTACCATGATGTACCATCACTCAGTGGTACCTTGAAGATGTACCACCACTCAGTGGTACCTTGGAGATGTACCACCACTCAGTGGTACCTTGGAGATGTACCACCACTCAGTGGTACCATGAAGCTGCACCATCCCTCAGTGGTACCGTAAAGCTGTACCATCACTCAGTGGTACCATGAAGCTATACCATCACTCAGTGGTACCATGAAGCTGTACCATCACTCAGTGGTACCATGAAGCTGTACCATCACTCAGTGGTACCATGAAGCTGTACCATCACTCAGTGGTACCATGAAGCTGTACCATCACTCAGTGGTACCATGAAGCTGTACCATCACTCAGTGGCACCATGAAGATGTACCACATCTCAGTTTTACCATGAAGATGTACCACCACTCAGAGGTACCTTGAAGATGTACCACCACTCAGTGGTACCTTGAAGATGTACCACCACTCAGTGGTACCTTGATGTACCATCACTCAGTGGTACTTTGAAGATGTACCACGACTCAATGGTACCTTGAAGCTGTACCATCACTCAGTGGTACCATGAAGCTGTACCATCACTCAGTGGTATCATGAAGCTGTATCATCACTCAGTGGTACCATGAAGATGTACCACCACTCAGTGGTACCTTGAAGATGTACCATCACTCAGTGGTACCTTGAAGATGTACCACCACTCAGTGGTACCTTGAAGATGTACCATCACTCAGTGGTACCTTGAAGATGTACCACCACTCAGTGGTACCTTGAAGATGTACCATCACTCAGTGGTACCATGAACCTGTACCACCACACACTCAGTGGTACCATGAACCTGTACCACCACATACTCAGTGGTACCATGAAAACATCGCGGAGAAATTGAATACCTTCTCCACCATTCATTCTTTTCACCCCAACACATCATTTCACCCCCTCTAAACCTCTAAAATTTCCTCCCCCTCATCCTTAATCTCTCCCTTGCCCTAATCCTCTACCTCCCAAACACTTCACTCTTTCTTTAATAATAACCTGACACTCCGCCGTCGATTGTACCCTGACATAACTGCTCCAAATAAGGAAGTTGAGAGGTGACTTCACGCCCACCTGCGTCTTGGGCGTGATGAGTATGGTGATGAGAGAAGACTGGAAGGCAGGAAGGAAAGGAAGGTATGTGTAGGCAAGGGGTGGGAAGTGAAGCCTTATGTAGTCTCCCCCCTTTGTCCTTTATTGACCACAGACGACATAAAAAGGCATCACCCTTCCCCTTAGAAAGAGACATTTACTACTACTCATAAACTTGCAGCCCAACAAAAAAGGTGTGAGAGGAAAGATGGAGGGGGAAACATGAAGGGAACTAGGGAGGGAAAGAGGGTAGGATGCAGGGAGGGAAGCATGTAGGGCAGAAGGGAGAGGAGGAGATAGGGAAGGAGGGATGGAAAGTGGCGGGGAAGAAATGAAGAACAGGAAGAATAAAGTAGAAAAAAAATAAAGAAGCAAAACGCAAGAATTACAGTTACCAGCTACCAGGTACTTAAGCAGCACTCTCACTGCCAAACACCTTAATAATAGATCACACTTTCCTGATTACTTTTAAGTAGCATCTTAATTAGGTTCTTAATCGTATGTCAGCACAGTGTCCTAGTTCCTTGGGTACGAGTGCCAAAAATCTTGCAAAACCACAGCCAGCCTTGAAGCCCAAACCTACGCAGATACCTGCACTCTAACCTTTATTAAGACTAAAGAGGAAATGCCCACTGCCCACGGGTGTTATCAGCTGTGTCTGCCAGAGGACGCTGATGACACCTTACCCTTGCTGCTGAATAAAACAGGTAATGATTGCTAGGTAGCATGATGTAAGTAGCATGGGTACATGGGAAAGGTAGGTGGTAGAGAGAGTGAGAGAGAGAGACACACACACACACACAGACAGAGAGAGAGAGAGAGAGAGAGGGGGGCGAGAGGAAGAGGGAGACAGTGAGGAAGAAAGAGACACGGAGAGAGAGTACGAATGAATTAATTAATGAATGAATATTGATGCTTCCAAGGTCTCACCCCGGAAGGAAGCAACACAGTCCTGAGCCTGGACCAGATCTAAATCTAGAGATAATCTGTTATCAAAACACGGGCCATTAGGCGTTCCTTCTGAGGAGGCAAGACGCACCAGTGCTAATGAGACGTGGAATCAGCGTGGGTAACTGAGATCCATTAGACGTCTGGTGCCACTTTTCCCAGGCACTTTTCCACACACTACCTGTTAAGGGCGGAGCTCTATGGAGACCTGTAAACACCTCTAATCATACCAGAGAACTCAGTCCTGCCTACTACCATACCACTCATAACCGTTATCACAGGCGTTACCACTGCTACCAGCACCTATCCTACAACTTTCAACAAGTATCATACCACTCACAACTGTTACCATGTATCTATTACTACCATACAAACTCCCACTCCGCTCACAAATACATCACAATCAAATCTATGAAATGTTCATATGAGAAGTAAGTACTGTACATTGCGAAAAGAATGAGAGAATTCTCAGACCAAAGAATTAAAACATTCAGGGAAAAAAAAAACAGCAATTCTGGTCTAATAACAGAGTGTAAAGCCGCTGGGAAACACAACACGAAACTTGCTCAAGAGATTAAGGAATCGCAAAATAACTGCTGGAAAACACAAGCCTGGAACAAAGAATTCCAGCCGCTGGGAAGGGGTAACACCAAATAATAATACCTGGAACGTGGGATCATTACCAGCTGGAATATAAAAAGAAAACGCAATCAAACAGCGCCGGAAGAAAATGACAGCACGGTAGTTTCCCTCCAGAACTCTGGAAAGGCGAGCAGCACTGGAAAACCTGGAAGTTCTCTAAGCGTTTTAGTTCTCAATGTCTATGGTACTGAAACAAGAAACTGGATACAGTGGTAAATTATACCGACAAATGGAAAAAAAGATGCAAAATGCAATCACTTTAGTACATGTTTAATGGAAAGATTGGGACCCTGGTCACTCCAAAGGTCCCAGGACCGAAACATTTCCATTAAACATGTCCTAAATTAGTTTCATTTTTTTCTCTTTTTCCATACCAGTTGATTGAAGGAGGTGAGGCCACACTTCATTCTTGACTGCCTGGCCAACAAGGCTGTTGCTGCTAGCAGCCTGATGGCGTGTCTAACCATCACAGCCTGATTGGTCTGGCACTTGGAGGTAGCGCTCCAGCTTCCTCTGGAAAACTTCCATCTTTGTTCATTATATATTTCTGATGTCTGCTGGTAGCAGGTTGGAGAGTCATGGGCCATAGATGTTCAAAGTATTTTCCATGTCTATGGAGCTACTGCTTTTCACTGGGTACATTCTACAGTTCCTTCAGTATGTCGTGCCGAATAGGTAAAACTGGTTAATTAGCAAGAACTCATTTAAAATTAAGGCCTTTCTAAAATTTTCTCTTACACGTTTAAAGATACATTTTTTTCATTTATGTTAATGTATAAATTAATAATTTTGTACCAAAAGAAATTAGAAAACTTACCTAACCTAATTATAACAAGCGCAATTTAATTTAGCCTAATCCAACTTTACAATAATTTAATAATAAACAAACACAATGAAATATATTTTTTTCGTTAGGTTCAGATTTTTGTGAAATTATTGCATACACAAATTTTCGCTTGCCTTATTCGGCAAGAAGAGCGTTGCTATTTAAGCTAAAATCGCAAGTTTTTACAGGCAGACAGACAAACACACGCGCACACACACACACACATATATATATGTCGTGCCGATTAGGTAAAACTTGCGATTTTGGCTTAAATAGCAATGCTCACCTTGCCATATAAGACAAGTGAAAATTTGTGTATGCAATAATTTCGCCAAAATCATTCTGAACATAACGAAAAATATATTTCATTGTTTTCATTTTATAAAATTAATGTTAACGTATCTAAAATATATTTATGGGTTAGGCTAAATTAAACTGCGCTTGTTGTAATAGGTTAGGTAGGTTTCAAAGTTTCTCTTGGTACAAAATTATAAATTCTTACATTATCATAAATGAAAAAATATCTTTAAACGTATAGAAAATTTTAGAAAGGACAATTTAGAGGATTCTTGCTATGACAGTTTACTAATCGCACGACATATATATATATATATATATATATATATATATATATATATATATATATATATATGTCTCGATTAGTAAAACTGGTCAATTAGCAAGAACTCATTTAAAATTAAGTCCTTTCTAAAATTTTCTCTTATACGTTTAAAGATATATTTTCATTTATGTTAATGTAAGAATTTATATTTTGTACCAAGAGAAACTTAACCTACTAACCTATTACAACAAGCGCAATTTAATTAAGCTAACAATAAATATATTTTAGATACGTTAACATTAATTTAATAATAAACAAACACAATGAAATATATTTTTTCGTTATGTTCAGAATGATTTTGGCGAAATTATTGCATACACAAATTTTCACTTGTCTTATATGGCTAGGTGAGCGTTGCTATTTAAGCCAAAATCGAAGTTTTCCCTAATCGGCACGACATATATATATATATATATATATATATATATATATATATATATATATATATATATATATATATATATATATATATATATATATATATATATATATGCAAGACAACCGCTATGAAAAATAGAGAATTCGTGACTACTCACATTATCAAGGAACTATAAAACAAAACATAAGAAGAAGGCTTATAAAGAAGGCTTATAAATGCTGAGAAAGTTGTATCAAGCAAGTCCATGGTTGAGAGGAATATAATGGAATCATGTTTCATTAAAAGCAGTTTTGAAAATAATATGAATATTTCTTTTGGTTTATATAAATTGGATTCATTTATAATGAATAAAATTTGGGAAGAATTTAATGACAAATCTTAATTATTGGGAAGAGTATCAGGTCCTCTCCACAGAGTCGGGCGATGTCACGCTACTGTGAGGTGTGGTCTTTGTTAGTATGATGTGACTGAGGTGTAGTCTTGCCCCTTTATAAGCCTTCTTTTGTTTTATAGTTCCTTGATAATGTGAGTAGTCACGAAAGCGCTTGGAATTCCTCTATTTTTTCATAGTGGTTGTTTTGCATATTTTGATATCACCTGTTTATTGTGATCTTTTTGCATATATATATATATATATATCCAGAGGGCAAATGCCTGCAGCGTTCTGGGCACGCGGCCCACTGCCGGGGAGCTGGACGAAGTATTTGACATGTAGCTCTGAGTTGTAATCTATGTTGTTTTACTCCCTATTGTATTGTTGTCAATGTATTTTGTCAATGTATTTTGTCTTGAAATAAAGTTTATATATAAAAAATGGGGTGGTAGGGGAAGTGGAATATTCAAATGGCTTCAGAAAGAAATCTAAATATTCTTCCTTGAAGCCTTTTTATCCACTTCTCCGAGGCAATGGGTCCCACAATTTACACCAGAAGTGGACTCCATCCTATATATATATATATATATATATATATATATATATATATATATTGTATACATCAGGTATCTCTCTTTTTCCGTTTCAGAGAGTACATTCCATGCCTTTAAGTTAGCATTCACAATAGTTTCGATGTTTTAGTGGATGTATGCGGACAGTAAACGATCTCTGTATATTTTCCAGCTCTGATATTTCTGCTACCTTGAGAGAGGCTGTGAGTAATGATAAATATTCTTCTAGACGTGAGAGCACAAGTGATTTGCAGCGTCTCATGATCAATGAGCTCAGTGAAGACTGACGGAGGTGAGTCACACTGAGATTAACACTTTTGTTTAGTGTACCATATATGTGCTACTCATTCACCTGTTAATTAGGTGTTAACAAGTGGCTGCATTATTTTAAGTCTAAGGTTAAGAGATCATTTAACTTGGTAGTTCAGGATGCAACTTGATTATTCAGGTTGTAACTGGTAGTTTTTAGTCTTAAAGACTCGCCTGTTCACTCAAGATCCAAATTACTCACGTGCTGACTCAAGACAATACTTACTCAACCGGATGACTGAAATTTTAAGCGCTATTTCGTAACTTTTACTTAAGTTCTGTGTTAAATACTTACTCCAACACCTTGTTCTGGCTGACACGGACAATCCTCAATCCTTTCTCACGTACCTAAAAGAAAAGAAAAACGTGTAAATATTTTCGTACGTTTGTAATTAAAAGAGAGAGAGAGAGAGAGAGAGAGAGAGAGAGAGAGAGAGAGAGAGAGAGAGAGAGAGAGAGAGAGAGATGGAAACTTAAGCCCCTGTACACTTCGAGCTGTGAATTCCATTACGAGCATGGCATCAAATATGCATTAACAAACACGTACAGCAATACGAGAGCTCAGTCTATTGGGTCGGGAAACGGACACATGCACAATGTAATCAATTTGAATAGGCTAACCATTACGAATGAACTTTTAAATACGCCTACAGACTGTAATGCCTTAATATATATGCAGCAACAGCAGAAGCTATGGTGATCTATACTTGAACAAACATATTAATGGAGGTAAGCCACACTGAACAATCACTCTTAGGGATAAAGACGCTATGAATAACTAGGAAGGTAATACAAGTGAGTATAATTGAGGAGTTACAGGGTTTAAGTCGTGTATATCTGTGTGCGTGTGTGAGAGAGAAACGGACATGGTAAGAGAGTGTTTAAACTTTAAAGCATGTTGACCTTAAACAATAATTGTTCTGGGACTCTTAATTTCATAAGTGGGAGAGTGTGTTGTAGAGGGTGTGGTAAACAAGTCTGGAGCGCCAGACGTGAAGCACAACCTGGAAATTTGACTACAGCTGTGATTAGGAGGGTTCAAAACTGCGCAGGAGAGTAGTGTGATGGATTATGCTTCTGGATAAGACTTTTGAACGATAGGTTTGTGAATGCTTCTAGATAACAAGTTAAGAATTGTTCGGAGTTTTAACCCGGAGAGTTAGCCACCCAGGATAACCCAAGAGAGGCAGTGCGTCATCAAGTGACTGTCTGTCTTATTTCCATTGTGGTCCTTCAGTCTTGTCCCCCAGGATACGACCCTCAACAGTCCGTTAACACCCAGGTACCTACTCACTGCTAGGTGAACAGGTGCAACACGTGAAAGGAAGCATGCCTAACGTTTTTATCCGCCCCAGGATCGAACCCAGGGAATTCGGTTGTGAGCCTTTGGCGCTACCGCTACTAAGTATCGGACAGAGTAAGATGAACGTTGAAAATAAGATGTCAGTTGGTAAAATGTAAGTGAAGACAATTCTCGTTAGTTCTCATTTATGATTCTCTTATTTCTCATTCCCAGTTCCCGTTCATTATTCTCATTCATGTTTCTTATTCCCAATTATTATTCTCATTCATGTTTCTTATTCCCAATTATTATTCACCATTCTAATTCACAATTCTCATTCTTAATTGCCATAATTCTCATTCACATTTCTCGTTTAAATTTCTCATAACTTTCATTCTCATTCATGCTTTTCATCCAAGATTCTCCTTCATAATTCTTCACGATTTTCCTTCATAATTCTTCATGATTTTCCTTCATAATTCTCCTTCAACATTTTCCTTCATAATTTTCCTTCATAATTCACCTCCATGATTTTCCTTCATAATTCTCGTTCCTAATTCTCCTTCATCTCCGTCACTGATTATAAGCTGGTAATCTGTGCGTATGCTAGCGTATGTATGCCTGTCTATATATGCGTATGCACATGTATGCCTGTATGTATGTATGAATGTGTGTGCAGACGTATGCGTTATAACGTTGCTAGAGACGAAGAAAATCAAATGGTTATAACTGTGACCATAATTTTTAAAGGGGAGGGATCGAAAAGCCAGCGGAAGGCCTCGGTCAGATGACCAAAAGCTCCAGTTGTGGATCATCATATGACTAAGACCCGCGTCAGGAAACACTTGACCTGTTTCCTGACGAAACTTACCTGACCTGCAGACTTGTTTCAGTCATGTGTATGTATGCGTATGATTACATTATGTATGCGAGTGCGTATGTATATCCTCCTCTTCCTTGAATCAAACCTGATTACCTCCTACTTTCCATGTGTTATATGAACCGATGAGAGTTTAGCGCTTCTCAATAATAATAATAATAATAATAATAATAAATCCTAATAATAAGTCATAATAATAATCAGTCATAATAAAATTTAATAATACATAATAATAATAATAATAATGATAATAAAATAATAATTAACTTGTTTCCTTCATATTACCACTCTCACTGCCTTTCTCATTTTCTCCTCTCTCATTCTCCAATCACTCACTTTTTCTTTATCTCTATTCGCTTACCTTTTTTTCCTCGTCCTCGTCCTCCTCCTTCTCTCCACTTCTTTGTTCCCCTTGTTACGTATCAATTTTTCACCCCCCCTTGCTTCTCCCCTTGTTCTTCCCTTCCCCTTCCACCTGTCATCTTTCTATCCACTCCTCCATTTTTTATCTCTCTCTCTCGTTCTTTCTTTTTTCTGCCCTTCCTTTTTTTTCTCTCCTCTCACTTCCCATCTTGCTACACGCTCTTCTCTACTCATATTATATTTTCCTTCTTTTTCCGCCCCTTTCTTCTCTCTTTCTCTATCCTCTCCCACTCTCACTCCCTCCTCCTCTCTCTCAATCCCTCCTTTCCATCTTTCTTACTTCCTTCTCTCTCACTCCATCCTCTCCTCTCACTCCCTCCTCTCCTTCTCTCACACCCTCCTTCTCTCCCTTGCCCATTCCTTTATCCTCTCCCTCTCTTACTTTCTCTTCTTCCTCTCTCCCTCCTATCTCTCTCTTCCTCTCTCACTGTCTCCTTTAATTCAATCAGTGCTCCGTTCTCCTTTATTTTCTTACCCTCATTTCCAATACCAGTCCAAACCACTAACATCAGTCCAACACCACTAACACCAGTCCAACACCACTAACACCAGTCCAACACCACTAACACTAGTCCAACACCACTAATACCAGGCCAACACCACTAATACCAGTCCACACCTCTAATACTAGTCCAACACCATTAATACCAGTCCAACACCATTAATACCAGTCCAACTCCATTATTACCAGTCCAACACCATTAATACCAGTCCAACACCACTAATACCAGTCCAACATCACTAATACCAGTCCAACATCACTAATATTAGTCCAACACCACTAATACAAGTCCACACCACTACCAGTCCAACAGCACTAATACCAGTCCAACACCACTAATACCCATATAACACCACTAATACCCATATAACACCACTAATACCAGTCCAACACCACTAATACCAATATAACACCACTAATACCAGTCCAACACCACTAATACCAGTCCAACACCACTAATACCAATATAACACCACTAATACCAGTCCAACACCACTAATACCAATATAACACCTCTAATAAGAGGCCAACACCACTAATACCAGTCTAACACCACTAATACCAGACCAACACCACTAATACCAATATAACACCACTAATACCAATATAACACCACTAATACCAGTCCAACACCACTAATACCAGTCTAAGACCACTAATACCAGACCAACACCACTAATACCAATATAACACCACTAATACCAGTCCAACACCACTAATACCAGTCCAACACCACTAATACCAGTCCAACACCACTAATACCAGTCCAACACCACTAATACCAGTCCAACACCACTAATACCAGTCCAACACCACTAATACCAGTCCAACACCACTAATACCAGTCCAACACCACTAATACCAGTCCAACACCACTAATACCAGTAACTCCACTAATACCAGTCCAACTCCACTAATACCAGTCCAACTCCACTACTCTGATCTCTTTTTCCCTTTCCTTCTCCCGCCATCCCTCCTTTTCTCCCGTGTACTATCTAACCTCGTAGCCTCGGTGTTATCCCCCTCTCTTCCTTGCGGTGGCAACGTCTCAAGCATCGGCGACGTCATTAAGATGAGAAAAATGTAATAGACAGAGCGCCAAGACGCAGAGCGTCAATGTTGTACCTTGAGGAAGGTGCAAGAAGGGGAAGAAGCGAAGGAGGGGGGAAAGGGTAGGGGAAGGGGGAGGGGAAGATGAATGTTCCAGCAGGGAGATAAGAACCAACGGAAGAGATAACGTGTGAACCCGAAGACGTGTACTTGAGATAATGTCTTAAGGAGGAAGACATTCCTAGAGATAGATTAAGCCAGAAGTCTCAACACGGAGAGATAGAAGAGGTAACCTGATAGAAATAGAAAGTCTTAATAGGGAAAGATAGAAGAGGTGATAGACGAGACTTATATGTCCCAAAATGATGTAAACACATTTCTGAGAAGGAAGAAAATTTAGCAGATGTTATGATTGTATAAAATATGAGGTCAGCCTTATGGTCACTTTCTTGAACACTAGGTGCTCTATTGTCCAGTTAGTGAGGAACGTACATACCCACAGCATCAGAAGTTAGAAAAATAAAGTACCCTGAAGGAAAATGTAGAATATATCTTAGGTATATATGTCTAACATTAGGAATAATATTGAGAGAGAAGTAAATAATGAAAGTGAATGTCATAGGAATGCAGTCAGAAGTCGGAGTAGATCTGTAAATCACTGTGTTATTATGAACGTAGATAAGCATATTTATGGAACAACTTGCAATGTTAAAAGACTGACTGATAATGTAGCAGACAGACTTAGTCTTACCTGCTAGTACTCCTGACAGTTTAGCAGATGCACAGATTATCAAACTAAATGCAAAGTATATATGGTCAGCTTACAGTCACCATCTTTTACATTATGTGCTTGGGTGTCCACTAATTATGGAATATAGGGATAGTACAATAACTTATGTGATATGTCAAGGTATATTATTAATGAAAGTAAAGTAACAGACATATTAAACAAATATCCTAAATCAACACCTCCCCAGCACAAGTTATCTCCTCCCCCCCCCTCAACTACCCCATGCCTCCCCGTCACGTCAACCCAACCCTAAAGTCCACTCCCTCCATATTAACCTCATTCCAGCCCAAATTACCCTCTCGTCTCCAACAAGACCCCCAATAAATCACCTCTTCTCCTACAAGCACAATCACTCCTCCCCTACCATAACCCTTCACACACGAACATGTCACTCCTCCCAACCACAACTCCTTCCCTACCCTCACCCCCACACATACACAAGTCACCTGGCCAACAAACATCTTTGCGAAGTGGTGTTTGTTCATTATGTTTGCACCTCATTAATATAATTAGTGGGTGCTGCGCCTCCCCCTGGGTAAGGCCTGCCAACCTTCAAAGATATATTTAACTACAGTTAAAAAATAGAGGGAGAAAAGAGTGGATAAGAGAAGGAAAGGATAGAATAAGAAAGGGAGGGAGGAGAGTAGAAGGAATGAAGATAGGAAGAGTAAATCAGGGAAAAGGGATAAGTAAGAGGAAAGGAAGGTGTTGTGGAATCCTTAGAACGATAATGACAAGTAAAGAAAAATATAACTATTCTCGAAGAGTTCTTCAACCTGCTGGAGGCTGTCTTGAAGAGTTCTTCAACCTGCTGGAGGCTGTCTTGAAGAGTTCTTCAACCTGTTCGAGGCTGTCTTGAAGAGTTCTTCAACCTGCTGGAGGCTGTCTTGAAGAGTTCTTCAACCTGTTGGAGGCTGTCTTGAAGAGTTCTTCAACCTGTTCGAGGCTGTCTTGAAGAGTTCTTCAACCTGTTCGAGGCTGTCTTGAAGAGTTCTTCAACCTGTTGGAAGCTGTCTTGAAGAGTTCTTCAACCTGTGAGCTGTCTTGAGAGTTCAACCTGCTGGGTCTTGAAGAGTTCTTCAACCTGTTGGAGGCTGTCTTGAAGAGTTCTTCAACCTGTTGGAGGCTGTCTTGAAGGATGTCTTCTTCAACCTGTTGGAGGCTGTCTTGAAGAGTTCTTCAACCTGTTGGAGGCTGTCTTGAAGAGTTCTTCAACCTGTTGGAGGCTGTCTTGAAGAGTTCTTCAACCTGTTGGAGGCTGTCTTGAAGAGTTCTTCAACCTGTTGGAGGCTGTCTTGAAGAGTTCTTCAACCTGTTGGAGGCTGTCTTGAAGAGTTCTTCAACCTGTTGGAGGCTGTCTTGAAGAACTCTTCAACCTGCTGGAAGCTGTCTTGAAGAGTTCTTCAACCTGTTGGAGGCTGTCTTGAAGAACTCTTCAACCTGCTGGAAGCTGTCTTGAAGAGTTCCTCAACCTGCTGGAGGCTGTCTTTCACGAGTAGGAATGCAGGAAGACTCCACCCGGAGGGTGGAGTCTTCTTGTCAAGTCTGTCGCACCTGTTCCTCCTGTTCACCTAGCAGTAAATGTGTCCCATCGTGATTACTAATGTGTTTGTGAACCACAAACACAACCTTCATGGAGGGCTGAGTTTCTTCTTTTCTACCAATAGGTCACTTCTTTCTCAATATTCTTAATTTTTTTCTCCGTAATCCCTCCCTACCTCTCCCCCGCTCTCTCTCTTTCTCTCGTTCTCTCCATTCCTTCATCTCTTCCTTCTTAGCCGGAAGCACAGGTATTTTACATGTGTGGCTCCGTATGTACGTATGCGTGTGTGCATGAAGAAATTCGTGCGTTAAATAATCAGGGTTGAGCACATGTACCTATCCTTCACTGGAAGTGTTGAAGTAGGGACCTCTTAGTGTGCCGAGGAGATATTTCCGTATCAGTAAATGTTGTAATTTGTTAATGCCACAGCACTTTGACGGGTGTATTGTGCGAGTCAGAGGTCGTTCATCAGGCAGGCTCCGGCAGCAGCGGCAGCAGCAGCAGCTGCAATTTTCAGTAATGTGAGCCACATTCGTCTTGGTGACAGCCTGGCCAGCCAGCAAAACACCCGTTAAGTTCTAACAGTCCAATTGGCTTGCTGCATCAAGCCTTCAAGTGCCTTTAGCTGCATGTTGTGGGGCTTAGGAAGAAGGAGAGGAGAGGTTCGTACTATATGAGAAAGAGAGACAGACAAACTCATACAAAGGATACAAAACTGCAGAAATATACACACACTGGTAGGAGAGGAAGATGTGTGTGTGTGTGTGTGTGTGTGTGTGTGTGTGTGTGGTGAAGTACTACTAGACTGAAATGCCGTCTGGTTTCTGAACGCTACACTTGCCCCATTCCTATCCCTGGAGCACGCATTCTTACATGGACGGGACATTCTTGGTAATCAAGTTGTACAACAATATTGTAAACATACCATCCAGAAGCCAAAGAACATTTCAAAATATTAGTCCAATGTATCTCCTGCAGCACTGCACAGTGTACTTCTTGCAGCACTGCAACAGTATACCTCCTGCAGCACTGCACAGTGTACTTCCTGCAGCACTGCAACAGTGTACCTCCTGCAGCACTGTAACAGTGTACCTCATGCAGCACTGCAACAGTGTACCTGCTGCAGCACTGCAGTGTACCTCCTGCAGCACTGCAACAGTGTACCTCCTGCAGCACTGCACAGTGTACTTCCTGCAGCACTGCAACAGTGTACTTCCTGCAGCACTGCAACAGTGTACCTCCTGCAGCACTGCACAGTGTACTTCCTGCAGCACTGCAACAGTATACCTCCTGCAGCACTGCACAGTGTACTTCCTGCAGCACTGCAACAGTGTACCTCCTGCAGCACTGTAACAGTATACCTCCTGCAACACTGCAACAGTGTACCTGCTGCAGCACTGCACAGTGTACCTCCTGCAGCACTGCAACAGTGTACCTCCTGCTTATCTAAACTTATCTAAAATATATTTAGCTGGATTAAGCTAAATTTAATTGCGCTTGTTATAATAAGGTTAGATAAGTTTTCTAAGGTTCTTTTGGTACAAAATTATTAATTTTTACATAAACATAAACGAAAAAAATATATATCTTTAAACGTACAAGATAATTTTTTTTAGAAAGGACTTAATTTTAAATGAGTTCTTGCTAATTGACCAGTTTTACCTATTCGGCACGACATATAAGATTAAGATCTCAAACAGCTCTAAACACTGTCTCATAAAAGCTTTCTGCAAACGTGTCTTTCCTTCACTATCTCACTTTTATCATCTTAACACAGAATAATGATGTGGGTGAGGCATAATATTCCTTCCATTCTTGAACCCGGGGTCAGTCTTGAGGCCAGACCTTTCTGCCGCTCTCCCATGCTTCTCCTTCAACTGGTCTCTTATCACAAAAGGTACGTAATACCCACAAGTGTATAAATTTGACGCGTGCGCAACGTTTCGCTGATCAGGAGTTTCTTAATCGAGGATTGAAAATCACCTGGTGAGCGAAACACTGGACTTAAAAAATGTTCCTGGTGAGCGAAACACTGGATTAAAAAAAAGTCTTCCGGTGAGCGAAATGTCCTAATTAAATCTTCCAGATATTTGATTTACATATACAGATATTATTACTTTACCGAGAATATATGTGAGGAATACTGTGTGTACTTAACGCCTTCACGTATCTACTCGCTTATGAATATTTGAATTACAATTATTTATTTTCCAGCTGTCAGATATATCTACCGTCTCTAGTGAGGAATTTTAGATATTGGACAGCAGGTTGGTGAGGGCGTTGCACCACCTTCAGTATCCCTGGTGATGGTATTTTAGCATAAGTTGATAAATTAGACACTTGTGCAATTTTGGGGAATCTTTATTCTTGAAACGTTACACAATTGTCTTATTTATCAACATTTTCTCGTATCTATCTCCTTCGGGTACTTTGTAAATCATAATCTGCCATGACTATGTTGTAGTATTCCCTTGTGCAAGATTCTTCATGCAGGGTTGCATCTGCACTTGTTGTCACCTTCCTGGATAAAAACTACAGCAACCACGCTGAGTTAGGCATAAGAATTAACAACTGGGCGTCTACACTGCAAATTTAATTGCATGCCATTCTAATGACACTTAAGTTAATTAATGACAACGAACTTGATTCTGATTATTACCAACTCTAAGTCATCAATAAAGTCACTTAACTCACATAATGACTAACACTATGCTTATTAGAGAAGCAAGACACAGATACTACAAAATTTGAGAAAGAGGTATTTAATATACGACTCTCATGGATAACACGACACACTGAATTACTCCTTTCTTTATGATAAAGCTGGTCCTGAAACAAAATGTAGAATATAACTTGGACATATCTGTGTTTAGCATTAGCAATAATATTAGAGGAGAAGTAAATAATGAAATTGAATCTCAAAGGAATGCAGTAAGAAGCCTGAGTAGATCTGTCAGTCACTATGATAACATGAACCTAGATAAGTATGTTTACGGAGCAACTTGCAATGTGAATAGACTGACTGATGTTGTAGTAGCCAGGCTTAGGCTTAGTTGCAAACTTCTGTGAGTTTGGCAGACGCAAAGTGTTCGTCAAACAAAATGCTAAGTACGTGGTCAGCCTTATGGTAACTCTTAAGAACACTATCTGATTCGTTGTCCGCTTACTGAGGAATGTGATATGGAAATATTAAGCAAATATCCTATATTAACTTGCCACAGATAACTGTCAATATAGTTCCAGATGAATTCTTGTTAATTCTCTTAGGACGTAGTTCATAGGCCTTTTGTGTTTACATATGCTCTTGCGCTTCCGTCCACAGGATGAATTCGAGGTCTACAATCAAGTAGCTGCTACCGTCTACAGGATGGATACGTGGTACACAATATACTAGTTGCTACCGTCCACAGGATGGATACGTGGTACACAATATACTAGTTGCTACCGTCCACAGGATGGATACGTGGTACACAATATACTAGTTGCTACCGTCCACAGGATGGATACGTGGTACACAATATACAAGCTGCTACCGTCCACAGGATGGATATGGGGTCGGTGGCAAAACAAAAATTTTCTGGCAGTGCTCCCTGGTGTGGCTTTGACAGTTGTTCTTGTTAAGTCCAAAATGTTTTCTGAAATACTTAATCAAGTTCCTGACACGCTTCCCCGGCGTTATTCTTTAGTAGTTCACAAATCTTTTTGTAAACTCATCGCTTGATCCTTCACTGACATTTTTCTTCTTATGTGACTATAAAAAAGTTGGCAATGGCACTTTGCTCTGGTGGTTATGTCACCCTAAGACGGTCGCCCTGCTTCCCTTTTATTCGAATATATTCTCTCTCTCTCTCTCTTTCTCTCTCTCTCTCTCTCTCATTTCCCCTTTTATTCTCTCTGTGTGACTCGGTTACCTCTATTTTTCACTTCTCATGATATGTATTTTTTTATTTTTAGCTTTCTCTTCCTCACACTTCATGCAGAAGAATCAAAGGCTGTTTCGTGTTGATCTTATTTTATTTGACTGGACCGATCATTCGCTTCGTAGCATATATATATATATATATATATATATATATATATATATATATATATATATATATATATATATATATATATATATATATATATATACTATGTCGTGCCGATTAGGTAAAACTGGTCAATTAGCAAGAACTCATCTAAAATTAAGTCCTTTCTAAAAATGTCTCTTATACGTTTAAAGATATATTTTTTCATTTATGTTAATGTAAGAATTTATAATTTTGTACCAAGAGAAACTTTGAAAACCTACCTAACCTTATTACAACAAGCGCAATTTAATTTAGCCTAACCCAACTAAATATATTTTAGATACGTTAACATTAATTTAATAATAAACAAACACAATGAAATATATTTTTTTCGTTATGTTCAGAATGATTTTGGCGAAATTATTGCATACACAAATTTTCACTTGTCTTATATGGCAAGGTGAGCGTTGCTATTTAAGCCAAAATCGCAAGTTTTACCTAATCGGCACGACATATATATATATATATATATATATATATATATATATATATATATATATTTTCCCCACGTGTACGTGAGGAAGATAGAACACAGTGACTGCTGAGAAATATACCACTAGGGGAGTTGGAGGGAGAGACTAGAAGCTTCAGCGGACACAAGGTGCGTGCATTTGGTTCCGCTTTAGCTAGGTCTCACGCGACACTGTTAAAGCTCGGGACCGCCCGTGAACTTGGCTTCCGTGTCAGTGACAAATTTTCTTGGTCACGAAATATTGACTAGCGATGCCATCCAGGGTACAACACGCCATCTTCCTCCACCTTCCTCACTTCCATTAACAGCCTCTACCATAAAAAAATAGACGGTAGTGGTGATAACACCGTCCGGCGGTGATCAGATTCTCATAGTGACGGCAAACTCAGGATGGATGATAGAAGCTGCTGGCTAATAGAAGTCCCTAATGGCCTTCGATTTATGGCACTTGAACGAATCTTGGAAAGACTTCAACTCTGATTGCTCTCTCTCTCTCTCTCTCTCTCCCTCCCTCCATCCCTCTCTCTCTCTCTTTCTCTTGGTGAATTAAAAATTCTGTACACCAATGCTCACAGCATTTTCGAAAAAATAAAGATGAATTATCCATGTAAGCCCAAGCAGAAAATCCAGAATTTATTCTTAAAACGAGTCTTAGTTTGGCCTCAAAAAAGCGTAATAGCAGAAACTGGCCTGAAGTGACTGTCAACAATGAACTGCGTGTGACAAATTCAAAAGCAAGAGTTAGTGGGATATGACTCCGTGTATGAAGAAATTCAAGCAAATGAGAACCATACAATTATATCAGATCTAGCAAGAAAAAGTGCACTGGTAAGCGTATTGTGATAGCCATACCAGAAGTAGAACTACTGGTATACACAGCTCTATGAGTGACACTGGAATAACACAGGTAGCTGTAGCTCATATCTTCAATCCAGTTAAACCTCTTCTGTAAATTTTCATGATATTTTTTCAGTATGGACTGGTATATTTTTTCCCGCTTTCACGCCGGCAGTGGCCGGAAGGAGCAGAGGATGGAGATAGCCTTCTGCTTTTCTATCTTTGTTTCTCACACATGGATAATTCACGATGGTCTTTAATCTAGGTAGAAGTAAGCAGTCGTCTGCTGTATTCTGAATGTACTTTCGTCCTGTGTGTATATTCACCTATATGTGGTTGCAGGGGTCGATTCTCAGCTCATGGCCCCGCTGCTACGCTGGTCGCTACTAGGGTTATTCCTGGTATCAAGAGCCTTATCGTATGTCTTCTTAAAGCTAAGTCTGGATCCTGCCTGACTGCGTGTTTGGGTGTGGGTGTGGGGGGGGGAGGGGTTCTTGAACTTTATCAAATCTACTCTTAAAACTGTGTATAGAATTTGCGTCCAACACTTCCAGACTGCACCTTATGACCAAACAGTATCACAGTAATGTGAGCACAGTGTTACAACAGGACTGTGTCTAGACTGATGCGTGCAGGTATACCCATACTGCACTCAAGATATGCCACTGTCTCTGTATTAAATCGATGAAAATCTTATTCTCTTCTAGTTATAATAAGTTTATTATGATAATTTAAAAATTCGTCTTTTTAAACTTATGCTTTGAGAGAATTGCTATTTCTCTAATTATTATGCCTTTAGCTTTATATTACTGTTTTTTCTTAAGGGGTATTAATGAGCGCAGTTTCTGTGCGGTGTGTGCGCTTCAGTGCTTCTCAGTAGCAACTAAAAATGTCTCAAACAAGACGCGAGTTACTCATTTTCCTTCACGAAATTAAAAAAATGCTGGGATGTTTTCTTGTGGAAGCAGCGCTGATATTATGAAATGCAGGAGAGGAAAATTAAATGTATGAGATACGAACAAACCGGAATAAACACACTATAAGCAGTAGGGAAACAGAAGAGTGGATGTTGATGTCACGAACTAAAGTAACCTGGATGTCTTAGAACTGAGAGAAATAAAATTATCGAAGTGGTTGAATTTGAATGGGAAGGAGATAAAGTAATTAGGGCAGGTGTGTCTGAGAGAGTGAGACTGAGAGTTAAATACTGACCACGCATTTGTCACTCTCCTCTCTTAGTCTGAGAGAGTGAGACTGAGAGTTAAATACTGACCACGCATTTGTCACTCTCCTCTCTTAGTCTGCTGCCACGTTAATATGTTTTCCAACACTATCGCAATTCACAAAATGCTGCATTTGAAAAAGTGCATTGCTGAACAAAAACTGAAAGCACGTTGCTGAACAAAAACAGGAAACACATGCTGAACAAAAACGGAAAGACCATTGGTGAACAAAAACAGACGCGAGATTGGACAATAAAACACGGGGTGAATTCTGACTTAAGATCCCAGAAGATTACGTGCGAGGGTGTCAAGGAAAGTCTAAATATGAAAAGAGTATATACTTAAAATTATATAAAATGAAATATAGGGAGAAGAGTGTTTATAAAAATGTAGTGTAGGAGAGAAAAGAGAAAATGAGTAAAGATGAAAGACAATGCCAGGTAATTTTCTTGAGAATGAGAGATAAAGAAGAGGGAAAAAGAATGGAGTAAAAATAAGTTATGAGAATGACAGTGGTGAAATATTAAGAACAGAGAGAGAGAGAGAGAGAGAGAGAGAGAGAGAGAGAGAGAGAGAGAGAGACTGTGTGTGTGTACTCACCTAGTTGTGGTTGCAGGGGTCGAGTCATAGCTCCTGGCACCGCCTCTTCACTGGCCGCTACTGGGTCACGCTCCCTGCTCCATGAGCTTTATCATACCTCTCCTTAAAGCTATGTATGGAACCTGCCTCCACTACATCGCTTCCCAAGCTATTCCACTTCCCAACCACTCTATGACTGAAGAAATACTTCCTAACATCCCTGTGATTCATTTGAGTCTTCAACTTCGAACTGTGTCCCCTTGTTGCTGTGTCCCATCTCTGGAACATTCTGTCTCTGTCCACCTTGTCTATTCCTCTCAGTATCTTATATGTCGTTATTATGTCCCCCCTATCTCTCCTGTCCTCCAGTGTCGTCAGGTCGATTTCCCTTAACCTCTCCTCGTAGGACATACCCCTTAGCTCCGGGACTAGTCTTGTTGCAAACTTTTGCACTTTCTCTAGCTTCTTTACGTGCTTGGCTAGATGTGGGTTCCAAACTGGTGCTGCATACTCCAGTATGGGCCTAACGTACACAGTGTACAGGGTCCTGAACGATTCTTTATTAAGATGTCGGAATGCTGTTCTTAGGTTAGCTAGGCGCCCATATGCTGCAGCAGTTATTTGGTTGATGTGCGCCTCAGGAGATGTGCCTGGTGTTATACTCACCCCAAGATATTTTTCCTTGATTGAGGTTTGTAGTCTCTGGCCCCCTAGACTGTACTCCGTCTGCGGTCTTCTTTGCCCTTCCCCAATCTTCATGACTTTGCACTTGGTGGGGTTGAACTCCAGGAGCCAATTGCTGGACCAGGCTTGCAGCCTGTCCAGATCCCATGTGTGTGTGTACTACCTGTGCCCGTTCTGATGGTGTGGGCAAACAGGTAAGCAGCCAGACTCATGGGCACTCTGCGATACTAATTTTACAACCTCTGTTCGCTGAACAAGAGAGGGGAAGGGGAGAGGGAGGAATAGAGAGAGATATAGAGAGAGAGAGAGAGAGAGAGAGAGAGAGAGAGAGAGAGAGAGAGAGAGAGAGAGAGAGAGAGAGAGAGAGAAGAGAGTCTGGAACATATTCGTACAGTATAATGATATCAACAAAATAAAGTCAGTTGATGAAATGAAAATGTTGGCCCACAGATGGCTCCAACTTCATCCTGTTCCCTACTTGTATGTTTCATAACAATAAAAATGATTTCAAATGAGCTGATGTAGGTAACAGCTCTTAGCTTGTCAATAAAGTTAGGAACCCTTAACTTGTAAATAGCTTGTCAATAAAGTTAGGGATCCTTAACTTGTCAATAGCTTGTCAATAAAGTTAGGGATCCTTAACCTAACCTTGTCAAACCCTGTGTAAAAAATAGAGAGATAGGAGAGAGAGAGAGAGAGAGAGAGAGAGAGAGAGAGAGAGAGAGAGAGAGAGAGAGAGAGAGAGAGAGAGAGAGAGAGAGAGAGGAGAGGGAACAGAAACTTAAAAAGGAGGAATATTTTTCATTCGAACGAGTGAAAACATGGAAGCGCGAGGGAAGGGAGCGAAGCACTAGGCAGGCTGAAAGAGAAGTAAAAGGAACGTATGGACTTATGAGGGAACGCCGGAAAGAGAAAGACTACGAGAACAAGTGGAGGTATAGGGATTGCAGGATTAGAAGTTAGGCTAGAATGAAGGGATGTGGGGGGGAAAGTTAAAAGATTTAGATATCAGTGTAGATGCTTCGGTAAATAAAATGAAATAGATGAGGGAAAGGAATTTGTACGACTTTTGAAAAAAAAAAACTGTATAAAGTTTGTCACTGGATACAAAGGCGGGGATACATTCTAGTGTAGTAGTGTCGACTTTTTTTTATGTTAGAGGTATGGTGATGAATAAAATATCTGCACAACACGTGTTTCGGCAATAAAGATACCCAAGTGTTGCAAATGTGTCTTATTCATCAACTTGTTGGCATTGCATACCATTAGTAATATTGGAAAGGTATAGTCTTGGAATACTGCAGCGAGTTGGCTTCATTTCCTGGAATTTTCGTGTCTGAAATCAATGTGAATATCATACAGGAAATAAAAAAATGAAGAAATTAAAAAATTTCGTGTTGATATGAAAGGTATAATTCAAAGAGTGGAAGAGAGGTTGTTAAAATAGTGCTGTCATGTAGAAACAATGTACCAAGATAGGTTGTTCAAATGTACAAATCTGGGGTGGATGGAAAGTGGTGAGAGACGTAAGAACCAGTGTTAGGTGATGGGAAGGCAGTATCGTGAGGTAGGTGCTTCAGTCCACTGCAGGGGTATTAGACCAGCTACTAGAGATGAAAGGTTATGGGGATATGAAGTGCTGTTAGATGTGTGTATGGTAATATCTCTTAAGGTATTCAGGGGTAAAAACGAATAGCCGGACTTTGGCCTTGGTAGTACAAAGTACAGTGGCTGCTCTTCCCTCCCTTCAGTTACATTCCTCCCTGTCATATGTATGAAATTTTTGCCTCTAGTTCACCATCTAGACCAGAAAACTTATTAAACTGTTCTTTCAATATCAACCTCCTCATCCAAAACCTCGGAACTCTCACTCTTAAATGACGAAGTCCATTTGTTCCACGGGTTTTTCATCTCATTTATCTCTCTCAAAACTATTTCTTATTCTCTGTAAAATAAGAAACTTTTTTTTATGCCATTATTTTCACCCTTACAATAATTTTCACTTCGTTATTCCACCAACCGTTCCTCTTGTCTCCTACACCCGCCCTCCTGCAGCAAGGAACGTCTGCTGGAAATTCGAACAAAGCATTATTAAAGTCATAACAAACTTTATTATTTTCACATTACCCCTCAGCTCTTATCCCTGTCTTACCAAACTTTCCATCAACAAACACTCATACCTACCACTAACAATCCTTTGTTTAATTTATTAACATGCACTTGCCTCTTGCCTGGTGTGGTGGCGAGGACTAACTCAGTGCCAGCACAGTGCCACATCCACTAGTCCAGGATGAGCTATAGTGGACCACACTTATCACTGCATGCACCACAACACCCGCTAACTCTCTGACAGTATAATATGGATATTTAATTAAATCCTCGTCTCATGTTCAGACCCCTTCCCCACCCCTCACTAATCCCCCACCCCAAACCAATCCCCTACCTCCGCCACTCCCCACGCGCGCGCGCGTACGCGAGCGCTAGCGGTGGAACCCTTTTTGTGCGAATTATTTAACATTCATGAAGAAGCTTTAATGCACTGAATGATTTAGAGGGTTGAATGTGACAAGAATTTCTCCTACTTGCGTTTTAACAACAATAATTATAATATATATATTACTGCTGCCGTTGCTGTTGCTGCTGCTACTCTTACTCTTGCTTATGCTGCTGCTGCTACTGTTCCAGTTGTTGTTGCTGCTGCTGCTGCTCCAGTTATTGCTACTGCTGTTCTTGTTGCTGCTGCTGTTAATCTTCCTAGTGTTAAGGATTCTGTTGCTGCCGCTGCTTTTACTTCTAATGCTGATGCTGCTTATTTCTGTTGCTGATACTGCTATTAATGGAGCTATATTTCTTATGTTACTGTTGATACTGTTCCTTCAGCTGTTGTTGCTGCTTCTGCTACTGCTGGCATGCTGTTATTACTGCATTTGATGCTGCTACTGCTTTGTTTGGCTTTGTTATTACTGATGCTGCTGCTGCTGCTACTACTGTAGATACTAATGATGCAGATATTGTTACTAATGTAAATACTAATGCTGCAGATATTGCTGCTACTACAGATAATGTTGCATCTGTTTCTGTTGTAAACGGTAGTGCTGGAGTTGTTGCTGTGGTAAATCGTAATGCTGCAGTTATTGCAAATACTAATGTTGCAGCTCTTCCACTTTTGTTAATGTTAATATTACATATATTGCTGTTGTTCCCAGAGTTGTATGTACTGTTGATTGTGTTGCTGGTACTACTAGTGTTTCTTGTTTCTACGGTTGATTGTGCTGTTGTTTATACTGCTACTACTATCAGTGTTCCTTGTTTCTAAGGTTGACTGTGCTGTTGTTTATACTGCTACTACTATTAGTGTTCCTTGTTTCTAAGGTTGACTGTGCTGTTGTTTATACTGCTACTACTATCAGTGTTCCTTGTTTCTACGGTTGACTGTGCTGTTGTTTATACTGCTACTACTATCAGCGTTCCTTGTTTCTAAGGTTGACTGTGCTGTTGTTTATACTGCTACTACTATCAGTGTTCCTTGTTTCTAAGGTTGACTGTGCTGTTGTTTATACTGCTACTACTATCAGTGTTCCATGTTTCTAAGGTTGACTGTGCTGTTGTTTATACTGCTACTACTATCAGTGTTCCTCGTTTCTACGGTTGACTGTGCTGTTGTTTATGCTGCTACTTCTATCAGTGTTCCTTGTTTCTACGGTTGACTGTGCTGTTGTTTATACTGCTACTTCTATCAGTGCTCCTTGTTTCTAAGGTTGACTGTGCTGTTGTTTATACTGCTACTACTATCAGTGTTCCTTGTTTCTACGGTTGACTGTGCTGTTGTTTATGCTGCTACTTCTATCAGTGTTCCTTGTTTCTAAGGTTGACTGTGCTGTTGTTTATACTGCTACTACTATCAGTGTTCCTTGTTTCTACGGTTGACTGTGCTGTTGTTTATACTGCTACTACTATCAGTGTTCCTTGTTTCTAAGGTTGACTGTGCTGTTGTTTATACTGCTACTACTATCAGTGTTCCTTGTTTCTAAGGTTGACTGTGCTGTTGTTTATACTGCTACTACTATCAGTGTTCCTTGTTTCTACGGTTGACTGTGTTGTTGTTTATGCTGCTACTTCTATCAGTGTTCCTTGTTTCTACGGTTGACTGTGCTGTTGTTTATACTGCTACTTCTATCAGTGTTCCTTGTTTCTATGGTTGACTGTGCTGTTGTTTATACTGCTACTACTATCAGTGTTCCTTGTTTCTACGGTTGACTGTGCTGTTGTTTATACTGCTACTACTATTAGTGTTCCTTGTTTCTACGGTTGACTGTGCTGTTGTTTATGCTACTACTACTACTATCAGTATTGCAATGTTCATCAACTCACTACTACTGCTTCACCCTCAGTGACATTTATGACGTAAAAATAAAACACGCCTGTGATTTGCTAGAAATATACATTATGAATCACCAGTTAATCAAACCTGGCTGAGAGAGAGAGAGAGAGAGAGAGAGAGAGAGAGAGAGAGAGAGGAGAGGGAGGGGGAGAGAAAATCCTGGTAAGTCTGTTGCTGTAGGAGAGGGAACGAGGATTGGAGGGACGGATGTAGGGAAGGAAAATAAGGAAAGTGCAAGTAAACGAGATGGAATAGAAAGAGGGCGAAAAAAAAGAGAGGAAAGAGAAGAAGAGAAAGAAAAGGGAGGGGAAGGAATCGAGGGACGGATGCACAGAAAAAAAGAGGCAGGAACGAAGAGGTAATGAAGACGGACGGGGAAAGGGTTAGGAAGAGAGAAGGTGAGGGACAAGGGAGGGAGAGGAATAGGAGGGAGGGAGGGAGAGGAAGAGGGAAGAAGGGAGTGAGGGAGGGAGGCAGGGAAGAGGAGGGAGAGAGTACACAGTTGAGAATGAACTATCACAAGAGGGATGAGGTCTCTAGGGATCCATGAATCTGTCTGCTGGTTGCAGCTGGCAGGAAGACAGTGCTAAGCCACCGTCATTCTTGGTACTGCACTAATGTTTTATCTTAATCTAAAGTCAACTCTACGAACATGCACCTTTTTCCACTCTAAATTGGCGGGGTTCTTCAATTTTTTTCGAGAGGCAGTGTTCCTTGGCAGTTATTAAGACGACACTGTCTCCAGTTTCTAGTGTTGTTGCAGAGAGCTGGCAACCCCTGGCCTCTTGGCTAGGGGACGGAACTCTCACACTTATAACACCATGTGGCTAGTTTTCCCTACAGACAACCGGAAGTAGGAGAAAGAGTAGCTTTTATAGGACCAAGGAAAGACCAAGAAGTTCTTTCCCCTCAGCCGAGCTGTGGGAAAAGAACTTTTGAAAACGTTTTTGGTTTTGGGACCTGGTTGTAGAGTTAGTGTGAGGACCTCTTGGGGTCAGGAGTCTGGTGGGTGTGTAGAGGCTCACTATACTGGTCTTCAATTGGAACAGGCTACTAGTTTTAATGATTTTGTAAATGATATTCCAGTTTGTCGAATACCCTTTGCCATATCATTCCCTGTAAACTCAAATCTCCATTAGTATTAATATTAATCTTCCTGAATTGTATCCCTGAATAAGTGTGTATAAGATCATTTTCAAAGTTTAATTCCATATTTATACAGTATGTGTAAGAATAAATTTGTCTATTTGGTTTAATCCCTGTTTGGCTAGTACTTGACTAATTAATAACTGACTACTAAGTGATTATATCCCTTAAAAAGTAAAGTATTTAGTTTTAGTGAGTTACCCTCAGGTGACGGAAGAGTCTCAGTTCCCCTTGGGTAAGACTAAGTATCTTTAAGTAGTCCAGTACTCTTAAGGTGTATTTAGTAGTTGGTTGTGAGGATAGAGGGGACAGTCTGTCTATAATCGATGCCCATAATCTATATCTCATTCTCACACCCTTTGGTTCCCAAAATATTATCTTTGCACTCCTTGTCAAAAAGACTAACATACATACATACATACATACATACATACATACATACATACATACATACATACATACATACATACGTGCTAGGAATTCGCAAGAGCAGGCGGAATATTCATAAACACTGATCTCTGGCCGACGGAGACTCGAACCTACGAACCTTGTGACAAAGTACGCAGTGCTTTGCCGACCGTACCACACTGGTCCAATACCTTGGCGTCCAGCTCACGCTAGACGTTGATCCAAGGCAGCCAGCTTTCAGGCAGGTGGCTTACAGCTTTTCATCTCATCCCCTGCATGCATCGACACAACTAGATATTTTTACAATGCTAGGAATTCGCAAGGTATTGGTCCAGTGTGGTACGGTCGGCAAAGTACATATATATATATATATATATATATATATATATATATATATATATATATATGCACATGAATACAAGGGTTTATCTCAGACCAGCAGAGGATTCTCATCCACGCTCTCAACTCTGCACTCAATGATTTAGGACGTACTAACACGTCGTCTAAAGTTTCCTATCAAAATTATGGGTCATTTGTGCACTGTTCCAGTCACAGTATTATGACTTTCAATTTTCCTAAGCAATTCTAACCTTTATCCCCCCACACACTCTATTTTCCCCTTTCCATCCTCCTTTTCACCCCCAGAACATCCATCAAACCTCTCACAACCCAACATCCCCGCGACGTACACCAGTAATATGGTGCTAACACCTGAAATAAACATGTAGATAAAATAAAAATAAAATCTAGGAATGCTATCAAATGGCTTGTTGAGGTAAGAGAAAAAACTGTAAATAGTGAACACGCTGGCAGTGAAGGAAAAGGAGGAGACATGATAACATCCTATAAGATACTGATAGCAAAATTTGCTGAGAACATGACAAAAATTAATTCTTTCCAAATAGTGGTTGGCTGATGGAAGGGATGTAAGAGGATGTAGTAAGTAATGAAACCTTGGGGAAATTATATGACACAGAAGCTAAAGTGGAACACCACCAGTTATTGTTCTGCTAATATTATTATAAACACTAACTTGTAATCTCTCTCTCTCTCACACACAAGACTCGGATCACTGAGCCCAGACACTCTAAACAATTGGAAGCTTCCTTAAAAGATCTTCGGGGGAAAACAGATGCAATATCATTTACACGGGATTTTTTTTTTAAGATTTGCTAAACTAATAACTGTAGTATATATGAAGTATTATGGAGGGTGAAGGGAGGAAGGTGGTCATACCAGGCACTAGTGTTCCTTCTGATGGTGTGGCCAGGGTGTGGTCATACCAGGCACTAGTGTTCCTTCTGATGGTGTGGCTAGGGTGTGGCCAACCACACTCAAGGGAAACTCAGCAATACTACCTCTGTAACTTCTGATCGCTGAGGAAGAGATGGAGAGAGAGAGAGAGAGAGAGAGAGAGAGAGAGAGAGAGAGAGAGAGAGAGAGAAGAAAGGGAGGGAGGGGGTCACAGATTTTACCATCCCGTGATAGTGTGCATGTTACCGACTCACTAATATTAATACACGTCTGTCACACCTTCCCTAAGATCCTGACCACGAGATAAGTCTAAATAACAACAATAATTATACACCATTACTCAAAAGATCTTTCTTGAGACAGGGAAGGATAATATTAAGGGAGGGAGCGGGAAGGATATTATGGGGGGAGGGAAGGAGGGGGAGAGGGAGGGAGGGGACAGAGGAAGGAGGAAACTATAAATCTCTGGGTTTCTAGTTGCTGTCAGAGTCATCGACGTAAATCACTCAAGATTACCCACGACCAGATTAAAAAAAAGTAAAACTTTTTTCTAGCAAAATCAACTTTATTGCATATTTATATGAAGCTCTAAACCCGTAACTGTCATTCTTCTGGCTTCTTGAAGCCAGATTTCATCCAATGAACTTACCTGTGATATACCGGTGACAGGTTTCGTGGATCCTTTTTACCCCTGGCAGCCTGGCTTGAGGCCAGGCTTGCTTGTTGATTATACGACCAACTGAAGTGCTGTTATTCACGGCCCGCTGGTCCTCATAACCATCACAGCCTGATTGATCTAGCACTTAACGGAGGTAGCGGTCCAGTTTCCTCTGGAAAACCTCTACATTTATTCCAGTAATGTTTCTGATATCTGCTGGTAGGAAGTTGGAATCCTGAGCCACGGATGTTCATATAGTGCTCGTTAGTTGTGCCCATGGCACCCCTACTTTTTATTAGGTATATTTTGCACTTCCAACCATATTTCACACTCCATGAAGTTATGGTAGTGTGTAGGCTTGGGAAAAGGCCCTCAGGTACCTTCCATGTATATATTAACAGGCATTTCTCTTCTAGAGGGCTCTAAATAATTCCCAGTAGTTTATATGTTTAAGAGATTGTAAGACAAGTATACGGTCTGTAAACATACTCCTGCCGTAGTTTTAATATTTGTTCTAAGAACAAAACAATATTCCAGACGTGAGAGCACAAGTGATTTGAGCAGTGTCATCGCTGGTGTGACTTCTCTTGTTTGGAAGGTTCTTGTTATCTACCCTGTCATTTATCTGGCCTTTGCTGCATTTGCTTAAGGGGTATTCAAACGATAGGCCATTGTTCTATGTGTTTTGCAACACGTGACCGTTCTGAGTCCATCTTTCTTTCTGTATCTCAGCAGTTGAGTTTGTCCTAACTAAACCTCATATTATTTTCCTTTGCCCATCGAAAGACTTGGTTGTTATTTGTGAATTTGTCTGTCTTCTGAGGCAACTTTTATGGTTGTGTTGTCATTTGCAATAGATGATGCGAAACTATAACAATGATAAACAGTAAAGAAAAGACCCTTTTAATGAACTTTTTACTTTACTAATACAAGATTTTGTTCAATTTACTACCACTCTGTGTTGTGTTGGAAATATGAATATCCATTTACTTATTTTTCCTGTTATATCTATTAACCTCATTTGATGGGCTATCACTCCATGGTCGCATCTGCCAAATGTCTTTGCAAAACCCGTGTGGATTTTATTTCCCTTCAAAGCCTCAGTGATTTACTCATAATAATTTAATAGTTATGGCAATCATAATCTTTCTGCTTTAAATCCATGTTGGCTTAGGTTGTGAGGCCATATGCTTTCTCATAAAAATAAGTTGGCGTCTCAGCACCTTTTCAAAGACATTTATAACGTGCGGTGTTAGTGCAACTGGTCTGCTATTTCGTTGCCAACGCTCTGCTGCTTCCTTTGTGAAGTGGGGCTACGTCTGCATTTTTTAAGGCCTCTGGGATTTTAACTTAAACCTAAGCTCCTTCTCTAAAGGACACTGAGCACTTGTGCTAGCAGTATTTTGCATTTGTTTATAGATACAGAATACCAGGAATCAGGCTCAGGTGTTGCGTGTATGGTCATGTAGTCCATTAGTCTATCGAAGTTTGAATGATTTGTTCTGTTAAATATGTAATTCGTACTGCGCGCGTAATTAATGAAGTCATTATTCTTTTTCTCTTTATATTCCAGGGTTGCATCTTCTCTTGTTACCGCCTCCCTTGATAAGAACTATAGCAAGCATGGTGAGTTAGGTGTAAGAATTAGCAACTGGGCATATATCTGCACTCCAAACTGAATTGTTTGCCATCCTAATGTCACTAAAGTTAACCCATGATACTGAGCTTGACTCTTTGATCATTACCGATTTTCTGTCATCACTGAAGACACTTGATTCACATAATGATTAACATCATGTTCACTGCTGAAGCCCAGTACACTGTAGATATTCAAATATCAGACAAAATGTAATTAATATACGACTGTTATGGATTCCATCAAACATTGCATAACTCCTACATGATATTAGATACGCAAATTAGTTAAAGTAACTTGAAGTAAAATGCAGAGTATAACTTGGGTATATCAGTATATCTCAGGAGAGACGTAAATAATGAATCTGAATGTCACTGAAATCTACTTAAAACCTGAGAATATCTATCACTAGCTATGATAACATGAAAGTAGATAAGCATATTTACGGAGTAATTTGTAATGTGAACAGAGTGACTGATGCGGTTGCTAGGCTTGGGCCTGGTTACAAGTACTTCTGGCAGTTTGACAGACACGCCGATGATCAAACTAAGTGCAATGTGGGCAGCCTTACGGTCACTTTTGTGAACGTTATATGCTCGACTGTCCACTCACTGAGGAATATAGAGATGGACAGTATTAATTACCCATGTGATATGTCAAGGTATTTTATTAATGAAAGCAAATTACCAGACATATTAAGTAACTAGCCTGTTGCATATCTAATGCTCTTGCGCTACCGTCCACAGGACAGATATAGGGCGCGCGATAAACTAAAAATACATTAGTTTATCAACCTATTTTTACTATAGCTATGCTACAGTCTCCAGCTGACAATTCACATCTTCCCAGTAATCTCTCTCTCCCCGGACCTCAAGACAAGGCGCACATTAAAGACTTTCGACTTCTCCAACTGAATACTTCCCTCAAGGCTAAATTATAATCAGGCTTAATTAGCAATCTATCGGATTAAATTAGATTAGTTGACAGGAGGCAATGAGGAGGACAGGGGAGAAAGAGAGAGAAGATAATACTTATGGGGGGAGGGGAGGTAATTATCATATTTGCCAGTGTGCACCGCTTACTGGCATTCATTAACAATGATAGTAATGATGAGTGATAATACTAATAATAATAATGAAATTTGATGATCGAGAGGGTGGTGATGAAGCTACAATAATAACAGCGAAACAACACCACCACCACCACCAATAATAATAATAATAATGATAATAACAATTATGGCGGTGGCGTTCGTTTTAGGTATTCCCCAAAGGGGAACTTTAAGTGGTTGCCAATTTTCTTTTATTTTCTTTCTTCCTCCAACTTTTCATTTGCATTTCATTCATTATCCGAGGTCTCACCGTCTTCAGTTTCCCAACGCTAGTGAAGATACACGTACAAGTGTCCTGTGATCCTTCAAAGAAAGCGCTTACATCTAGGTGAAATTTTGGAGAAATTAAAGATTGCATAGTTCCTTTGTATAAAGGAGGCAGTAGAATGCTAGCCAAAAAATACATCGCCCTAACATCGCGCATCGTAAGTCCTAGAAAGGGTAATGAGACGCCAAATTACAAATTTCACGGAACAGCAAAACCTGCACAACCAACACCAGCAAGGATTTAAAGTATGGAAGATCGTGATAGTCACTACTATTAAACAACTATCACAGAATTATTAAGGCGCTGGAAGAAAACCAAAACGCAGATGTGGTGTACATGGATATCACCAAGACATCCGACAAATGGGATGATGGAGTGATTGCACACAAAATGAAGGAGACAGATATAAAGGGAAAAGCAAGCAAATGGATATTCAATTTTCTGACAGTACACAATTAATGATAATAAACAGAGCAAAATCCAGGATTAGCAATTACAAAGTACAAAATAATGAGAGTAACTGACAAGGTGAAAAGGAACGGAATGTTTCAGGGATGGAAAATAGAAACACGAGGACACAATTGGAGGCAGAAAACTCAGATGAATCACAGAAACGTTAGGAAGTATTTCTTCAGCATTAGAGTAGTCAGAAAGTGGAACGAGCTGGATAGTGAAGTGGTAGAGGCAGGATCCATACATAGCTTGAGAGCCAGGAGAGTGGACCTAGTAATGACCAGCAAAGCGGCAGGGACCATGAGCTGTGAACTGACCCCTGAAATGACATATAGATGAGTACACACACACACACACAACACACAAAGAGTCATGGTACGTGACGAGGTGTCAGAGTGGGCACCTGTGACGAGTGGGGTTCCACAAGGGTCAGTCCTAGGACCTGTACTGTTTTTGGTATATGTGAATGACATAACTGAAGGGATAGACTCAGAAGTGTCCCTGTTTGCAGATGATGTGAAGTTAATGAGAAGAATTAAATCAGTCGAGGTTCAGGCAGGACTACAAAGAGACCTGGACAGGCTACAAGCCTGGTCCAGTAACTGGCTCCTTGAATTTAACCCTGCCAAATGTAAAGTCATGAAGATCGGGGAAGGGCAAAGAAGACCGCGGACAGAGTATAGTCTAGGTGGCGAAAGACTGCAAACATCACTCAAGGAAAAAGATCTTGGGGTGAGTATAATACCGAGCACATCTCCTGAGGCACACATTAATCAGATAACTGCTGCAGCATACGGGCGGCTGGCAAACCTAAGAATAGCGTTCCAATACCTCACTAAGGAATCGTTCAAGACTCTGTATACCAGATACGTCAGGCCCATACTGGAGTATGCAGCACAAGTTTGGAACCCACACCTGGTCAAGCACGTCAAGAAACTAGAGAAAGTGCAAAGGTTTGCAACAAGACTAGTCCCAGAGCTAAGGGGATTGTCCTACGAAGAAAGGTTAAGGGAAATCGGCCTGACGACACTAGAGGACAGGAGGGTTAGGGAAGACATGATAACGACATATAAAATACTGCGAGGAATAGATAAGGTGAACAGAGACAAGATGTTCCAGAGAGGGGACACAGAAACAAGGGGTCACAATTGGAAGTTGAAGACTCCTATGAGTCAAAGATGTTAGGAAGTATTTTTTCAGTCAGAGTTGTCAGGAAGTGGAATAGCCTAGAAAGTGACGTAGTGGAGGCAGGAACCATACATAGTTTTAAGACGAGGTTTGATAAAGCTCATGGAGCAGGGAGAGAGAGGACCTAGTAGCAATCAGTGAAGAGGCGGGGCCAGGAGCTATGACTCGACCCCTGCAACCACAAATAGGTGAGTACACACACACACGCGCGCGCGCGCACATACACACCTGCCAGGTGAGACATCCTTCATATTGGTGACATTTAACGTGAACTTGCATTACAAGGGCTTGGCCCAGCCTATTGCTATTCCAATTTCGAGATAATCGCCTAATAATTGGATGAAGGGGAGTCCGCACGCACCGCCAGAACCAGTTACCTGAATTAGAAAATAAGGTTAGGGGTACGTTTGTGGTCAAGTTGGTAACCACATCTCTCTGTCCAGTGTGTGTGTGTGTGTGTGTGTACTCACTCAATTGTGGTTGCAGGGGTCGAATCATAGCTCCTGGCCCCGCCTTCACTGGTCACTACTAGGTCCACTCCCTGCTGCATGAGCTTTATACCTCTTTTTAAAGCTATGCGTGGATCCTGCCTCCATTACATCACTTTCCAGACTATTCCACTTCCTGACAACTCTATTACTGAAGAAAAACTTCCTAACATCCCTGTGACTCATCTGAGTTTTCAACTTCCAATTGTAACCCCTTGTTGCTGTGTCCCATCTCTGGAACATTCTGTCCCTATCAACCTTGTCAATTCCTCTCAGTATTTTATATGTTGTTATCATGTTGTTATCCCTCCTGTCCTCCAGTGTTGTCAGGTTGAGTTCCCTTAAGCTCTCCTCGTAGGACAACCTATCCCCCTCAGCTTCAGGACTAGTCTTGTTGAAACCTTGAACTTTCTCTAATTTCTTGACGTGTTTGACCTGGTGTGGGTTCCTACTGGTGCTGCATACTCCAATATAGGCCTGACGTAAACGGTGTACAGTGTCGTGAATGATTCCTTACTTAGATGTCGAAACTTTATTCTCAGGTTTGCCAGGCGCCCGTATGCTGCAGCGGTTATTTGGTTGATGTGCGCCTCAGAAGTGCTCGGTATGATGCTCACCCAAAGATCCTTTTCTTTGAGTGAGTTTTGCATCCTCTGATCTTTTAGGCTGTACTCCGTCTGCGGTCTCCTTTGTCCTTCCCCAAGCTACATACCTTTGCACTTGTTGGGGTTAAACTCCAGGAGCCATTTGTCAGACCAGGCTTGCAGCCTGTCCAGATAACCTTCTAGGCTTACCTGATCCTCGTCCGCTTGTATTCGCTTCATTAGTTTCACATCGTCTGCGAACACGAACACCTCTGACTCTATCCCTTCCGTCATGTCATTCATATATACAAAAAAGAGCACCGGACCTAGGACTGACTCTTGTGGAACCCCACTCGATACATGCACGTACTCTGACACCTCGTCTCATACCGACACCCGTTGTTTCCTTCCTGTCAAGTATTCCTGGATCCACTGCAGTACTTTTTCCTATTCCTGCCTGCTCCTCTAGCTTTTCAACTAGTCACTTGTATGGTACTGTGTCGAAAGCCTTCCTAAAGTCCAAGAAGATGTAATCTACCTATCCCTCTCTCTCGTGTCTTACTTCTTTTACCTTTCCATAGAACTCCAATAGGTTTGCGATGCAGGATTTCCCTTCCCTGAAGCCGTGCTGTTGTCATGTATTAGTCCATTCCTTTCTAGGTGCTCCACCATTCTTCTCCATAACTTTACATACATGTCAGCGACAGTGCTCTGTAATTTAATGTACTTTTTGTATACTTTCTAAAAATCAAAACTATATTTGGTGTCTTCCACACCTCAGGCAGTTGCCCTGTTTCGATAGATTTATTGAAGATTGTTGTTAGTGGCATACACGATGCATCTGCCCCCTCTTTCAGGACCCAAGGAGAGATATTATCTGGGCCCACCGCCTTCGAGGTATCTAGTTTCCCCTAGCAGTTTCTTCACCTACTTCTCGGTTGTGTGCAGTGTGTCCAGCATTTGCAGGTGCACCCTACCACCTCAGTTTGCTGGAAGCCTCTCTGTCTCCACTGTGAATACCTCTCTGGTCGTTCCCTGTGAGCTCCCCTCCTTCCTCAGTCTGATTACCTGGTCCTTGACTGTTGTTTTCCTCCTGATGTGGCTGTATAATGATTGTGGGTCAGATCACAACATAATAGAGGTCCAGACATGCATGCGGGAGGCCCCAGATCAACAAAATGTGATCAGCCGCGAGGGAGCCTTCTCCAAATTCAACTTCAATAACAAAAACATAAGGTGGGACCAAGTAAACCAAGTCCTAAATTATATAAACTGGGAAGATAGCCTAAGCATCACGGATCCTAACCTATGTCTAGAACAAATTAACTCTGTGGCACTTGAGGTTTGCTCAAGGCAAATTCCCTTAAGGAAAAGGAGAAGATGCAAACTAGAAAGAGAGAGGCGCTCCCTATACAGGCGAAGGCAAAGAATAACGGAGCGGCTACAAGAGACCAATATATCTGAAATACGAAGGGAGACACTAGTCAGAGAAATAGCAAACATCGAATTAAAACTAAAGGAATCTTACAGGAATCAAGAAACGCGGGAAGAACTAAAAGCCATAAATGAAATTGAAAGAAACCCAAAGTATTTCTTTTCTTATGCAAAATCAAAGTCGAGAACAACAACCAGTATTGGGCCCTTACTTAAACGGGATGGGTCCTACACAGATGACAGCAAGGAAATGAGTGAGTTACTTAAGTCCCAGTATGACTCAGTTTTTAGTGAGCCGCTAACCAGACTGAAAATCGAAGACCTAAATGAATTTTTTATGAGAGTGCCACAGAACTTGAGAGACGCATGCCTATCTGACATCACCCTGACGCCAAATGACTTCGAAAAGGCAATAAATGACATGCCCATGCACTCCGCTCCAGGCCCAGACTCTTGGAACTCCGTGTTCATCAAGAACTGCAAGAAGCCCCTATCACGTGCTTTTAACATCCTATGGAGAGGGAGCATGGACACTGGGGTCGTCCCGCAGTTACTAAAAACAACAGACATAGCCCCACTCCACAAAGGCGGCAGTAAAGCAATAGCAAAGAACTACAGACCAATAGAGCTAACGTCCCATATCATAAAAAACTTTTGAAAGGGTTCTAAGAAGCAAGATCGCCACTCATCTTGATACCCATCAATTGCACAACCCAGGGCAGCATAGGTTTAGAGCAGGTCGCTCCTGTCTGTCCCAACTACTGGACCACTACGACAAGGTCCTGGATGCTCTAGAAGACAAACAGAATGCAGATGTTTTATACACAGACTTTGCAAAAGCCTTTGACAAGTGTGACCATGGTGTAATAGCACAGAAAATGCGTGATAAAGGAATAACAGGAAAAGTTGGTAGATGGATCTATAATTTCCTAACAAGTAGAACACAAAGAGTAGTAGTCAACAGAGTAAAGTCTGAGGCAGTTACTGTGAAAAGCTCTGTTCCATAAGGCACAGTACTCGCTCCCATCCTGTTCCTCATCCTCATATCGGACATAGACAGGGATATAAGCCACAGTGTTGTGTCTTCCTTTGCAGATGACACCCGAATCTGTATGACAGTGTCCACCGTTGAAGACACTGCAAGACTCCAAGCAGATATAAACCAAATCTTTAAATGGGCTGCCGAAAACAATATGAAGTTCAATGATGAGAAATTTCAATTACTCAGATACGGAAAACGTGAGGAAATTAAAATCTCATCGGAGTACAAAACTAATTCCAACCACACAATAGAGCGAAAAACTAATGTCAAATACCTGGGAGTGATCATGTCAGAGGATCTCACCTTCAAGGACCATAACACCGTAGCAATCACATCTGCTAGAAAAATGACAGGATGGATAATGAGAATCTTCAAAACCAGGGATGCCAAGCCCATGTTGACACTTTACAGATCGCTTGTTCTATCTAGGCTGGAATATTGCTGCACACTAACTGCACCTTTCAAGGCAGGTGAAATTGCTGACCTTGAAAATGTGCAGAGAACCTTCACGGCACGCATAACTGCGATAAACCACCTCAATTACTGGAACGCTTGAAGTTCCTAAACCTGTACTCTCTAGAACGCAGGCGGAGAGATACATTATTATATACACGTGGAAAATTCTCGAGGATTAGTACCAAACTTGCACACGATAATCACTCCCTACGAAAGCAAAAGACTCGGCAGGCGATGTAACATCCCCCAATGAAGAGCAGGGGTGCCACTAGCACGTTGAGGGACAACACAATAAGTGTCAGGGGCCCAAGATTGTTCAACTGCCTCCCAGCATACATCAGGGGGATTACCAACAAACCCCTGGCTGTCTTCAAGCAGGCACTGGACAGGCACCTAAAGTCGGTACCTGACCAGCCAGGCTGTGGTTCGTACGTTGGACTGCGTGCGGCCAGCAGTAACAGCCTGGTTGATCAGGCTCTAGTCCAACATGAGGCCTGGTCACAGACCGGGCCGCAGGGGCGTTGACCCCTGGAATTCTCTCCAGGTAAACTCCAGGTAATGCTATGTCATTCTCGTATTGACGCTGAGCTTCTCTCCTTACCCAACCATATTAATTTCTGGCTTTGGCCACTCCACACCTGGTAAACCATAGGTTCACTCTGGTCTTTCCGTTGTTTCTGTTGACCCTTGGTGTGTGTGTGTGTACTCACCTAGTTGTGGTTGCAGGGGTCGAGTCATAGCTCCTGTGTGTGTGTGTGTGTGTGTGTGTGTGTGTGTGTGTGTGTGTGTGTGAATGTTATGGAAGTGTCGAAATTAGTATGGAAGGCAATGTGAGCGTCATTATGTGGGAGGAAGCATGGGTATCATTACGTGGGAGGCAGTGTGGGTGTCATTACGTGGGAGGCAGCGTAGGTGTCACTACATGGAAGGCAGCGTTGTTGTCACTACATGGGAGGCAGCGTTGTTGTCACTTCGTGAGAAGCAGCTTGGGTGTCACTACATGGAGGCAGCGTAAGTGTCACTACGTGGAGACAGCGTGGTTGTCATTACGTGAGAGGCAGCTTAGGTGTATCTACATGGGTGACAGCGTGGGTGTCACTACGTGAGAGGCAGCGTGGGTGTTACTACGTGGGAGACAGCGTGGTGTCACTACGTGGAGGCAGCGTGGTGTCATTACGTGGGAGAAAGCGTGGGTGTCACTACGTGGGAGGCAGCGTGGGTGTCACTACGTGGAGGCAGCGTGGGTGTCACTACGTGGAGGCAGTGTGGTGTCATTACGTGGGAGGCAGCGTGGTGTCACTACGTGGAGGCAGCGTGGTGTCACTACGTGGGAGGCAGCGTGGGTGTCACTACGTGGGAGGCAGCGTGGGTGTCACTACGTGGGAGGCAGCGTGGGTGTCACTACGTGGGAGGCAGCGTGGGTGTCACTACGTGGGAGGCAGCGTGGGTGTCACTACGTGGGAGACAGCGTGGTGTCATACGTGGAGGCAGCGTGGTGTCACTACGTGGAGGCAGCGTGGTGTCACTACGTGGAGACAGCGTGGTGTCATACGTGGGAGACAGCGTGGGTGTCACTACGTGGGAGACAGCGTGGGTGTCACTACGTGGGAGACAGCGTGGTGTCACACGTGGAGGCAGCGTGGGTGTCACTACGTGGGAGGCAGCGTGGGTGTCATTACGTTGGAGGCAGCGTAGGTGTCATTACGCTGGAGGCAGCGTAGATGTCATTACGTGGGAGGCAGCGTAGGTGTCATTACGCTGGAGGCAGCGTAGGTGTCATTACGCTGGAGGCAGCGTGGGTGTCACTACGTGGGAGGCAGCGTGGGTGTCACTACGTGGGAGGCAGCGTGGGTGTCATTACGCTGGAGGCAGCGTAGGTGTCATTACGTGGGAGGCAGCGTAGGTGTCATTACGCTGGAGGCAGCGTAGGTGTCATTACGCTGGAGGCACCGTAGGTGTCATTACGCTGGAGGCACCGTAGGTGTCATTACGTGGGAGGCAGCGTGGGTGTCACTACGTGGGAGGGAGCGTAGGTGTCATTACGCTGGAGGCAGTGTAGGTGTCACTACGTGGGAGGCAGCGTAGGTGTCATTACGCTGGAGGCAGCGTAGGTGTTATTACGTTTTAGGCAGCGTAGGTGTCATTACGTGAGAGGCAGCGTAGGTGTCATTACGTGGGAGGCAGCGTAGGTGTCATTACGCGGGAGGCAGCGTAGGTGTCACTACACAGGTTGGAACAGCCTCTCACCTGCCTGTTAGATTACACCAAGAACAGTAACCGCACTTAAAGTTGACAATTAGGTCGTCAACACAGGGAATAACGCACCAACTGTCCCTTACAACAACCATGGCACTATATTATATTACAATTACATTTACAAGAGAAGACTGCTGTGTGTATTACTACTTGTAATGTGCCGAGCAATGTCTGGTGTTAGTTGCATACACCAGTGTACAGTAGGTCACCACTTATACCAGTGTACAGTAGGTCACCACTTATACCAGTGTACTGCAGGTCACCACTTATACACTGACGAATAACTCAGGGATGAGTAAACTCCATAAATTTAGTAGATATAGAGGTGTCATCCCACGGGACCATCATTCAAACTCCGCGTGATCAACACTACCAGCCCGTGCTAGACAGCTCTAACTCTCACCCTCCCACACCCACTTATACACTCATCCATCCTATATTTAAAGCTACCCAAAGTCCTCGCCTCAATGACGCTACCTGAGAGTTGTTCTACTCCTCTACAAATCTTCTACCAAACCAATACTACCCTATATCCTTTCTAAATCTAAATCTGTCAATCTTAAATCCATTGCTCAGAGTTTTGTTTTGCTTTGACACTTTCAGCACATTATTTATATACCTTTATTTATTCCTAGTTTCCATTTGTACACTTCAATCATATCCCCTAATTCTAAGTCTTTCCAGAGTATATAAATTCAACACCTTTGCGTATCTTCGTAAGAAAGATTTCTGATACATGGGATCAACTTTGTCATCCTTCTCTGTATAATTTCCAGCGCATTTATGTCCATTCTATAACATGGAGACCAGAACTGAGCAGCGTAATCTGAGACTTACAAGGTATATAAACTTAAAAGTATAACCTTAGCACCTCTATTATTTACACTTCTTTATATAAAGCAGAGAATCCACTTAGCTTTCTTGCAAACACTTTTACACTGTTGACTTGGTTTAAATTTCTACTAACCAAAAAGCTTAAATCATTTTCACACTCTTCAGTAAGCTCTGCACTTTTAAGCTTATAGGTAACATAGTTATTTTACAAGGATTAGAACATTACGTTTGTTCGCACTGAAATCCATCTGCGACCACATCAACGTCTCCGGGTCATCTGAAGCATTATTACGGTGTTTTCATCGGACATTATATGACGGTCTACTTGGGTGTCATCATCAAGCTTACGTCAATATTTATCCCCTTATTTATGTCGCTTATGTAGGTTATGTCAAGGATCCTGTGGCACACCACTCACAACAGGTCCCTATACTGATTTCTTCTCGTTTATACACAATAATTGTATCCAATGTGTCAGCTATGACTCGATCCAGGTGATTTTTCCTATACCATGTGCGGCTACTTTTTTTTCCTCAAGTCTCCTGTGTGGAACTCTCTCAAAGGCCTTACTAAAGTCCATATTCACAATATCGTATTCTTTATCTTGGTCTACTGACTTGAATACTATGCTGAAAGAAGCTAGTAAATCCGTAAGGCAAGAACGCTTCTTTGTAAAGTGGTTTCGAATTGTATCTAGGTCTACTGATTCCATCAACTTTCCCATAGTTAAGGTTAGGCTGACTGGTCTAAAATCTGAAGCTAAGGGCCTATCTCCCTCCTTGTAAATAGGTATCACATTTGCCATTTTCCACTTCTCCGGTACGATATCTGTTTGTAGTGATTTAGTTTGCTAAATTCCTCTATATATTACTTCAGAACTCTTGAAAGTAACTCGTCAAGGCAGATACAGAGAAAAATATATTTTACTCGTTCAATTTCTCTTTTCCTTTATTTATCTTTCCACGTTTTTCTCTTAATTATCTCCCTTTCTATCCAGTCTACTCTCACCACCTGCAGCAGCAAAAATATCATTATTATTATTATTGTCCAGCATATCCTCATCAACGTCAGTATATAGCTCTAAGCAAGAATGTTAAATGTGAGAATATAACACTGGAATGTGTGACTGCCACAATGGAATGAAAACGTAAGTGACTGTCTGCTGGGTCTGTCTGCTTTTATTGTTTACGTTGCAAAACTTTCTATCATCTGTATGTATTATTGCACTTATTGGCTTTGTGATGTTATAAATGGTACAATTGACTTTCAACATTACAAACTAACCTGACCTAATTTACCCTAACGTGACAACCTAGGATAAACTAACCTAATATAACGCAACATAACGTAACTTAACCTAACCTTATGTGGCCTGACCTGACAAAGATCGTATGATGAGAAACTGACATTTGCCTCGTGAAGGGAAAGAGAGAAGAAACAGAAGAATGTTGAGAAGTAGAGAATGGAGGAAGACTATGATAAAGACCTCACCTTCTCATCACTAGGTAATATGACAGAACATGTTTGAGCACACAAGTGATTAGTTAGAAACGAGTCTCGTACAACAACAAAAAAGAGACGAGTAATAATATTAAGACTTGTCACCTACAAGAAGCATCTTTTTTTATTCTAATGCGATAGGAATGACAGTACGAGACAAGTCTCTGGTAAGACAGTGATGGAGTGAGTGATGATGAAAGTCTTTCATCTTTTTCGGGTCACCCTGCGTCGGTGGGAAACGGCCGATGTATTAATAATAAAAAAATAAGTACGAACAAGACCGTGTATCTTCGTATATCTGCAGCGAAGTGAAAGAGCCACTGGTTAGCGAAACGTCACTGAATTAAGAGCCACTGGTTAGCGAAACGTCACTGAAGTGAAAGAGCCACTGGTTAGCGAAACGTCTTCATGTTTCACTAACCAGTGTCGGCATGTGTCACATCAGTGTTTCACGTGTCAAATTTCTCTTGAGAGAAAAAAATAATCTTGGCCAAACACGCACAACAAAATTCTAAATCAATTTCGCTTATTTATGTTACCCGCGTCAGTTTCTAAACACCGCAAAGATAGAAGAGTTGAAGTGACTGGCGAAACTTCGCAAAGCGTTTCCCGAAAAGTGAGGATCCATTAAAATTTGGTTTAAAAATAGACTCTTCCGAAAAGTGAAGGTCCGTGAAAAGTTTGGTTTAAAAATAAACTAGGTCCGTGAAAAGTTTGGTTTAAATATAAACTCTGCCTCAATATATATCCAGCTCTGGTAAATCTCCCCTCAACACATGTCCAGCCTTCGGGAAATGTCTCTTCCTTGAACACAAACGTTGCCTTCAGGAAGCTGATGAGAGGGTGACGCTCACACTGAGGTCTCTGCAGGAAGAAGACTCTGGGAAGGGAGAGGGAGGAAGAAACGGAGGGAAGGAGGAAGGAAGGGAGGAATAGAGAGAGGAAGGCAGGAAGGGAGAGAGAGGGAGGGAGGAAAAGGAAGAAAGGGAAGGGGAGGGAGATGGAGGAAGGAGGGAAGAAAGGAAAGAAGGATAGAAGGGAGGAAGGGTTAAATTTAAAAAAAGTTGAAGAGTATAAAGAAGAGTGAGGAAAAGGGACAGCATAAGCTCATCCTAGCAGGCTCTGTCAATACCCAAAACACTCAGAAATCTACTGCATATCTTTTATTTTTCTCGCCATTCTCTCTATCTCTCTCTCTCTCTCTTTTCTCCCCATCTCTACTCTTCCTTCATCCTCCCTGAGTGTCTTGCCAATATCTTTCCCTCAGCTCCCCATTGCCTTCCCTCCCCTCTTATTCCCTCCCCGCCCCGGCCCACCCCTCCCCAGGGTGTCGAGTCACACAAGAAAACATTTCTTTGTCGTTGTCATCCACTAATAACATTTTTTTATGAGATTCATAGTAGGCGGCGACAACACGGCTTCCCTTTGAGCCAAGTTATGCAATAAAAACCAGTCGTCAACACTTGACTGATTTTTATGACTGAAAAAAAAAACTTATCTATTAAAAAAAAATACTGAAATATGAAGAAAAACATTTTGGCTGACTGATTAATATTTCCTGCATTGAAATTTATAGGGGGAAAACTCGACATTATTACAACACAATCACTGAGCATTATCCTAAAACCTTAGAATAATTTACAATTCTCTCTCTC